>OX439140.1:129893110-130493110 GCA_949318255.1 Pollenia labialis
GATGTGACGATTTTACGTCACGATGAATTTGACGATTTTTTTCGATGAATTTACCAAAATGACGATTGACGATTTTTGATGTAGAGTCACTTATGTTTTGACGATTTAATCCCGTCAATAAATTAACTTTAAACTTTAATCTGGTATCAATTTTATAACATTTTAATCTGGCAAGCAACTTTGGTAGATGGGACGATTTTTCGTCATTTTGACGATTTTTTTGAGAAAATACAGTAAAATTACGATTTTTTGACTAAAAGTAATAGTGTTATGACGATTTTCTGGCATCGATAAAACACACAAGAAATATTTACAATTATATTGAAAACAGTCCAAAACTTAAAGATCAATCGAAATACAAAAATTTTTGGAAATTAAGCAAAAAAATTCCTCCCACATCACAAACCAGGTGGATTTCATTAGAAGCATAAGTAAATACAATTCTACAATTATAGAAATGCCATCGATACTGTAAAAAATATACACTAGTGCCCTAATTTGTGTCTGTTCTATTTGGTCCGATTTTTAAAAATTGGTTAAATCCGCTTTGCGTTTTTATGATTTCGATTTGCGTCGCTACATACGAATGCATTTTTCGGTGAAGTCATAATCACATGTGAAGAATTTTTTTATTTGTGTGTAAAAAGGCAAATCCCATTTAATTCTGTTAGGTAAGTTATTCTTAGTAAAATTGCGTGTTGGGAAGTAAGAAGTTACTTTTTAATAAGAAGTTGTGTAGAAAAATGAGTGCAATGAGAAGAAAATGTATTAGTTTAAAACTAATATTGGACGCAGCGTTGCCAGAAGAATTGGAACAAAAGTCTTCATTTGGTGAAAAAAAAAATCTTATTTTGTGGTAGGTTTAAATTGTGTTTTTAGTTATATTTTCTATAAAATTCTTTCTAAAAATACATTTTAAATTCATTTAATTTCTAATAAATGAGAAAGTAAAAAAGTCCATCTAAATAAAGAAGTTTCATCAAAAGTAATTAAATTCTAATATTAGAGATGTATAAATTTTGGAAGAAAACAATTTTAGTTAGGTAGCAATGAAGCTCATACATCATATGAAATCTTAAGGGTTCTCAATTTAATGCTATATTTTTTGATACCGTTGTTATATCGATGGCATTTTGAGAAATTTGCATTTAAAAAAGCTGATTGAAAAATTATGCATTTTCCTGGCCAAGAGGGTAATTTAATAGACTTTTACATAAAACAGAATTTCACCCCACTAATTTGCTCTAATCGAATCCAAATTACCTTTAGTTTAATTTATAGAATTCACGCCCCTGGCAGAGTAAATAAACTGAACTGGCAAAATAAAATAAATTAATTTGTTTTTTCTTTACCCACTTACAACTGCATTTAGAGTTGAGAAAAAATCATCCAATTGTAGTTGTTTTTGTTTTTGTTTAAGCTTTGATATTGTAACAAGTAAAACTGAGGTTTATAATTCTTATTCGCTTGACAGTTTTATTTGTATAATATCTTTAGATTTTTTAAAATCTTTGGATGAAGTTTTCTGACGATCTGGCCTAAGCAACCAGTGAAATGCGCATAGGAATTGCTTATCCCTTCAACAATAAATTTCAGTTTCTCAATATTGTGAAATGGGAAATTAGCACATTTGAAAGAAACCTTGTTAACAAATTAGATTTTATTTATTATTTAATATTTTTCTGAATATGGATAAATGAAATAAAAAAATTTTTGTTATGCATTTATGCAAATATATTTTTTCTTATGTTTTCTTTTTAAATGATAAATATATTCAGCTTACTTGCTGAAATAAATAGAATAAATAGAATTTCTTGCTTAAAATTTATATTTTCGAACCAATCCATGCAATTAATTGTCTTTAATTTGTAAAATTTATATATTTGACGTTTTGTTGACGATTTTGTTAAATTTTCGTGACGATTTTGACGAATTTTGTTAAAACTTTTGACGATTTTTGAGGAAAAAAGTCTAACAACCCTGGTGGCAGCTTAAAGAAGGGATGCAAGGAATTCAAAAGAGTAAATTGACCATAAGTCGCTCCAACTCGCTCTGTTAAAAATTCTGGAGATGGAGAACGATGCAGAATAGTATTGTCCACAAATCCTAATAATTTTTTATCGCCCACGTTGACTCCTTTTCCAGAAATCTGGACTCATCCCTTAGAGAATTCAAAAGAGTAAATTGGCCATAAGTCGCTCCAACTCGCTCTGTTAAAAATTCTGGGGATGGAGAACGATGGAGAATAGTATTGTCCACAAATCCTAATCATTTTTTATCGCCCACGTTGACTCCTTTTCCAGAAATCTGGAATCATGCATCATAACAGCGTTAACATAAGTTCTGTTAAGTGGTTAACATTGCTCTGTAAACATAACAGAATGTGTCTAGGGTTATAAATTTTAAAATTTTACTTCACACACATGAAATAAGCTGTATTTAAGTAAATTTAAGTTTTGCTTAAAGCAAGTCACACATATGTTTACAATAAGAAATTTTTAGCTTGGAGGAGAATTGCATTTTCTTGGTTCAAGCCATATTTTCTGGCGATTTAGTAAAGAACTCTTTCCATGTACTGTTTTACCCTTTGTAAAAAACATAGAATTAAGGAAAAACTCTGTTAGAGTATTACACATTTGGGGGGTTTTAAAGGGTATGCTATCAAGCCATATTGGCTTAATATACATACCTTCTAATATTTAACAATATTGTTGTTGTGTTCCAAACAGGAAAGTTCAAAAAAAAATAAAAGATTTTTTATTCTTTGTTTATTGTTTTATTATTAATATGGCTATCTTTACTATGAGGCGTTGCTCACAGCAGTCATATTTTTTTACTGTATGCATTAAACACACCTTAGATAAAAACAATATTAAACATTTTTTAAAATTTTATTTGTTTTTAAAAAAATAAAAAATTAAAAATTTTTCCAACTCATTTAACTTTTATTCCTTAATTTTGGATTACTGACAGAAATTGTTTTAATACATTTTATTGCAATTTGTTTCTTTTTTTTATTAATTTAATATTTTTATCATAACTTAGGAAGGGATTATCCAATTTTATTGCAAGGAACGCTGAAGACGTTGTTTTAAAGTCGTACAAATATTTTTTTTTAACACAACGGTTTCCGAATAATTATTTTGGTAAAATTAGAAATTTTTATTTTTAAGAAATTATAAAAATTTAAATAAAAAAACCTTTAAATTTTATAACATTTTCTCATTGCAAGTATGCTCAAAAGTCCAAAGCAATATTATTTGGTGATGTGGATTCACAAAATTTACGTAGTATTATTGTGCGTAGGAAGTCTTTGAGCTTTGTCTTAACAATTTATATTGACAACAAGTAACGTTTTGATAATCATATTAGTTTCATAATTTCTAGGGTGGCATTTAACTTGAGAAAATTGTATTCTGTTAGTTACCATTTTCAAATAAAAGTTTGAAAGAGAATTGCTCATGCATTGCTCATGCCTTTAATTCTATATGGAATTGAAGTATATTGTTTAACAAATGATAACAATTTTAATAGAATAAGGAAATGCTTCAATAAAATAATTAGATATGTGTATCATCTTGGTTTTCGCGATAATGTTACATCGTTTGCTATCGATTTTTTAAGCTGCTAACATTTTCCTATAGGACAGTAAAATATGACTCACCATCTTATCTTTCTTCTTGATTTAAATTTTTGAACTCAGCAAGAATATGCTATGCTCACTTAGAATATCTGCTTTTAATGTGTTAATCATTAAAATATCTTTTCACTTAAAGGTTGCTTGGCTATTCTATTCTATTATTCCATACAGTCAAAGAGATTTTTCAAAGTAAGTTGCGCAGTTTACTAGTCATATTATCGATCATATTTAAATACTATATTTCATTGTTAAGCCAAAAATCTATAAAAATGCAAACCCATATTCGTGTAAAAAGGAGAAATTAGGTTAGCATACGAAATTATAATACATTATATGTCTGTTAAAAATTAAAAATGTGCTGGAATTTAAGTTTATCTTGTAATCTGTTTTTGGCATATAAAGGCTTTTTGATTACTTTCAGTTGAATAAATAATTAAAATGGATGGAAAGATGTTGATTTTATTCCCAATAACTTAAATATCCTGATTTTAACAAAAAAAATACATTTTTATACCTTGAGACAGATTCGTCCAATTTTGTTAAGAATTTATTTGATTAATAAATTCTAATTAATCAAATAAATTTTTACCAAGAAACAAAAATTTAAAATACATTTTTCTTGAAAACTAAAAGAAATAGATCAAAAATAATGAAAAATCTGTGATCACTTCTATTTTCCAATTAAAAATTAAGAAAATCTGTGATCATTACCATTTTATATAAAAATTGATTTTCTTAGGATTTTTGTTTGAAAAACTTTAAATGCGTTTTTCTTGAAAACTATAAGAGCTAGAGCCAAAATAAGCTAAATCTGTGATCACTTCTATTTTCATATTTTCTTAGGATTTTTGTTTAAAAAACTTTAAATGCGTTTTTCTTGAAAACTATAACAGCTAGAGCCAAAATCTGTGATCACTTCTATTTTCATATAAAAATTGTTTTATTGACTTTTTTCAAAATTAATTTTCTCAAATTCCAAAATTATTTCAGAAATGTGACATTTGGAATCATATTTAGGACCCTCTGGACTACCATTTCTATATAGTGGTATATATGTGCAACTCCAAATTTGTCCAAAATGGTCATTGAAATCATTATTTTGTGTCTTCGTAGTATATTACTATGACTGTTAAGTCGTTAACATTGCTCTGTTAACTGCAAAATGAGCAATGCTAAAAAAAGTGGTTTGCGCCTTCGCCAGTTAAATTCGAATTTATCTTCGCATACATACAATACTCATGTATGCGGATGATGTAAAAATTTGTAATTCTTTTAATAATATTACTGATCAATCCTCTTTGGGGATTTAAACTTGAAAAAATGTTAACACATGTAATTTTTCCGCTTATTAAAACTTGATACTAGTTATAATCTAAATGGAACAATTCTGGATAAAGTTCACAATATTATTGATCTCGGTATTCTATTAGATCTTAAACTAAAATTCTCTAATCACATTTCATTGATGGTTAATAAAGCAAATGGAGTACTTGGCTTAATGAAACGTTGGTCGAAAGAATTTTCTGATCCATATATCACTAAACATCTGTATACGTCTCTGGTTCGCAATATTCTGGAATATGGATTAATTGTATGGGGTCCTTACTTTAATACATATATTAACAGCATTGAATCTGTACAGAAACCGTTCCTTTTATTTTGTTTAAGAGGTCTTGGATGAAATTCGTTTGTATTACCTTCATATGAAAGCAGACTGGGTCTTATTAAGTTATCAACGTTAAAAAGTCGAAGAACAATGCTTAGTATTTCGTTTATAATGGGTCTAATACGCGGCGATGTCGATTCCGATTTCTTGTTGAGTAAAATTAGCACGAAACTTTCAGCTGTTAAATTTAAGGTATTATCGTTCTGTTTATGCTAGCAACGACTCCTTTCGTCAAATTTGCGTGAAATTTAATAGTTTATATAATCTAATTGACTTTTCTGATAGTAACGATATTTTAAAAAGAAAAATTATTTGGGTTATTCACAAGGTGTGCTATCATGTTACATTGTCATAATGTTCTAACATTTTACAATGGTTTAAACAAAATTGTTGTTGCTTTGTAAACAAAAAGTGCCTTAAATTAATAGAACTTTACTTGTTATGTTTATTGTGCTGTCGTAATTAATCAGAAGAGACCTGGGCTGAGCGGCTAAGCCGAAGCGCATTAGTTTTTGTAAGCCGTCGGCGTTAATGGTATAATTTAATCCGGCTAACATCCGAATTGAACCTGCGGCTAGCAATTTTTGCAACAAAACACTAGCGGCTTCAAATTAGATCGGGTTAGGACTCTGATGTTTAGTAAACAAACAAAATAAAATTTATTTGTGGTTTGCGTCTGAAAAATGGAAAATAGTCAGGAAAGATTTAATTTAATTTATTAATTCATGGATTAGAATTAAAAAATATTTTTATTTTTGGTAAATATTTATTTTTTATATTTGTTTTAAATCAGCTGACTTAAATTCAAAATAGCACACTAAATTATTAGGGGTTGTTCACAACAGTCGTATATTTTCATATTATTATTTTAAGACTTATGACTTTATGACACCTTGTGAATCCCCCAAATATTAAATTAAGAACCCTTAAGATTTCATATGACGCAAGAGCTTCATAACTTCATATTAGAATTTTATTACATTCAATGAAACTTCATTATTTAGATGGACTTTTCGACGTTCTTATTCCTTAGAAATTAATGGATTTATAATGTATTTTAAGAATAATTTCTACAGAAAATATAACCGAAAACAATTTAAACCTATTTAATTTTGTAAAACTATGGCAATTCGTCAGCTCATTATTATACATAATAATACATAAAAGCCCGACAAAAAAGAGACATCTAAAAAAGTAGTAAATGCATGGGTTCCAAGGATAATGCACTGGTTCTTTTTTGGCGAACCATGCAAGATTTTAACATTAGCGTGTCATTGGCGAGAATGGGTTCGCATTAGTTAAACGGCTAATGCGGCTTTTGTATTTTCTTTACATTAATTGTTAGAATTTGTAGATGGTCTTGGTGATTGTGCATCGTGTATCGTGTACATTTTCATATTCTACTTCAAGAAGCTTTTAAGACATTTCATCAGCAATTAAAAAGACCGTTGATTTAATGGCGTAGGAAAAATAGTTCGATTTGTAGGTAGTTTTTAGTAATTTTAGTAAAGAATATTTTTTTATGGCTCGTTTTTGATTTTAACGATGCTAATAAATTGTAATTTCAAAAAAATTTAATTTGAAATTCCCGGAAAAAATTTACCGGGATTAAATTAAAAAAATGATACGGGATTCCCGGGAATTCTTTCCCGCATTAAAACTCTAATCTAGTATCTCACAACAAACAAAAAACACCTACAACAAATATTTCACAAAATATATTTGTTTGGCCTATTTGCATTCTTATAAGTTCTATGTACATTGTAAATATTTCTCAGTAGCAATGTTTGTTTAAGTTTTATTTAAATAAGAACATAAACTTTAAAAAATTTCCAAATGTTGAATTTCTGCTATTGTATTCCCATAAAACAATTGTTTCAAGATCTACAATAAACATTGCTTATTGCAAATTCTTTAGTACTTTTCTTAAAAACTATTTAATACAAATTTATTGTGTAATAAATAGGCATTTGTTATCCACAACTAACTACTTCCAAAAAATTTATAAAAATGCTTTGTTTCAAAAATTTTATCGCATTGCTCTGTTGTCAATCTTCACGATCAATTGAAAAATCTTTTTAATCCGCGAAATTAGTTTCCAAATGAAGTCCTTTATCTTTTATTTTGCTCTTGCCGCTATAACCATTGCAATTTTCCAAGTTTCAGTAGCAACACCAATACTGGAAAAGGTTCGGGTAAGTGATACACAAGTAACAACAGTATTTTAAAAAGTGTTAGTATTTTTCGAAAATTTTTCTTTATTTTTAGGGACTGGCCTATCCAAATTGTAGGGAATCAGGAGAAGATTGTCCGGCAAGAATTGAATGCTGCCAGATTTTCTGCTTTACTTCTCCCTATTTATGTACGTAGTAAAAGTTTTGTACTTCAAGAAGAAGAATTAACAATAAAATAAAAGACCTTTTAAATAAAAAGGTTTGATTTTAACAAAAATGTTATTTGTTTACCAAAGATATCGTGTTGGCTGTGGTTGAAATTCAAATCGCGGGGTAGGGCTCCATGAATCGACAGGAGTGCTACCCACTTGTGTTAGACTTTAGCTGTGAGGATAAATGATTTATAGGTGAGATTAGCCGTTTATAGAAGGGGCTATAGAAGGGTAACAGGAATTTTTTTGTACGGGAGGTACCACGCCCACTTCTCCAATCCCGCCCACACTTTGTGGGATGCTGTGTATTGATAACGTAAATGTGTGTACCTAATTTGGAAACTTTGGCTCTTGCCGTTCTCCAGATATACAGAAAAAAGTAATAAAAATACAACAACAAGGGAGTTTTGGAAAAAATTAGAGTTAGTCGTGGTTTTTTGCTCATATCACAATTTACCCCCTCGTTGGACATCATCTTGTTAAAGTGGCCAGTCATATGGCTAGCATTCGGACTGGTTGTGTCATAAAGGGGCTAGTATTATAACCAGCTCGGAGACAGCCACGTTACTGACAGTTTGCATAATAAGCAACATTGTCAATTGTCAAAAGTTTTCCAAGAAAAATAGAAGACAGTTTAATTATAAACAGTTTAAGGCGATTTATAAATTTATCATTTTGAATAGTTTTTGCTTCTGCTGTGAAATGTTCAAAATGTTAGATAGATCCTTTTGCGTATTAGGTAATGAAATATGAAAGACAATCTAATAAAGTTTGAGAAATAGAATACTGGGCTATTTTTTTACCTGGCAGCAAGAAACAAAAATGCAAAATAATTTTTATTTCCTGAGGAATAAATACAAATCAAGAAATAACTTAAGGCAATGTCAGATACAACTTTTGCTTCGCGTTGCGTAAGAGATTCACTTTGACATCCAAGATGATATATTCATACTTATACGAAACATGTCACATAAAGTACTTTGAACGCAGAGCGAAGCGAAAAGTTAGGCAACTCTTATCTTCTTGCGCGCTTTGGCAGTCTGCTTGTTTAATTTTGTTTATTAATTTTGTTTAACAAACAATTCGTATGTGTTGTCAAAGTGTTAATGTGGCATACACATTTTGTCAAAGTTAGAAACGTCACGCAAAGCGATGAAGTTTTATCTGACATGGCCTTTATTTATGACAAAGCGAACAATGAAATTAAATAAGTCCCCTTTTAGACAGGCAAAGTTTACATTGACAAAGTATTGTTTTCTTTTGTTTGCATATATTATGTAAACAGCGTTGCCAGTGTGATGATCTTATCATATTTTTGATTTTTTTTTTGACAAAAATACCATTTAAAACCTTTTTTCTCAAATGATGATTTTTTTATTTTTAAAAATAATGATTTAGTTTAAGTTTGATTGTACAAATTTTATTAAAACAATGTAGTTTTGAATCAGCTTGTATTTTATTGGTTTTGCACACTTTTGCACCCAGTGTCAGGAATACACAAAATTGCATCATTATTTCTTCTATATTCCATCGAATCAAAATAAATAATTGGGGTATTCACAAGGTGTGCTATCATGTTATATTATCATAATGTGCTAACATTTTACAATGGTTTAAACAAAATTGTTGTTGCTTTGTAAACAAAAGTGCCTTAAATTAATAGAACTTTACTTGTTATGTTTATTGTGCTGTCGTAATTAATCAGAAGAGACCTGGGCTGAGCGGCTAAGCCGAAGCGCATTAGTTTTTGTAAGCCGTCGGCGTTAATGGTATAATTTAATCCGGCTAACATCCGAATTGAACCTGCGGCTAGCAATTTTTGCAACAAAACACTAGCGGCTTCAAATTAGATCGGGTTAGGACTCTGATGTTTAGTAAACAAACAAAATAAAATTTATTTGTGGTTTGCGTCTGAAAAATGGAAAATAGTCAGGAAAGATCTTATTTAATTTATTAATTCATTTATTAGAATCAAAAAACATTTTTATTTTTGGTAAATATTTATTTTTTATATTTGTTTTAAATCAGCTGATTCAAATTCTAAATAGCACACTAAATTGTGAGGGGTTGTTCACAATAGTCGTATGTTTTCATGTTATTATTTTAAGACTTATGACTTTATGACACCTTGTGAATCCCCCAATTGTTTAATTAAATTAACTAATAAATTAATTCTTAATTTATTGTACTCTTGTTTTAGCACTTATGCCTGTAAGGATTTTTAATCTACAGATTGAATAAATAAAAAAAATAAACTTTGATTTGCTGTAGACAAACAACACCCTTTTAACTTTAGCTTTGACCATAGATTATATTTTGGCAACAATGAATTACGGGCATAATGGATAATAAAAGTACCTGAATTGAAGCAAATAACAAAATTGTATTATATACAAAAAAATATATTTGTTCATGTATGAAATTTAACTTTGAACTTTTCAAAACCGAAAACCGAACCGAAACCGGTTTTAATCATGTTTAAACCGAAACCACGGTTAAAATTTTACGGTTTTTAGCAAACTCTAGTTTTAACAAATTTATTTACTTTGAATCCGGTCAAAACGCAACAATTTCACACACATACATATACGTATCGTACTGTGGCTTAAATTAATTTTTTTTGTTCATTTATCCGAAAATTTTAAAAGTGGAATTGTTCCGTTTTGTTATGGAGCTCCTCAATTATGAATTCAAAATTGGTTAATAAAGTTTTGATAACAGTCTGGTTCATCTCATTAAAAGCGCCGGGACACTAAAAGTTCAAAAGAATTTTTTTATTTCTTCTTTACACCGTTTGGGAGCAAAGCATCTTAATCTTACACGATTTGTTGCAGTTGTTTTCGAGTATTCCCATGTTAGATTTTACTGTCATATTCCTTGGAGTATCGGTCTTTTCGGTCTTGTTATTTTTGCCTTGTAACAGTTTTGTTAATCAGCCGTTGTTCCTGCCAAAAATCTGCTGTAGCAGGTCCTACAAAGAACATTTTTTTTTACAAATTTAAGCATTAATCAAAAATAAAATCAGTTTAATTAATAATTGAATCAAGTGAATTTAACGTTTAATCAAAAGAATTAAAGGCTTAACCAAGTAAATAAAACGTTTAATTGGTACTATTTAATAAATAAAATCAGTTTTAATTAAAAATTGAATCAAGTGAAGTAAACGTTTAATCAAAAGAATTAAAAGTTTAAACAAGTAAATTAAACGTTTAATTGGTACTATTAGTAATCGCGGTAAAATTCCCTTGATTACATTTTTAACCAAAAAAAAGAAGCTTATTCAGGTTTTTTCTATTTGTGCTTTCTATAGAAGGTGGGCGGATCAGGTTTATATTTTAAGGAGCCCATTCTAAAATTATAATTTTTATTTTTTGTGAAAATTGAGTTGATGCATTAAAAATCAAGGGAGAACTGCCACTTTTTCAATACAAGTTGTATGGGAAGTGGGCGGATATTTTTGCAAATTTCACACAAATGATATGCACCAAAAAACAATGCCGGCGGTCAAAATTTAATTTTCGCTTTGTATGGGAGGTTGGCGGATCATTTTGATTTTTCCAATTTTTTTCTTGATTCAAACAAAAAATGCCCAAGTGCCAAGTTTCATTGTCCATCGACAACTTCTTTTATTTTTAGCCGCTCGTTCTACGAACTTCAAACAATGTACGCCGCCCGTCGCACAAAATTTGTGTCTTATTTGACAAGTTTACGCTTCGAACTCTTGCCGACAAGTTCCTCGTGCTGTGGCAAGTTTATTCGTTTGTCCCAATTGTTTTTATACCGGAATATACAAACACTTTATTGGAATCTGAATATCAACTTGTCTCCTTATGAAACCCGTTTAAAAATTATTAATCTTCCAACCCGAATAAATCGGAGGATTTACATGAATGAACAGCTCCTTCATGCAGAATTTGTTAAACGGCGAAAGTGTTCAGGAATTCTTACTTTTTATTCGCCCTTCTAGAAATTATATTCCCTTAAGACTTTAATATTTTCGGTCTAACTATGCAAATTTTGATGCTATTCGAAGAATGAGCTCTGAAGTTAACAATTTTTTTTGCATTTATATTGATTTTTTTGATCTTGTTGACATTATGAATGACTTTTTCAGTGTCTGAAAATAACTTAACGTTTAAATTGCTATTTAATAAATTTTAAGAATTATTAGTTTCATTGGCGAATTTAATAAATAAATAAAGAAATAAAAAAAATACCATTGGTTTTTCACATAATAGTTACATTGTAAACCTTGCATGAGTTTTCGTCTGTGTTTGTTAAATAAAATTTTGATTGGCATTGAAATCGAAATTGACCATTTTCCCTTTAATTTTAAAGTTTTTCAATGTGTATTTCAAAAATGAAAATTCCGCAACAAAATCACTCGAACTTTGTTGTTTTTCACTTGAAATTCCTATGGGTGATAAAAGCAACAAAAATAGAAAAAACATTTGTAATTTTCTTTCTTTAAATAATATTGAAAAGAGATTTAACAATTTATAGCAAAAAGTGTAAACATGTTGAATAGAAGCTTTGATATTGAATTCCAGGAAACCCGTTGGCAGTGGGAACATTAACAAATTGAATTGGTTGTTTTCAACGAAATTTCGAAATGTGCTAGCAGGAGAAATGCCCAGAAGTTTTAAAAATACTAGATGGTTGCTTCAGTCAATTTAATTTGCAACACCCGGTAGTGAGTAAAGTAAACATTTGACTAATTAAACGCGGGCTTATGTCATCTTTTCAATAGTGTTTTTCACTAAAAAAAATAGTCAATTGTTCAAATTGATTAAGTGGATATCGCCTGAACTTTTGTAATCTATTGAAAGACAAATCACCTTCAAGTTCCGTCCTAACAGCCGTACTTAAACAAGAGCGGAAAGCGGAAAGTTTTTTGCCGCTTTGTTTTTAAGCTGATATGCCATACCTTAACAAGAGCCCAGAAGTGTGAGACGAACATTAAAGAAATTAAACATGGAGATAAAACCGCTAGATTGACCAAACAATTTCTAAATTATTAACAATAGCGGCCAACTTCGCTATTAAACGCGCTGCCAAAAAATCGAATTTTTCAAATGTTTAGCTCGACGCCGCGCTTTTTTAGCCAAGGCCACGTAATGAGCGGCGAGTGGCAGAGCGGTTAGAGGCAGACCGATGAGCGGCAAAGCCGCAGAGTGTTGAGCGGAAAAGCCGCACAGTGGTGAGCGGCAAAAAATTAAAATATATGAAATACTATTAAAGTTGCCACGCAATGAGCGGCAAAGCGGTGCCGTTTTTAGCTTCTAGTTCTTTTCTGAGCGGCAGAAAATAAACATGACAAAAGTGAATGTAGAGCTTATTATTTCATTTGTACAAAGTCGACCGCTATTATGGCAAGACAGATTAGATTAACTTTTTGCAACAGCAAATCAAAGGATTTCACAAACAGTTTTGCTTAAAATCTGCCTGGAAATTTGCGCAGACTTGTGCATAAATGGTTAATTTCGCTGTAATGTCGCCTTGCTTGATTTATAGGATAAAGAGCAAATCTTCTTTTTTTTTTCTTAAAATCATTAAATTCTTATAAATATGAACACAATTTTTGCGTTGTATCATTAAACAAACCTGTCTTGACAATGGCATTTTAACAACTAACCGCTCAGAAATAACGCTTAGCAATAAGCCAATTGCCGCTAAAACTCGCCGCACTACCGCTCACCTGCTAGCCGCTTTGCTGCGAGGGATGCTTTAGAAAAATTGCATGGGCATGACAATTTTTGACAACTGGAAAACGCCCCAATAAAAAAATAGAGCTTCTAATTAAGCAGGTTTGTTAGGAAGAAATGAAAGATTTTCTCTTACGGAGGGTATGAATTTTATAAGGTGACTTCCCACTTTATTCTTTATTCAACGGATATAAAAAGTGGTGAACGTAGTTATCAGCTTTATGCACCGAATGTTTAATTACAGTTATTTTTTAGTATTCTCCCTTACAAGCCTGCTTCGTAGTAAGCGAATTCCGTGGCACTCGAAACGTTTTTTTTTTTTTTTGTTTTTATAAAACTTGTTAAGAGTTGGTTCACTTACTTTACTGCATCTCTGTATGTCTTATTGCGTAGCGCATAATTGTGCGCTTATTTTTTTAAATGTACAAAATGGTATAATTTTTTACTGGGGCGTGCGACTTTTGTTTATGTATGTACGGCTGTAAGGGTTCTCCGAGCCCTGACAATTCTGAAAATTAACTATTAAAATCACTAATATTACATCAGTTCGCTTAATCAAGCTCTGTATTAGATGTGTAGTAATGGCTATTTTATCTATTTATAAATGATTGCGAGTATTTGATTCTACTATAGATTACCCAGGAATAAATAAAGTAATTGCATTATTAATTGTTCACTTTGATTGAATAACTTGTCTGAACTTTTATAATAAATAACAAATCAAGGTTTTCCTCTCACCTGAGGCCACCCCTAACAACTATTAAAATAAACAGTTTGACAAGCATTCTAAGAACTGCAGGGCTACATTAAATAGTGCAGCATTTAGTTTGTTTTTTGTTTTTGCTTATCACGTTTAGGAAATTAAATTTGCTTTATTCTCTTAATGATAGCAACTTTCAACAAAAGAAATCTACAAGTTTAAAGAATAATAATAAGTGTTAAATAAGAAAATCACTTTAGTTGAAAAAATACAACAATTAAATAAAAGAGGAGTTGTAAAAATAGAAACATTACAAAATACTACATAATCCCGACAAGACCAGTAAAGCGTCAATTTAAAGTTTAAAGGCACCAAACTCTTTAACAAAAATAATTCTTTTTTTTTTTAAATTATGCTTCTGCAATGCATAAAGTTTTACTTTAGAGAATTTACTTTAGAGAATAAAAAAAAAGCATATACTTAAACTAAATTTGTCTATAACTCATCTAAAAAAAGTCAACAAGCTGTTTAAAATTATAAAGGAACAAAAAACAATGAACTAATTCTCAAAAACCGTTGTAATTCTAATTCGCTTGCTGAACTACCTGAATTTATCTTTAATCGAAAAACTTGATTTCCATCAAAAAATCCTCAAAAAACAGCTACATTTTGAGTGAAATTTTAAAAGCAAACTAGTTCTGAATAAAGAGTTTACTTAGGAACTATAAAAAAAAACTTTAATTTGTAGAATTTGTATAAAAAACAATGTATATAAATATTAACGTTTAAAATTTCACTTAATTTGTTGAAAAAAAAGATGTGATGAAATATTTAATTTTAAATAAACACACAATTTAAATTTGTTAAAATTTCGTTCTTAAATGAACTAGTTCTTAACAGAAATTCATGTATGTTAACAATAATCTGAAATGGATTTTAAATGCTAAATTAATTTACACAACTAAAATTGCACAAATTTCGGCTAAAAACATCAAATGAACTAAACATGAACAAACTCCCCAAGGAGTATATTTCCCGTTAACCAAATGCTACTAAAAAGAATGAATTACTTTTACAAAAGGAATAGCTTATTTTATATAAATTTAGAAAACTACCAAAAATTATAAATTTGTTGGCAATTTATTTTTTAAAACAATTTTAATTTTTAAATGCTAAATATGCCAAACATTTGATTCAATTTATTCCGAACTAGTTCTACAAAATTAAAATTTCATTTCAACTAATTCGCTGAGAAAAGTAAACAAATTATTTAAATTGTTACATTCGGCCATGTTCTGGAAATCGAAACCACGTGAATGTGAAATCGATGAAGATTTTTAATTGAATTTTTGTAAAAATGAACTTAGCTTTTCCTGATTTCAAAAGTACTTTAGGTAAGAGGAAAGTGGTCCTAAAAGTATGCCGTATTTAAAAGGAAATATTTTTACAAACCTTGAACACGGAAAAGTTTTCAAAATTCGTTCGATTTAAATTTCACGTGATTTCGATTTCAAGAACATGGCTGATTTTTTTTGAATATGAAGTAAAAAATTATTTTTTTTTTGTAACTTAATTTTGTTCAAAAAGAATACATTGTTTGAAATTTTAAGTGAAATAAAAATAATTAATTAATTCTTTTCAAAATTAGTTCCTCTTTTATAGAAAAATTTAAATTTAATTTTTCAAGTCAAGATTAACATTTTTTTTTAAATTTCCTAAGCTAATCCCGCGAAGTACGACATCAGCTCTGCGGCTGATAATGCGATCTTCAAAAACAGGGCACAAAACATCGAGTGTAGCTTCGGCTGTGTGGCACGTAGAGCAGTCCTGTTGAAACCAAATGTTGCCAATATCCACCTCTTCAATTTTTGTGAACAAAAATTCGTTCAACATGGCCCGATAACGATCGCCATTGACTGTAACGGCCACTCCTTGCTCATTTTCGAAGAAAAATGGCCCAATTATGCCTCTGGATCAAAATCCGCACCAAACAGTGACTCGTTTTGGGTGCATCGGCTATTCAATGTATGCGTGTGGGTTTCCTGTGCCCCAAATGCGACAATTTTGCTTGTTTGCATACCCGCCAAGATCAAAATGAGCTTCATTCTGCAACATTACCATAATTTTCAAAGTAATGTCGCAATATCTCCCAGCGTTGTTTATTATCTGTCAAATCAGACATGAGCTAAGTGTTACTATTCACGAAATTAGCACTAGTTGAAAAAAAACGTTAGATGGCGGACCCGTTATTCTATCAGCTAAAGCTCGATTCACCCATGCGTTCCGAACAACATTTTTGTCCGGACAAAATTTTTTTTTGTATTGAGTTTGACGTCTTACTTTTAAGAGAGAGAGAGAGTTTTTTCTTGACTTCCCGTCTATACCAGAGATAATTATTGCGACATATATTGCAGTCAATGTCAAAATTATGATATTTTTAACATGGGATCTTCACCTGCCAATTTTTTGTCTTAATAAACATCAAACTTCATTTAAAAAAAAGCTGACAAAAATTTTAGAGTTTTTTTTATATTGACTTTGACGTTTGGTATGCCAAAAAAATTGTCAGGTGAAGACCCCATGTA
Organism: Pollenia labialis; assembly: GCA_949318255.1. NCBI lineage: Eukaryota > Metazoa > Arthropoda > Insecta > Diptera > Polleniidae > Pollenia > Pollenia labialis. The sequence continues at coordinate 129,909,793 of OX439140.1, forward strand.
ATGTAGACTGCAATTTTGTGTACATATTTATTGCCGTCAATTTACTGCCCATCTATATCAGAGATAATGATTGCGACATATATTGCAGTAAATATCAAAATTATGTTAACTTTAATGTAGGCAACGATTTTGTTTACATATTTATTGTCAGCAATTTATGTTGCAATAATTGTTAGTCCATTTTCGTTGGCAATTATTGCTAACATCAAACGTCAAATTTAGTTGTTAATTGAAAAAAAGAAGCAAAAAAAAATAGAAGTAAATTGTGTGAGAAAGAAATTAAATTTGTAAAATGGTAGCAAATTATAATTGTAGTAAAAGAATTTAATTAAAGAATTTAATAAACACTAAAATAAAATTACAAAAATTACCTTAATTAATATAACTTTTTTTTAATTTTTGAATTGAGCTGCCACATATGTATGTATGTAGTGTTACTACATCTTCGTTTTGTGCTGAATAATTAAACAAAAAAAAAATTTAACAAAAATGGATGTAAAACAAATTATTGCTCTGAAACTTATTCAGGAATTAAAAAAACCAGGAAAAAAATGCATTTATGATATGGGCAATCGTTCATATAAAAATACTTATTTAAAACAAAATATATGGACTTTATTTGTTGTAATATTTTTCTTACTGCTATTCTTTTTTACATTCAACCTTTTTTGAAAAATTTGTTTTGCTAGTAAATGGCTTTTATGCAATGCAATTAAAAATAATAAAATTAATTTCCTTTTTTCGTCTATTTTCTTTAACACACTTTTATAAAAAAAAAAATTAATAGCTTGCTAACTGTGCTGCCACTTTGTATAATCGTTTACATCTATAAACCATATGGTAGCTTTGTTTGTCCGGACAAATTTTCCGAAATGGGCGAATCGTTCTGCAGAATACTCTCTGTAAAAAAAATAATCCTCCGGACAATAATATTGTTCGGAACGCATGGGTGAATCGAGCTTAACAGACGGCTTCGAGCCGCCGCCGAGTATTTTTTGCGTTAGCCGCCGCTGCCGATAAAATCTCACGGCGCAGGTTTCTGGCGGGAATCGAATCCGCAACACCGGCGCTGATAGACTAGCTCACTACCAGGTAGCCTACCGAGGCACAACATCGTTGAACTTGAAACGTCACTAAAGTTTGGGAACTAAACAAATCTATTCTTGAATTGTTTACAAATAAAGATTTTAAATGGAAAATTTTAAATGAAATAACCAATTCCTTTACATTGTTTTTTTTTCGAGATTTAATTCTTTAATCCAAAATAAATTCTTTACGAATAGTTAGAACGATATTACAAAAAAAATTTATTTTGTACAATTCATTACTCAAATTACTTGATGTTATGCATAAAGTTTTCTTTAATTTTCGTTCTAAAATTCTTTTGACATAAATTGAAAATAAGAATTTTATTAACAATGCTTATTATAATTGGCTTATAAAATATTTCATTTAAAGAATTTAATCCCTAAAAATGACATGCCTTTTTGGCCCTTCTGTCAAACAATAAAATTTTAATTAAAAGGCGCACACACAAACATTTCTAGGGTAATTAAATTATAAAATCCTTTGAATAAAAATTTGACGTGTAATTTAATTTAAAATTATTTTGGTGGCGAATTTAATTTGAGTGCTATAAAATTTAGTTGTCGCGTTTAACCTTTAAAAGTTTAACTTAAGAAAAGTTTAATTTTATGCATATCAAATTTCAACGAAACGATTATTGTGTTCAAAGTTAACTTTTGGTTGGGGGAAAGAAAGAATATAAATATACTTAATTTCAGGTAATAAGCGTTGAAATGGAAAATTAAGCAAAAGCTGCAATCACTCATATTTTTCACTAAAAATCGATTTTTCATGTAAAAATTAAAAAAGTCTTGGAACGTTTATATTTCAGAAAACAAATGCTAAAAATTGATTTTTTATTGTTCATTTTTCAGTAAATAAACGTTTAAATTAAAAAAAAACACAAGTTGGAGTCAGTGTTCGAAAATAAACACTAAATATCGATGATTAGTGTTCAGTTCGGTATATTTGTGGAAAACACAAACGCTAATAGTGTTTGTGTAGAAAATCATTAAAAAATAACGTTTCCCTGTTTTTCATCTTTCGAACACAAAAACAATAATGTTTTTATCCAATTCAACAAGAGATGAAAACATTTAATTCCGTTCGTTTTTTTTTTAAACCACAAATATATTTTAAGTGTACATTAGTTTTTGACTAGTTGTCATACATTGTATGACCATGTAAACTTTAGTAAAATCGACAGTTTTCGTCGAGTTACTCAAAAACTATATATTCTATGCAGCACAACTGTTCCTCGAGCCCCCATTATTTTAATAAAGTGAAAAGGCTCTATATCGATACCATAACATGACTTCCGTACAAAAAAAAAAACATCCTGAAATTCGTTTTCAGACCTTGGCATTAACGTGTGTCCATAGGGGATACATTTCTAAGATCGAACCCAACTATTATTATATAACCAACATTGCTTTTAAAGGATTCAAAGCTCTAAATCTGCTTCTTATGGTAGGACCTATACAAACTGTAAAGCGTTGTATTTAAAAAACGTGAAATTTGTCGAATTTGAATTATTTTTTAACATTTTTCGAAAACAAAAATTGTTCACGGTGCGATGCATAAAACACGATTTTTTTTTTTAGTTAAGAGTCATAATTTTTAAGCAAAAACTTCAAAATTTAATTAAATTTGCAAACTACTGATTGCGCCAAAAACTCGTAAGCGAACAATTTGGCTGCAGTAACTTTTAAGTAACACATTTTTTTCAAAAAATGCTTCTACACCCTGCAGAGAGTTGGAAAGCCATGTTTTGTTTTAAACCACGTATTTAAGAAGTAATTAGGTTTATTTCGATTTCTGTAAATTTGGTGGCTTAAGAAGAAATGCAACCATAAAAAGTATAACTACTGTAGGAATATTATTTTAAATCCGCAAATATGTATGTGGCTTATAGAATCTGCCAGTCAACCACACCAAAAAAATGCCGTACCTAAGTTTTCTCTTAAATAAAGTTTAACAAAGTTTTCCAATTCCTCAACTAATTTTAATAAACATTGAATACATGTACGGCATGTTTGCAAAATGGATTTTATGTGACAAAAACTTCTTTAAAGATTGTCTTTTTACATAAATACGGGCCTTTTCTTCTGTTTATAAACAATGTATAAAAATAATATTTATCATTAATAGATTTATCTATTTAAACTTTTAAAAAGATAAACTTTTTTTTTAAAAAAACTTTAGTTCTTCCGCAGCAGCGGCTAAACTGCAGTAATCAAAATATATGTTAGATAAATCTCGCGTATTTAAAATGGTAACAGTGGAAATAATTCAAGGTCAATGTTATTTTAAACGAGTAATAACTTTTCAAAAGGTTAAGTAGTAACTCAACTATTTTATATAATTTTTCTTTAAATTATGCAAATATAAGCGATTGCAAGTGTACACATGCAAAGATATTCCCGTTTCTGAAGGCGGTCTAAATGCATTAATGTTCAGAGCTTTTCTAGCCGGGACTTCCTTCCCTGAATTTTAATGTGTTTCTCGGGAATCAAGTTAAGAATATCTGAAAAATTTCTTTTATACAAAACTTAACAAAACTAGGGAAAAATTTTATTAAATAAAAGAAATAGTAAAAAAGCTTTGAATATACATATGTATATGATCACAATTAAATTCCCGGTATTGAAAGATCTGTAATTGCAAAATTGCCAATTACACACAGCTCATAAAATCTTGGCTTTATTAAGCGAAACTTTTACGTTTTACCTAGAGTATTTGTTTCATCAATAAGGCTTTTAGTGGTGAATTTCGAATTTTATGAATTAAATGTATAATAAAATAACTTTGAAAATATTTTCGTAAAAAGAATCAAAAAAAAAAAAAATAAAATAAAATTATTAGAAAAATAATAAAAATAAAAAATGTTCTATTTTGTTGAAAGCCGGTATTAAAAAAAAAACTTTTATTGAATGTTCGAAAATTCGAACATAACTTCGAAAATATTATTTTTCGTCGAAAATAAACAATAAACAATTTAAAAAAAAACATCGAAAATGAGCAGAAAGTAGAGAATTTTAACAAAATTAATAAAGATATTCAGGGAAAACTAATAGCGTTAGATTATGGATCTTAAAATTATAAAAAAATTTTTGAAATTCTCGAGGCTGTGGCGAATAAATATAATCTGAGTTTATTTTTTTTCATTCTGAAAACTAAGCCATTGGAAAAAGTTTAGTGTGTTATTTCTGAAAGATCCATGTTTATTATTGTATATTTTTTAAATTTAAGCCCGCTTAGAAAAGTTAATAGTTCGAAAAAGTTAAAAACCTTGGGACATTTTGGTTACATTTTTCGCGATTCTGCTGGACTTATGTACATATGTATTTGTGATTCTTTCTTAAAATTAGGGCTACTTAAATTAACGAAAAAATAACAAAAGGCTTTCCATATACATATCCTTTTTGTTGTTACTTTCAGTTCGCTATAAAATCAATAAAAGTTGTAATTCATCAAAAATTATTAAAAAATTTATATTGTTACGAAATAAGATTTATCTAAGAATAATTTATAGTTTTAGAAATAAGTTGTCTTGTAAATTATAAATTATGTCGTATTGGTTTGAATTGTTATTTGCTACACTGTAATTTAGAACTTAGATTTAATTATAGAATCTCGAGTTCGAACAAAATGTTCTGGAATCCACTAGAAGGTTCTTGAATCTGCTAAAAATTAACGTTTTTTATAAAAAAAAAGAAATTTTTATTCTTCTATCGAGAGCTGAGTTAACAATATCATCATAAAAAATATTTTCAATATCTTCATAAGAAGGATTTACTATACGTTATTGATATTAAGTCGAAATTTGCGATTTTACTTATGACGCTTTTGCAGCAAATTACCTATGATGTGTGCATAAAATGGTAAAAAATGGGCTAAATTTAAAAACAAATTTATTTTCGTGCGAATTTATATAACGACATCGGTATGTCATAAAAAATGCTTTACAAAAATTGGACCTTTCGTGACAAACTAACTTGTGAATAAACTGCAAAATTTTTAGAGTAAATTCATTTTTTGCCAACGATATAGGTTTGAAAAAATTTTAACACAAAGGGGCAAACAGGGTAAACATTCATGATCTTGGTACTTTTTGTAAATATGTTTTGTTTTAATTTTTGCTATCCTAAATTAAAAATTTTGGCTTGTAGGTATTTAAAAGTACATTTTCAAAGTCCGTCTTTCAGGGCGTAAAACTGGGTAAAATAGGGAATTTTCGGTACGTTTTTTAATTAAGCTCATTTAGACTGTAAAATTTTAAAAGTTTAATTATTTTTATGCTAAAGCTATCACCAGGGACATGCATAGGTATACAAAATTTTAACTTAAAGAGGCAAAACAGGGAAAAATTGTTTTTTTTTTTAAATTTTTTAATACAATTTTTGTAAATTTAAAACCAGCAAAAAAAAGGTACCTTTGAGGGGTTTCTTGCTATAATATTTTTACACTTACAATTGTTAAATTTTCGAATTGAACTTGAAATTTAATCAAGTGAATTAAATGTTTAATCAAGTGTAGTAAAGTTTTATCAAGTGAATTAAACGTTAAATTGATATTAATTATTTGTTTACTGGTGCAAACTAATATTGTCAATTAAACGTTTAATTCACTTGATTCAACGGCCACTACACTTGATTAAACATTTAATTCACTTGATAAATTTTTAATAACAACTGATTTTATTTTTGATTAATGCGTTTACTGGTGAAAATTTTTTTTCTATGATTATCACATGGAATGATTAATTACTAATACGGTTTAAACATAACGTGCTTATTTACAAAGAAAACTTTTAAGGAAAAATCATAGCAATTCATACAAAAACCAACTTTGAAATCCTAAAATTTGTGAGAAAAAAATTATCTACTTTGCTCCAGTATTAACAGTAAAATAGTTATCCAAGAGCCAAATTAAGAAATGTGTTGTATGTTTTGAAGTGCTCGCTATAATCTGTCATCAAAATTTTATTAAAATTAAAAAAAAAATCATTTTTGGACGGAATTGACCAGTATGTCAATTATAATTATTGAATAATATAGGGCAATATAGAAGTAATATGGCGAAAAGCATTTAAAATAGATAACATTGTAAATAGATGGAGCGCTTTAGTAGTAAGGACATTAAGGTCAATGATGGTTTGACACCGTCCAACGCAGGGTCTTAAAAGCTGGTCTGTTATAAATTTTGTCTATACAAAATATTTTAAATCTCCTATATTATTTTTATGCCACCTTTGTAAACTTTATTATACAAAATTAAGTTAAATGTATGTATGTATATGCATACAAACATACATACATATATGGAAGTAATATGTGTTAAAAAAAAATGTTATGCATATTTTAAAACCCCCCAAAAAGCACGTTTCATTATAACTTTTGATTTTGTCTTTGGCTCTACGCTACCAAAAAAAAAACAAAAAAAAAAAACAAACGTGATTTTGGGGAAATGTAATTTGTTCATCGTGCACTACAGAAACATACGATATCCAGATAAATTACACTTTTGCATGAGTAAATTAACATTTTGTCACCTTCACCTACAGACATTTTATTACGAATAAAATTTCCACTCAAATCACAACATTATTTTTACAATGTTAAAGCTTAAATTTGACTGAAGGATTGAAAAGGGTTTTGCAGCATAAGCATAAGATAACATTTTTGTACATATTAAAAAAAAACTGTCATGTAATATGGTTTATAAAACATACAAATTCTCATGTTTGTTCAGGAAAAAAATCTTTAAAAATAAATTATAAAAATGGGTCAGGCCTAAACGCCTGAAGCTAAAAACTTGAAATTTCGACCAGAGATTTGTGTCTCCCCAAATCGAAACGGGATTTTTAGAAATTCGAATGTTAAAGGGGTAAAAAAGAGTAAAAACGGGAAAATTCGGTTACCTCTCATATACAAAACTAAAAGAGATACAAAAAAAAATAATAACAATCGTAGTTCTTAAGAAAAATAAGCGGACAAGTGTCTGGTACCTTTTTTGAAATTCAGCCCTATTAGGGAGTAAATGGTAAAACCTGAATTTTGGTACTTTTTTGACATCCCATCTACATTTTGAACCAATAAACAAAGAAAAAAAGTTAATACCACATTCGAAACTTATCATTAAAATACGAATACGAATTTTGTACTTTTTCGAAATTCGAACGTTAAAGGGGTGCAAATCGTAACTATTTTTGGTACTTTTTTACAAAACATTTTTTTCATTCATTGACATATTTGTAATAATAAAAAAAAGGAAATACAAGAAATTTTATATTTTCCTTTAGCTTTTTGGTTCTACAACTGGTATTTTTTTAATAAACTTTGACATTAAAATATGTCCACGATGGAAAAGGAAACGCTAACGAAGAAGCGAAACTTATCAAAAAAATACAAATTTTGTACTTTTCCGAAATTCGAACACTTAAGGGGTGAAAATCGTAACTATTTTTGGTACTTTTTTTACAAAATATTTTTCTTCATTCATTGACATAATATTATTCGTAATAATTATGGGCTGACACTACAATACTTAAATGTTTGATAGTTTAATGGGGGCATAAAATAGTACCCAAAAAGGAAATACGGGAAATTTGATATTTTTCTTTAGCTTTTTGGTTCTACAACTGGTATATTTTTAATAAACTTTGACATAAAAATATGTCCACGATGGAAAAGGAGTAAATGGTAAAACCTGAATTTTGGTACTTTTTTGACATCCCATCTACATTTTGAACCAATAAACAAAGAAAAAAAGTTCATACCACATTCGAAACTTATCATAAAAATACGAATACGAATTTTGTACTTTTTCGAAATTCGAACGTTAAAGGGGTGCAAATCGTAACTATTTTTGGTACTTTTTTACAAAACATTTTTTTCATTCATTGACATATTTGTAATAATAAAAAAAAGGAAATACAAGAAATTTTATATTTTCCTTTAGCTTTTTGGTTCTACAACTGGTATTTTTTTAATAAACTTTGACATTAAAATATGTCCACGATGGAAAAGGAAACGCTAACGAAGAAGCGAAACTTATCAAAAAATACAAATTTTGAACTTTTCCGAAATTCGAACACTTAAGGGGTGAAAATCGTAACTATTTTTGGTACTTTTTTTACAAAATATTTTTCTTCATTCATTGACATAATATTATTCGTAATAATTATGGGCTGACACTACAATACTTAAATGTTTGATAGTTTAATGGGGGCATAAAATAGTACCCAAAAAGGAAATACGGGAAATTTGATATTTTTCTTTAGCTTTTTGGTTCTACAACTGGTATATTTTTAATAAACTTTGACATAAAAATATGTCCACGATGGAAACGGAGACGCTAGCGAAGTAGCGGGATAAATGCTTGTATATACATATAACGGTTCACAGAAAAAATGCACGTAAACTATTAATCAAAAATAGAAACAGTTTTATTAAAAAAATTTAATAAAGTCAATTATTATAAAAAAATTACTGCAGAAATTGTTGTTTATATCAAAAAATATTTAATTGGTACTATTAATTTGTTTACTGGTGAAAACTCCATTTATTTTTTAATTAATATTACAAATTTTTTAATTCAAATCTATTTTAATTATTTTCTGTGTTTAAAATTAATTAAAAACGTGATTTGCGAAAAAATTTTATTGATATAAAATTTTATTGTCCATACATAATTCGGCAAAGGCAAAACTTACGGAAGTGCACAATATAAAATTTATTAAAATATAAAAGGGCTTAAAAAGCGTAAACACTTAAATAAATTCAAAAGATATTTAACACTTATCGTTGGTCATTAGAACTATAAGCGGACGGGTGTCTGGTACTTATTTGGAATTCGGCCTTTTGGGACTTCTTTGTCACCTCATCTATCTTTTAAACCAATATACCAAGAAATAAAGATTATAAAAAAATTTTTAACGTCTTAAGTTATGGTCTCCAACTACAATATTGAAAATTTTGTTACTTCAAAAAAGTATCAAAAAGGGAAAATACGGGAAATTTAATTTATTTCTTTTAATTTTCCGTTCCGAAATTTTAGAATTTTCTATGATATTAAGCTTATGGCTAATATCTTTTTTTGTTCTTCAACTGGTACTTATTGTTAATTTTCGTTAATATTAGATCTATAAACATAAAATTAAACCAACAATGTCCTGAGTGGGTAAGACTCTATAGAAGGGGACTTTTTGGTACTTTTTTATTTTTTAACTGGTACTTTTTGTGAATTTTCGTTAATATTGGAACTAGATATATGAATGGTTATGCGTGAATAAGAATCTGTAAGGGGAGCTTTTTGTTATTTTTTAGTTTTACAGCTGGTACTCTTTTGAATTTCGTTAATATTAGTCTTCGTAAAAATTAAAAATGCAATGTCCTGAGTGGTTAAGAATCTATAAGGGGGAAGTTAATGTTACTTTTTTGTTGTTTAAATGGTACTTTTTGAATTTCCGTTAGTATGGGATATATATTCATAAAATTAAACAATCAAGTTCGTGACTAAAGATAATCTGCAAGAGGGATTTTTTTGTAGTTTTTCGTTCTTTAACTGGTACTTTTTTAATTTTTATTAATATTAAATCTAGAAACATAAATTTCAACATGTAGAGTGATTGAGAACTATAAGAAGAGACTTTTTGGTACTTTCTGATATTTTTATATAATTGAACTTACAAAACTAAATACAACATTCACGGTGTTGAGTGGTAGATAATATATGGACCGGATGTTGGTCCCTCGACAAATCGATCCACTAAGACGAAAAAACACAAATGGTCGAAACATGTAAATTAATACCTGTGGCATTTTGGCAAAACATTTATAGTCAAATTTAAAAAGTTGAAAAAAATGTTGTAAATTATACGAACTTTCATTTAATAAAATTTTTTTAAAATTTTTTTTTAACCGTATTATAAAATGGTTTATTTTATTATTTAAAAAAATGATTTTTTCACCGAGTTTTATTTAAAAACTTTTTTGCTCTCTTATCCCGACTTAAGATGTTTTGTCAAAATGCCGCAAATATGTACTTATGTATATGCATGTGTTCTTTATATTTGCATAAATAATTATGGTGGAATTTTGACCACAAGGCAAAAACAAGTTTTTTTAAATTTGCCCCACTGTCTAATGTAGCTTATTTTCTAATTAATCAGAGTCAATCTATTTGATTACTTTTTAAAATTAATTACACTCTACTACCACGTTGAAATTCTTTTAAAATATACTCAAACAAATCCTGCGAAACTGAAAACAGTTTTAAACTTAAAGTCTAGCGAAAAAAACAAAATGTCGGCAAATGCGTTAATAATCCTGTGGGTAATTTTTTATCAAATTATTTTCAATCATTTTCCAGTAAGAGGTATAACCTAAAATTATTTACAATAGAAAAATCAAATTTAGCTTCAACTAATTCCACTTTTCAGCATCTGCCTTCGAAAGTTTAGAAGGTTCCGCCTGTCAGGGCAAACATCAAATCGGCCTCGAAAATGATCTTAATATTGCTTATCGTCAACTTAAAGCGATTGAGTTTGTAGATTTCGATAAAATACCAAATGAAACAATTTTAGAAAAAAATTATCAAATGCTGGCGATTAAGTTGAAGTATCTTGACACCAAAACAACAATAAAAATAGATTTTGAATCAACATTGGGCGTAAAGGGCACATTTCGCTTGGAATTTTTATATTTCCAATGGTTTCACAAGGTACGAAAGTCATTATCATATGGAAATATAACATTTCCAGGGGAATTACATGGAGTTTTTTATAATATAAAGGCAAAAGGTTTTGGTCATGCTGTGTTTGAGGACAAACAAGTATTAGTTTTGGCATTTGGAATAAAGGTAAAAACTAAATTAAGGTATCGAAAAAATTAATGTTTTTTTGGTTTCTTTTAACATGTAAAATATTCTCAGGTTCGCTCCCTCCAAACCAAATCATTTGATGCTTTAAAGGAAAATCTTAAATTTCTACAGCATGGTTATGGTAAAACTTCTATTGAAAATAACAATCTGAAAAATTGGTTTAATTTTCGAATCCAGCAAAAATTTTATATTTACGAAGGCACTTTGTTGCAGTTTCATTGTGAAGGTACAGTGGTATGGATTGACTTTGTTGATAAGTTGCCCATTTCTCCGTCAACTGTAAGTTGGATTGGTTGCGTTTTTTTCTGAAGTTTTTGTATTTTTTTTTAATATAATTTTTTTTTTGAAGGTTAAAGAGTTCCGGAAACTTAAAGGAAGCCGTGATCAACCATTAATGAAGGTTTTTTCTGAGACTTCTAAACCTAAAGGCAAAGTGTTTGCAAACGTAAACTCGATTTCTAAAATAAACTTAAGCCTTTTTACAATGTTCTGGTAAAATTGGTTTATTAGAATTCAGAACCGGCTTTTTATTTTTTAAAACATCTTTCTCTTTTACTTAAAGACTTTGCACTTTTTTATTTTAAAATAAAAATCTAAATTTTATTTGAAGATGAATCACTTAAAGCGCACAATAAAATCAAATCGTGTTTTATTATTTACTGTTTGCTAAATTATAATCAAAAGTTATTTTGAACAGTTAATTCAGCAACATCAGCCAAAAATTCCCCTTGATTTTTTTGCCTTTCCCCACTTTTTCTCTAGTGCAAATTTAATTGTAAAATGGGAAAGGGGAAAAACTTGCGAGAAATTTCTATTTTAAATCGCGTTGCATATGAAACCTACAATAAGGCAATTATAAGACGTGTTTAATTTGATTTTGTAACAGGCAATTCACATGGAGGCTTTAACGACGTCGTTTTGTCGACTTCTCTTTTGGATTCATGGCGAGCGGCTTAGAGAAGAAAGAGGGGTAAACAAAACGACTCGTTTTGGGTTTTTCATGTCGTTTTTTTTATTTCCCTTTTAACTTTTTCTTTTTACGTTTTATTCTTTTTCTTACTTTGAAGTGTGTGGTTGAAAATACAGTTAGTCCTCGATTATCGATAACAGACGGGACCGGCAGCATTCTTGATTATTAATTTTTTTTTTTTTTTGGTGTGTTTCATATTTTATATAAATATGTAAAGTATTATTATGTAATTGGCAGAACATGCTTCCAGTACGTTGGGAAATTCTCTTTCTTCGTTTATTTAAATTTGTTTTGATTGTTTAAAAGTAAACAAAAAAAAACAATTTGTGTATAATTTCGGATAACAGAGGTGATTTAAATCAATGCAAAAAAAATTATTTTCCAGTTAATTGATGCTGCCGGTTAAACGAATGACGGATAATTAAGGACATGCAACCAAAAATCATCGTATGAACGCAAAGAGATTTTGGAAGTTGCTTTAAAAGGGAATCAAGATAAAACGACGTCGTTAAAGCCCTCATGTGAATTGAGTGTAAATTCAATAATACAGAAAAAAAAACAGAAAGAACCAATTGATAAACAAAAAGTACCAAAAATCTACTCTTATAGTTTCTCAATCCCTCTGTATTAAAAAAAGTTCACAAAGTACCAGTTAAAGTACGAAAAACACCTAAAGATCCCTTTTAGTGATTCGCATTCACTAAGGACCCTTTAGAGATTCTCATTTACTTAGGACATGTCATGTTTAATTTTATCTTTCAACACTTACGGATATTCAAAAAGTGCCAGTTGAAGAGCAAAAAATCACCAAAAAGTTACCTCTTATAGATTCCCTTCCATTCAGGACGAAAATTAAAATAATAACCAGTTGTATAACGGAAAAGTACTAAAAGATCCACCTCACAGAATATTTTTCAATCAGGATAATGCATGTTTAATTTTTTGTTTCTAGATCTTAAATTAGCGAAATTTGAAAAAGTACCAGTTGAAGAACAAAAATAACTATAATTTTTTTTTCAATATTATAGAAAATCTTAAAATAAATAAGAAAGAAAGAATGGAAAGAAGAAGAAAAATAATGAATTTTAATTTTCGTTTTTCCATCTCGATACTTTTTCTCTCAATTGAAGCATAAAAAATTGCAATATTGTAGTGGGAGCCCATAATTTAATTCGTATTTATATATCAACGAATGGAATAAAAATGTTATGTAAAAAAGTACTTAAAACAGCAACGAACGTTTGAATTTCCACAAAGTACCAAATGTATATTTGCATTTTTTATATATGTAAGTTACCTATTTGTTATAATCTGTATTTCTTCTATGTTTATCGTTTTAAAAGAGTGATGGGATGACAAAGGAGTTCCAAAATACAGGTTATACCCGTTTACTTCCCTAAAGGGCTGAAGTACAAAAGATTATCAGACACCTGTTCGCTTTTTTTCTAATGAACAACGATAATAATAAATAAAATTTTTTTGTATCTCTTTTAGTTTTGTAGATATGAGGTCCCGAGTTTACCCCTTTTTTTATCAATTTCTACCTCATCTTAAAAATAAGTAAGGCCCAATCACGCCATTATACCAAAATTCACACCAGCCAGTTGCTCCTTGTAGGTGCATTTGTTTCTCATGGATTGCATGAGAATTTTCTGAGTCGCAAATTCGTCAATTTGGTGTGTTCAGATTAAAATGCGCTTCCTCGCAGATGACATTTCTTCGAACGGTCTCAGCATAACTTCCCAAATTTTTGTAATAAGTTTTCGCAGTTATAACGCGTTGTTCCATTGTAAAGGTCTCAATTTTTAATAATCGGAATAAACATATGTGACAAAATTTTGAAGTGGGAAATTTTGACAAGTCAGATTGAAAAAACAAGTCGTGTATAAGCGGCTTTACTGAGACACCCTTTATATATAGCCAAATATGTACACTATTTAGATCTGGATTCAACATAAGACTATATAAAAACCTTTTGGTAGGGTAGCACAAAAAAAATATATCGTCACTAGGGATGAAACTATACCTCTAAGGTATCGATACTTTTACTCGATGATACCACATCGAGTATCGATACCTACTCAATATCGAAAAATGTATCGGTACTTGTATCGGTTTATATGATAAAAGAATAGCAAGCAGCATTTATACACGTTCCTATTTATATAGCGTTTATGTATTATACAATACAGTAAGAACTACGACCCATTAGTGTTTTTGTGCAAAACGAAAAGGATAAAAACTTAGACCACTTTTAGTTTCCACCTAGTACCAATATCCTTTTCAAAAAATCTTCTTTATCTTAGGAAACAAAATTTTATAGAACGCTCAGGATAACAACATTCATTCACCTTTTATTTCAAAAATCAACAATGTCACTTTGTATTTCTTTTATGTGTGATATTTTATTTTTAAATTGATAAATATATATAATGCGTCCGCCATCTAACGTTTTTATTCAACTAGTACTTATTTCGTGAATGGTAACACTTAGCTCATGTCTGATTTGACAGATAATTAGTTTTATCCTTCCGCTGAACGAATGTGGTTGTGTAAACGCTTGAACAACGCTGGGAAATATGCGTTTTCGCTTCGCTAAGTGGGCCTGCGATCGACTTACAGAAGATGCCGATTTTGCCAAAAAAATCATCTTTTCAGATGAAGCTCATTTTTATTTTGGCGGATATGTAAACAAGCAAAATTGTCGCATTTGGGGCACAGAAAACCCGCGGATTTTGGTCCAGAGGCATAATTGGGCTATTTTTCTTCGAAAATGAACAAGGAGTGGCCGTTACAGTCAATGACGATCGTTATTGGGCCATGTTGAACGAATTTTTGTTCACAAAAATTGAAAAGGAGGATATTGGCAACATTTGGTTTCAACAGGATGGCGCTACGTGCCACACAGCCGAAATTACACTAAATGTTTTGTGCCCTGTATTTGAAGATCACATTATCAGCCACAGAGCTGATGTCGTTTGGCCACCTCAGAGCTGCGATTTGACACCGTTGGACTATTATTTGTGAAGTGCCGTCAAGAATAAGTGTTACGCCGACAAGCCAAAAAAAATTGGCGCTTTAAAGGACAATATTCGTGAAGCCATTGGTGAAATACAGCTGCACACAATCGATAATGTGGTTAAAAATTGGACCGATCGTGTAGGCTACTGCATGGCCAGCCGAGGCAGCCATTTTAATGAAATTATTTTCCATTATAAGCCGGAAGGATTGTACTTTCAAATAAAAAAAGAATTTTGAGAAAATATTCAGTAGTTTTTTTTATAGCATTTTCAAAAAAAAAGTTATTTGGCGGACCCTGTATAATAAAGGGCGGTTAAACCATAATCCATGATGTTAATTGTGAGTCACACCTTAACGTCAAGTTTAATGCGCAACTTAATTTGACATTTTTTTGTTTCACTGTTTGCCAAATTCAACCAAACAGAGGTACACAATTAAGCAACGCGTTAAGATTGTTGAAACCTTTTACGAAAATGTGCGTTCAATCAAACTGCATTTCGTGCACTTCTTGATTCTTGATAAAACATATATATATTTTTATATATAATACATTTTTTTAATCTGTTTAAATTCAGGTAAGGGTTAATAATACCCTTAAGTGTATACCTGGCCATGCATTTTTTGCCTTTTTTTAATTTATTTTTATATAATTATAGAGTATATTAGAACTTTATTTATTCCTCAATCAAAGTGTTTTTTTACAAAAAAATAAAAAAAAATGTAACTTTAAATACCGTGGCCGTGGCAATTCACCAAATAAAAATGTTGTGCATATTGTATTATATATTGACTGATGTAAATAAAATCAAAAAAACGAAACGTATAAAAAGCATACGCAACACATAAGAATTCTTTCTTTACATTTTTTGTGAAGAATTATTCTATTTGACAACAAAATGTTCCTGCTATATCCAAAAAAATCCATACATATAAAAGTAGTCCCAGCTAGACCCAGGTAAAATTTCTTCTTCTTAGTACTTGTTTTGAATCTAAAAAATTTTGAAATACCTTTGCATTGTTGCAGGCTGTTATGTATAAAGTTTTTGTATATAAAGTACGAAAATAATGTATAATTTGCAATTTCTTTAAGCATAAATATGTCATATTATTAAAATAAAAGCTAAAACCGAGTTTTTTGTCGGTTTTAGGCAATAAAAATCGGGGCTTCGATTTCGGTTAATACCAAACACCTATCCCTAACAACCAACAAACATAACAGACAAATTTATAAACTCATGTTTAAAGTAATAGTGACTATTAACCCATATCGTCCCAGCGATTTTTTTTTTCGAGTAATTTTAAAAAACTTTGTGGTTGATAGATAATTTGAGACTAGAAAACACGAATCTGAAGTCAAAATTTTTTTTGGATTTTTTGTTTCTGAGAAAAATGGTGTTCGATAAATCGAACGTTGGGCGCTATTTAGCATTTTTGTTTTATTGCTCCTATAGATTGTAAATATGGAAAACCTATGTTTTTTATGAACTTAAACTAATTCATTTTATTTAAATATGGTAAAATGGAAGAAGGCATTTATTTAAATAAAAAATATACAGTTGATCCTCGATTATCCGGCCAGCACAGGACCGGGCTGGGAGTGAATAATAAGGGTGATTCATCGGTAGGTTTGAATTATAATGTAAAATAAAGCACATAAATTTAAAAGTGAACCTAAAATTTTTATTATCGGTTAAAAGAACAATTTATGGCATTTACTGTTTGGAAATGATATCAGGCAAATGTTGGGCATGTTATTCCTGAAGACCCAATACATTGCATATCGCCAGAGAAAATAGTCCAAAGGTGTGATATCGAATGATCTAGGGGCCAATTTACCATAGCAAAACGAGATATTAAGTGCTCACCAAAATGATTCCTGAATAAGGTCATTGTTTCACGCGCTGTATGGCTCGTAGCGCCGTGTTATTGAAACCAGAGCTCACAGAGACCATGCGCTTGATTTTCAGGTCGCTCTACTGGAGACCTACTGACCCTGTTATCAAAAAAATGGTGCCGGTCCATTTACCATTTTGGCGAAAGTAAGGTTTGTAATTTCTTTAGATATTTCCAACGCGTTTGACAGAGTCTGGCATTGTGCACGTTTTGACAAGAAACTTATTGCATTTGGTGTCGGTGATAATTTGTCTCGTTTTATATCGAGTTTTCACAGAGATCGCACTACACGATTTGTTATAGTAGGTTTTCGTCAAACGAGTTCAAAATTCATTCAGGGGTGCCGCAAGGCTCCGTTCTTTCTCTTACTGTATTTATTATTTTTCTAAATGACCTCCTACATATGTCAAACTTTCAACCCTATCTACTCTTTTACAAGCCTATGCCATTAGTATTCACTTGATTATGGGCGAAGCGTATCCGATGTTGGTGCTATTAGGCAGAACATGAATGATACGCTTGGCCGACACCGATACCCGTACGCTTGTTCGTAATTCACGTTTTTCCTCAAGAGGCCATCCTTTTGTGGTCGATTGACCGGTAAATCGTACAACGCATTACAAGAAATTCGTTTTGTTGGCCGGACTGTTCGTATGTGGAATAACCCTTTTACTTTCAATAAGTTCAAGTCGAATATTCACAAGCACTACTCTCTCTTTCCACCTTTCCGTAACATAGTTCCATCACAATGCAATGCAATGTAAAACAACAAGGTGCGAGGTTACCATTGACGGTATTGTTCTGGTTTTCCTTAATTTTGAAGAAAAATGGGCCAGTGACTGCACTTTTAGCTACAGCTGCTATATTCACTTTACTACGTGCTGGATGTTGTCTAAAGGGTCGAGTATCATGCATACTGGACTCAAATTTGCGAATGATGTTGGCAATTGTGGTTTCAGTACGTCGATTAAGCGTACCCTAACTTCCTCGAATCGGACGAAAAACATTTCTCACATAACGCTGATTGTGCATAAACATTTTATTAATCAGCAAAAACAAAATAAATTTATATCCGTTAATTCAAATGCGTGAAAAATATATATTATGGTAACATCCGATGATTCAGTTAGCCTCTCAAAGAAAAAACCCAAAGTGATTTATAGTGCCCAGTGTTCGACAAATCGAACACTGCTTTTTAAAGTCAAATAACAAAAACACAATTGAAAAACACGGAAATTTTTTTGCTGTTGTTGAAAGCTTAATCGTTTTTCAATAGAACTACATTTTCACTTTTTTTATTTTTTTATAATTTTTACAAAATTTTCAGTTTTTAAAATCATGCTAAAATTAATATTTTTTCTTTCCCCTTGTTATAAAAGGAAGTAGCAAAGTGGGTAAGAACAATTATTTTTATATTTGTAGCGAACCACTTACAATATTTAATTGTTTAAAAAAATTTGTTCTTTGTCTTTCCTAAAAAGTGTAAAAAAAATTCAAAAACACGAAAAATTTACTGTTCGAAAAATCGAACATTGGGACGATATGGGTTAAAGTAATTTATTTTTATTACATACAATTTAAAAAAACTATAGTCAAATCCAAAAACTGTCGAACAAAAAACGAAAATTTGTTTACAACTTTTCACTTTTTGAGTTGGTTTGACATCGACTGTTTTAATTTAATGAATCCGAAGTAAAAGCAAAAGTTATTATTTGCCAATGACAAATGAAAAAGTTGAAGAAATTACGGTTATTGTATTTTGACTGCTCTTTTTGTAACGCTGATTTTAACATTCTTAAAAAAAATCATTCTTCGATGTACGTGCTAAACACAATAACTTGTAAAGGGGTTTGTTTACTGGTCAAATTGTTTCTTAATAGCATTACTGCAGCTCCTGCTTTGGAAAATAACCAAAACTGCCTCAATTTTATATTAATTTCAATACCAAAGTGAAACGATTACTTTTGACCGATACCGAGTATTTTTTGACCGATACTACTTGGAACTCGGTTGCAAAGTATCGATTTCAAAAATACTTTATACTTGTGTAAAAGTATCGAATATGTATTTGTTTTTACTCGTACCGTTTCATCCCTAATCGTCACATGATAACAAAAAGCCCTAAGTTACACTGAAAAAAAATTTGTCTGCATTTTAAAATAACCTAAATTTTGTAGGCATTATTTTAGATTTAAAAACATATTACATCTTACATTTTTTTTACAACTTTTTTAAAGAACTAGTATACGCATATATGTTTTCAATATAATTTCCTCGCTTGTTGTCCACAGTGTAAAGCAATATTTTTCATTAATCAGAGTTCGATTAATTGGTAACTATCCATTTAATTGGTTTACGATAAACTTTTTTTTTAATCCAAGAACAAAATTGTAGCAAAGTTGTTAATTAATTGGAATGGTAAAATTAATAACTTTCCATCCAATTATTTTGTACAGTAGCAACTTAAATTTTTATTATTATTATTTTTTATTATTTATTATTATTAGTAGTATTTCAAATACTTTTATATAACATTTCATGTTCATTTTACATCTATAAACTCTGGTTTAAATTAAATATTTCTTATAAAAATAACAGATTTTTTTCTAAATACATTTGGATTTATTTCATTTTTTATATTATTCGGCAAAATATTGTAGAGATTAAATCCCTTATAAAAAAGAGATTCAGACGATGTTATCTGAAATCTTGAGCGTTCCTTAGGCTATAGGGTTGAACCTCTCCTACGTACCTTATTTGTTCAATTAAATAATCAGGCGCATTTCCCATTTTCATTTTTTGAATAAAATTAATTGTGTTTAGCTCTAGCCTTTGTTGTATGTTAAGCCATTTTAGTGTACTATCTAACATACATATGTTTTATTAAGGTGAATGGATTGTATTTAAGTATTGAGCGCATAGCTTTATTCTGCAGCTTTTGCAGTCTTGTTATTTGCTGTTCTGTGCAACATGTATACAACACAGTTGATCCAAATTCAAAATGCGGTTTAATCATTACATTATAAATGTTAATTGCCGTTATAACTGATATTTTGTTTCTTATACGTTTGAAGAACCCGATTTTTTCCAATTTTTTACATATACATATCAATATGTTCTTTTAATTTTAAGTCTTTGTCTATTAGAAAACCCAGATATTTTATATTATTTACTTTTTCAATTGTTTCATCATTTATTTTAAACGTTAAGTTAGTGTTCATATTTATTTCCATTATTTTAGTCTTATTTGCGTTTAATTTTAATTTGTTAATTTTTAACCATTTATTTATATTGTCCATATCATTCGTTAAGTTAGTATAACATATTTCTTCCGTAGTCGCTTCTGTAAAAATTAGCGTATCGTCTGCACATAAAACAATTTCGCATTTTTCCATATCATTAATATATATAATAAATAAAAGAGCACCTAGAATTGAGCCCTGTGGTACTCCAAAATTATTTTCGGTAGCATTTGATAACACAGTACAACACATGATTTCGGGACTCAATTCTGATAATTGGTTATGAAAGTAGAAGTATTGCCAGCAATAATTATCTAAAAGATACTTCTTGCTTGACTAACAGAGGAGGGTATAGTTACTTTAACTCCCCCATCGTTTGTTAATGCTTTCGTCCTCCAAGCATTTTTGTAGTTTATTATTATATTTGCCATATATATAATAAAAAAATCTATGATGCCAGTTATAATAATGTATATGTATATGTATGTATTATGATGTACCATTTTTGAGTTGGATTTTGCTATTTATCTTCTATTTTCTATATATTTTTTGTTTATAATGCGTAATGATAGTTCTTCTTGAACTTCACTTTTATTATGTACATATTTCTTTAATAAATCCAGGGTTTAAATAATGTTCAACTACAACAGTATTATGATTGGAAAATATTTCGTTATTAATATTTATTGAACAGTTTCCAAATTTTATAATTTTATTTCCGCTAATACCAATAGGGTGTTCGTTACAATTTTGCTTCAGTTCTTTTGATATTATATTTTTTAACAACAATAAGGCCTGAACCTATTTCTTTAATCAATTCTTTTGGCTCCCTTTTTTCTTTAAGACAATTTTTGATAATGTTAGATTTAAAAACATCTAATAAACATTCATCCTTAATACTAATTAAATTTTTAATCTTATCGTCCTTTACAATGGACTTGTATACATTTTTCTTATTATCTAGTAGTATTTCATTAAATGGGAATAATAAGGTTTCATTTTTTTTCAATTTATTTATTAATCCAAAGAATTTTGTGGATATCTCGAGCAAATTTTTGAAATTCATACCTTTACTTAATTGTGAATAAAAGCGAAACGCGTTTATCGATTTACATGATTTATGTCTCATTTTGTTCATAGGATATGCGACTTTACGTGAAAGTAATAGGACTTGACACTTTTTTACCGTTTTGGATTTTTTATGAATTAAAAATAAAAAATTTAAATTTTTTGGGCAAAAAATATTTCTTTTCTTCATACATTTATTTATAACTGCGAAACTGTTGCTTATGTAGCGAAACGTTGTATGAACAGATTAAAGGAATTGTAATTCTTAATTTTTTTCAATTTGCTTCAGCTTATTCGGACTAGTGGTTCTCGAGTTATGACAAACAAAAGAGCCAAAAACGTGACAAATTCCCCTATACAATACTTACTAACTTCAAATTAATTTTTATTATTATTTGATGTACCATGACCATACTAATGATGCAGAAGATCTTCTTTTTGGGTCTACTTTCAGAATTAAGTCCCGAATCAATCACCTGAAAAATGTTGTACCGTGTTATATTTGTACCATCGAATACCCTACATCTATCCCATCCAACATTCAGTTTTTGACTTGCTATTACCTTCGGATATGATTGATTCATCGTCTATTTTCAATTTTGCGTTAAATATTGTTCTATTATATCTTTTTGTTTCAAATATTTTAATAACATCTACTTCACAATTTTTCAGTATTTCGTTCTGTTTTTTTAATTTTTCTATTAATTCTTTGTCTGGCATTTTAAAATTTAAGTCTGTAATTACTATTTTCATATCAGTATATTTTGGTACTTTTACTTCGTAGTCTTCACTAATTTCATTTTGTATTGCCTCTTTTATTTTTTCACGTTCTTCGACATTTTCACTTTGAATCACTAATGTACCGTTTTTTCTATTTTCAACATTTGTAATTTTAAAATAAATTGGATTAACTTTTTTGTTTAGTTCAGACTTGGTTTTTTCAACACTTTGTTTTTCCTTTGGCTTTACAATTAAGGGGAAATTTTTTTATAGATCTGGCATCACTACATTAGCTGTTAAAGTTTGCGCGTAAGACATTTTTGTTGGTGTTACATTTGTTTCTTTTATAACCTTCTTTATTTCATTACACATTTTTACATTGTTTTTTTCAATTGTATCATACATATCTTTGTTTTTGTTTTCTACTTGATTTATATTTCCATATAAGTTTTTAACTTCTTGAACATTCTTTTCGCAGAGTTTTTGAATATTATCTATTTTTCTAAATCGTTCATGATAACGTCTTTCAATAGCTTCCAATAATATTTTAGTTCATTTTTATATTCAACTAATGTTTGTTTATTTTTATCGACACTATTTTGGACTTCCCTTATAACAAGATCTACATTTTGGATGTATTGCATACAATCATTGCATATAAATCTTACAAAATTGTTTTCATCTATAATATTTGCCGAATATTGGTCAATACTAGGGATGCCAAATGGGACCAGGTTTTTTGAAACCCGGGATTCGAGATTTTTTATTCAATAAACGGGATCCCGGGACGGATCGGGATTTTTCGGGGTTTCATATATAAAAGCCAATTTTTAGAATTCATATACATATTTATCATAAAATGTTTATGTATAAGTATTAAAACAAATAAATTCATAAAGAATATTAAACTCATTACAAAATAAAACAGTTTAATGTATTCTTTTAAAGTAATATGGAAGAATTATGTATTAAAACTTATATTTTATATTTTAAAAAATAATCTATACCTTATTTTATTGAAAACATATGCTGCCGACGAAAACACTTCTGGGTGGTATATGGCAATATTTAATTTATTTTTTATCAAATGTATACATTAGGGTGGGTCACTGATGTATGAGAAAAAATAAAAGTTCTCGAATCATATTCTAATAGCAATATTTTTTTGTATTACGTTAAAACAAATAAAAATTGCAAAAAAAAAAGTTCAAAAAAGTGTCATCTTGAGCCCGCGGATGAGCTCCTAAGAATTAAGAATATTTGAAAAAAGTCCATTTTTTAAATTTGAATATTTTATTTACTATCAATTATTATTAATTAAAACTAAAAATATTTTGAATTAAACTTGAAAAAAATAAAAATTTGGTTCTTATACAACATAAAACAATAAAATCCTTTTTGGTCACAAAATCAAATCCGGGCATCTCTCGTCTTGATTCAAGTTTCGTCTATATCAAACCATCGCTTGACTTTTTTAGCGCAAAGTGTCATGAATGCTTCTGACACTATTTTCACGAACCTAAAAGTCGTTAAAATACAGTAATATGCTTTTCTGCAATACAATGCTATTGTTGCTATATTAAAAATTTAACGAAACTGAAGGTCAAAGCGCGGGCTCTTACACTGAAAATAAATTAATAATATTTTACAGGGATCTAATTCAGACAAAAATACAACATATTTACGCTATTAGAAGTCGATAAGAGAAAATATATTTTTTTGACCCAGCCTAGTATACATATGCAAGTATTAATCTAATAAAATAAACTTAAGCAAATGTGTCAAAAGGCCTTTGGTAGAATCTCCTAAAGTTTTTAACACCTTTTTGCACAACTTGCATTGTGCGTGCGCAGTTCTATTATCATTTTCTTAGAAAAAAGACCACACCGAACTTTATCTTCTTATTTTATTTTCTGTGGTACAAAATGCATTGCATGTAACCAGTTTCCAGTATGATTTAATATTAAATTAATTTTTACTTAAATAAAGTTGTATTTAATAAAAAAAATACCTCATATTTACTAAATCTTAAATTTTTTATGTAAAAATCCCGGGATTCGAAACTTAAATTTTTAGAATAATCCCGGGATTTCGGTATTCGGGATTTCGGGATTGGCATCCCTAGTCAATACCGGCACATTCCTTTGTATAGTGATACACATTATCACACATTCCATTGCATCTAATGCCACTTTCACCCCGTTTTGCTGACTTGCATTTACTGCATTTAGTCATAGCTAAATTTTTTTAACAGTTTTTCAAGTAAAATAACTTATAGTTTGTTGTTATTTTGTTTTCAACTTTAATAATATTAAGGCCTGTTTTCACAACTTACCGATAGCTAACGTAAGGATTTAATCGGCCGTATAAAAAGTGCTCCATTATTACAACTTTACTTTAACCTATCAAGTAGGATAAACCTAAATTTAATTTAAAGTAAAGTTTTAATAATGGAACACTTTTTATAAGTCCTTTTAAAGTCAACTTTTAGCTATCGGTAAGTTGTGAAAACAGGCCTAAAATTTTATGTTTTTTAATAGAAACTATCTATTTTTTTTAATTACTTTAATATTATTTTTTATTATTTAAATCAGAGCTTTGATATTTTGCTTGTTTATTGTAACAGTGTTGCCATACTACAATAGTGGAGTGTAATAACGTTTGTGCAGATGTCTGCAACAGCTTAAGCTCCTATTAGACGGTCATGGAGGGAGTACTAAAATTAAAATCTTTTGATTTTCAACATACCAAAACTGACATGCCCGTCCGGTCTCTATGCAAACTTCTTTCCGGAATTGTATTTGTGTTCATAAATCCTTTAATAATATAATTTTATTGTAATCCAAATCACCTCTCCAAATTTTATTAGAATTGGTACATATTTAACCATAGCTCCCATGCAAAAACTACTCCCGGAAATAGCTTTTATTGCCATGACTTTCTCATAAGCTGTTTGGGATTGAAATACATCAAAATCAGCACAGTGGCATAAGTGTTATGCATCCAAATGGGGAACAGTAACCCTAACAAATTTATCAATTTGTTACAAATCACTCCCCTAAACTATGTGAAGCTCGGTCCACACACACCTCTTATTAATTCCACTCCCACTAAACAGCCACACTTTCACTAACAGTAGGGATATTTTTGGTAGTTCGCACATTGCGATTAAGCAAAGAGCTGGCAACATCTGTAATGCTTCCAGTCTCCTCAAATTTCGTTATAATCTTACCAATGTCTTGCACAGTCGTTCGATTATGACGACCATAATCGCCCCTTAATCCTCGAAACGTGGCCACGTTTGTACCAGCACTTTTTTAGTAAGTTTTTATCTCTTATTACGCATTCGTCGGTTGTTAAACGATCCATATTCGTAAATGGCAAATCTTTTACTTAATAAATGGCACTTCAGACGAAAAATACCGTACAGCTTACAGCTTTTTCAGACCGGCGGTTTGAAAACCACTATATGGATAACCCTATATTCTGTAAGATATGATGAGAAAAGTGAATTTTTTTCAATATTTAGTTAGGCTTGAGTGCATCAAATTAAAGTCTTATTAAATTATTTTACAGAAGGAAGGAATTTAAAAAATTAAATTATGTAATTGAAATTTAATGATAACGTTAATTCTTGGCTGAGCTAGGGATCGAACTCGGGTTGAATTTAAAATTCGAGAATAACCACATTCTCACCATCAGAATTCTTTACAGTTCTACCGCCGTCTGCACCACTCGAAAAACTCGAAGAATTTAAATACTTGTATCCAATGGAAAAAAGCAAGCACATCTACTTTTATTTTATTAATAAAGAGAAAAAGAGAGGTCCCAGCCAGTTACGAAAATCATTTTAAACCAATTTATTATTTCTTTAAATCGAGTGAAATTTAAATCGAAGGATATTCTTTTTTAAATTTTTTTAAAAATCATCGCAGATTTTCCTGATTTCAGGAGAAGTTCTGGTAAAGATAAGAATTCATATATAAAAGGATTTGCTTATTAACATTTAAAACACGATCTTTTTTTAATTTCGTTTCATTCATATTACACTCGTATGTATTCGGTTTCCAGAACATGGCTGATAACTTATATATATTTTTTTGAATTTCCTTTATTTTAAAACTCTACTCTTAGGTTTGGCTAATTTTTTTCACGTATTGCTATTTCACGACAAAAATCAGACACTTCTTTTTCAAACAGGGACGCCTCATTTATTTTTTTATTTTATTTTATTAAACGTCAACATCCAGCCAATTAGAAAATACATTTGGGTAATAACAGGTAACCCATAATCTGACAGTACATGGTTTACACATTTATAACTGCTGATGAATTTTTTTTTTACGAATTTGACGTTTATAGTCGGCATTTAAAAAACTGCAGTCAAAAAAGAAAAACTGTCATTAATTCCACTTCTTCATTTGTCATTGGCTGAAAAAACTATTCCTTTTACTTCTGATTCATTAAATGTAAACAGTCGCTATCAAACCAACTTAAAAAGCGAAAAGTTGTTCACAAATTTTCAAATCTAAGAATGGACTTAAATATGTTTAAAAGTATGAGTTATGAAAATAAATGAAAAAGGCAACAACATTTAATTAGTTTTAAAGTTAGAAATCTAAACAAAATATTTTTACATTAAAAAGTAGGCGGAAAAAATCCTGGATGCTCTAGAATGTGCGTTGAAATGGGGTTTGCGTAGACCCTCGATAAGATGGGGACTATGTTGTAACATATTTATATGGCATAAAGTCTGCAATTGTTTTCTATTGAAACTCAGCCAGATCTATTCAAAAGTGGCAACGATGTGAGCTGCCATTAATTTTAACCCGTAAAGCTTTATATTTCGAAATCTGTTTAAATTCTATGAACTTTTTTCGCCGTGATAAACTTACTAGAATACTTGCATTCATAATTACCAGAATCTGTTCATAAGTGATCGGGTTATAGACAAATTACTATCTTTTTTTATCTTCAAAAGACCATATGAGCCAGGAGAACCAAATTTGCCAGTGATATTTTTTACATATAAGAATTATTAAATATTGAAAATGAGTGAAATCATTCCATTACTTCACCGGGCCTCAATTGCAATTTATAGTAGGCCAGCTGTTCAGATTGGCGTTGACGACATCTTTGTCGATGATGTATTCGGGGGTTGTCCACTAACGTTTAGTTTTTAAGAAGGCAATTTATAGGAAACCGTTGTGTACGACGTTTGGTATTCCCTTAATAAATCTTTTGAAGGACATCATGACTTCTAAGTTGTCTCCATCAAAATCTATGCAGGGCATTATACACAACATTGTCTTAGGAGTTCTCGTCTATTAAACTCTATGCCGGATAGTATAAGTGCATTGTCTTATAAGTTGTCTTTCTTCAAATTCTTTGCGGCACAGTATAAACGACATTGTCTTAGAAGTAGCCTTCTTTTGACGATAGTATAAAAGTCAAAGTCTTCTTATGCCATAGAAGAATGCTTTTCAGTTAATTGCTTAGTGTGCTTTAAATTCTCACATTCTTTTTTTTTATTTTAATACTTACATAAAAGTGACGATGTGCCACTTCCAGTGGCAAAAAAAAATGATGATGAAGGTATTTGCGGGCTGGAAAATGCACCATTTTCGCGAGACTTGTTCGATAATGTCGTTAACGAATTCTGGCTGTCCCTCACATGTCGAGCAGGCATTTACATTGTTGTGCATACATCTTCGAGGATGTCTTACAGAATTGGTCAACTTGGATGATGAAGGGGTTATAAGATTCGGCACATTCGAATTAGCACTTTTCCTTGTTTTTTAACGTTTGACTATTTCGCGCGAAAAATCGTTAGTTATTTTTTGTAACTTATCCAAGAACGTAATTCGAATAAAACGATACCAAGCTTTGTTAAAGTTTTTTTAAAGAATATTTTTTGACGAGTTTCCCTTCGTTGAGTCTTTTATAGAAGTTTTTATGGAAAATATTTCGTTCGTTCAAGTTGTCTAAAGAAAACATTTTGTTTCATAAGTTTCTTGGAAAAAAACTTTATATTCAAAACTTTCGTTTTTTCTAAATTTTTATGAAAAACCTATCGTTCGTTGAGTTTTTTATTAAATAACATGTCCTTTCGTTGAGTTTATTATTATAGAATGCTTTTCGGTGGTTTAAGTTTTAACTAAAAATGTCTCGTTCTTTCAAATCTTTGTGCTCGTTTAAGTTTTCTTATACCAATTTTTTCGTTTGTTAAGCTACGGTCACACTTATTAAATATTTGACCAAATAAGCGTAACCACTACTTTTGTTAATAGTTAGTGAGATTTAACGAACTCTTAATGTCACAAAATAAAGCTTATTATACTGCTAGACATAGCAAAAAACTGTTTTCTGTAAGATGTGAAATTATAATCAAAATAAATATTGGAATTAAGGGAAATTATTATTTAGTTCGCTTGTTGGTTCCGTTTTTTTCGTCAAATATTTGACAAGTGTGACCGTAGCTTTAGCGCTTTCATAGAGAAACCATTTTCGCTTGTTCGAGTTTTCCAACAAAAAATTCTTCGTTCGTTGATTTCTAAGTCGCCGGTCGTATTAAGAAACATTTGCTGCAAAACATTTGAGTTTGATAGTGAAAAGAAAAAGACATGTGGAAAAGTGAACGTTGTTTCGTGAACAAGCATTTTATATGAGTTTGTTAGTGCTGGTTCACACACGTCAAGTTTGACTCGTCAAGTCTTGACCATTTAGGAGAGAAGGGAAAAGAGAAGGCCATTTCTTTTCCCCTCTCTCTTAAAAACTCAAGACTTGACGAGACAAACTTGACGTGTGTGAACCGGCACTTATTGAAAATAGATGAAAAAAGAGACATGGCATATAAAATACCTAAATGCTGCAAGACAAAAGTTTCATTGTATGAACACGTTTCAAAAGAGAATTGAAGAAAGATTATGCAGCAAATGTTTTATAATATGGCAAGGAATAAACAAACTGCTTGTTCGTTTGAGTTTTCTAAGAAAATTTTTCGTTTGAAAAGGTTTTTTATTAACCTTAACTTTTCGTTCGCTCTCTTATACAAAATTTTTCGTTCGTTTTCTTTTACACAGTTTTTAGTTCTTTGGAGCTTTCTTATAGAACATTTTTTCGTTTGTACGAGTTTTCTAATGGCAAATATTTTTGTTCGTTAAATTCTTAATTATTAAGATTTTGTTTGTCGAGCTTAAATCGCAATTTTTATTTTTGATAAACAGGAATTCGAATTCCATGCAAATGCATGTTTTTTATCGGTAGTCTAAGATCGATGTCGTCCAATTATCTTTCCTAATCATTAAATGCGCATTTAAAATGGCATCGATCTGTTTTTGCTTATTTTGGTGAAAATGCATATTTGTGCATATTTTGGTTTTAATTCCATATTTATGCATATTTTGATATTTTGGAGTGACATATTTTCCAAATTTCCATATTATAAATAAAGTTTGTCAAAAAATTTCAAAATTGTATAAAATAAAAATCCAAAAGGTTTGCCAAAAAAAAGGGGGATTTCAGACAAATTTCAACTATTTTTAATCCAGAATCAAATGTGGGATCTGAATTAGAAAATTAAAATACATAATTTTTTTAGACATTTTTATTCTACTATAAAAGAAGTAATAAATTAAGCTCGAGGTCCAGGTTTTTGTGTTTTTTTTTTTTTTGTTTTAAATAATTTTTAGTGCATATTTTTTATTTTTTAATGCATATTTTGGAGTTTTTAGTGCATATTTTATGCGCATATTTTCGATAGAAAATGTTTTTTTATTGCTCGAGTTACTTCCAAGGCGTTTGATATAGTCTGCCATGGTGCACGTTTTGACAAGAAACTTGTTGCATTAGATGGGGTTTCGTCAAACGAGTTCAAAATTTATTCATGGGTGCCGCAACGCTCCGTTCTTTCTCCTATGTTAAACTTCTAAACCTATCTGCTCTTTTGCAAATGATAGCAACCTATGGCGTTCGTATTTATTTGATTATAGACCAAGCGTTTTTCCTCAAAGGCCCACCCTTTTGTGGTCGAGTGGCCGGTAAGTCGTGCAACGTTTTTTGGCCGGACTGTTCGTATGTGGAATAACCTTTTTACTTTCAATAAGTTCAAGTCGAATGTTCACAAGCGACTCCCTCTTTACTCCTTCCCATAACCTAGTTCCAACACAATGAAATGCAATTGATAAGAGTAAGGTAAAAGTTTTGCTACTTATTTTCATATTTTATGTCCGAAACAAAGAAAAATAAGCGTTAATAATAAAAGAAGGAAAAATTATATTTAAAATGAATGCAATCCCCAAAAAATCCCCGAATTTTTTTTTAAATCCCCGAAAAAATCCCCAATCCCCAAATGACTTTCTTTGTCCTTTTTGCTCGCATGAAATACCCAAGTCTGGCAGCCCTGAGTTGGTATATTCCCAACGATGGCTGCATGTATTTTTTTTTCTTTTATTTTTCTCTTTGATTCGCTGTTAATATAATTGTTGTTGTTTTGAACCGAAAAAAGTTGAAACCGATTGCTGCGTGTGATTATATTGGCATCTTTAAAAGGGAATTAAAAATAAGTTGAGCATCAAAAGATGAAGCGTGTAAATTCAGACTTAGCTTAAAAAGAAAAATAACTGAAAACAAAAACACAATTGAAAAACACGAAAAATTTGTGGCTGTTGTTGAAAGCTTATTCGTTTACATTTTCACTTATTTTATTTTATACAAAATTTTCAGTTTTAAAATTATGCTAAAATTAATGGAGGAGCGAAGTGGAACTTTTAATTTTATATTTGTAGCGAACCACTTACAATATTAAATTGTTTAAAAAAATTAGTAATTTCGATGCAGGAAATGTCACTAGTGAATTTGTACTGATTCACTATTGGCACAGTCACCAGTACTAGTGACTTATTATGCACCAGGCAATGTTATTTACTATAGACACTGACGTTGGTACTACTGACTAGTAAGTTCCTTTGAGTTCATATGTAGACATTGGAACCAGAGAATAACTAGTACATTTTAGTATTTGTAATCTACACTTTTTGTACGAATACGAAATCATAACAATCTTCTTTTATTATTTCTTCAACATTTATAGGAATCGTACTTGTCCAGTTGTTATTGATAAAACCTTTTTCGTATTACAGCGAAATATAGTGGCAAATGTAGTGTACAATAGACACTTCGTTGACAGTGCCACCAAAATAGTCGACAAAACTAGTGGCTTGGAGACACTTGCACCCAGGTTTCCTTCAGGGTTGTCTTACCTAAAAAGAGAAAAAAGAATACAAAAACACGTAAAATTTAAAACGAACATTGGGAACACTTTTCGTTTGTAGAGATTTTTTGTTCGATGCATTTATGTATTTGCACAGAGAAGAGTTGAAAGGTTTAATTACAATTTTTCTTTCTTTTTTTAATATTAATCGGATATAAAATAAATAATTTACATATCTAATATGTATTTTCTTCGACCTTTATTATTTTAATGGATAAATTAAACATTTTCAATTTCTAATTTATTTCGCTGCAAAAACTGTAGCTTTTTAAAAATGGATTTTAAGAAAGAGTTTATTTTTTTTCGAAATAATTTTCTCCCTCCTAACCCACTGTTCAAATGAATATTTTTTTCATGTCGCATAAAATATTACGGGCTATAATCTTTTTTAATTTGAATCCATTTTTAAATTACTTTGAGGTTTTATTTTTGTAGAACATTAAATTTTCAGAATGTTTTTCAACTAATTCGAATTAAAACTCCAAGAGAAGAGTCTTCTAAAAAGGAATGACGGAAAATTTTTCGATAAAACGAATAGCTTTAAGTTTATTGATTTCTTATCAAGTGCTTTTTAATAACTCACAGTTAAATGGTATGATTTAAATAAATTATAAATAAAAATAAACGTTTTCTAATTTAAAAACTTTTTAGTAATTGCCTTTCGTCAATTTTATGAGCCATGTATTGGTAAATATCAAATCGGCCTTGAAAGTGATCTCGATATTGTCGATCATGAATTTCAACCAGTTGAGTTCATAGATTTTAATAAAACTCCAAAAGAGACAATTTTAAGAAATAACGGTCATGTATTAGATATTGTCTTAAAATATGATGGAAATGCTCCCATGATAAAAGTAAATTTCGAATCAACTGTGGGAGTCAAGGGTACCTATCGCTTGGGATTTTTATATTTTCAGTGGTTTCAACAGATACCAAAATCCTTAGCCCATGTAAATCTAACATTTCCCGGCGAGTTCCATGCCCTGTTTTATGACGTTAATGCAAGGAGTTTTGAGCATACGTTTTTCGTAAACAAATCTGTTATTGTTTTAGCATTTGGTGTTAAGGTAAGAAAATTTCATCAAATAAAATTATCTTTAACTAAAAAAAAATCATGTACTGCCTCAGATCGATCCTGTTCAGCCGCAAAATTTTAATGTCCTACAAGAAAATCTAAAATACGTGCGACAATATCCCACGAAAATCCCAATTGCAAATCACAATCTAGAATATTGGATAAAAGCGGACTCCCAACAGTTTTATGTTCATGAAGGCACTCTTTTAATAGCCAATT
Organism: Pollenia labialis; assembly: GCA_949318255.1. Classification (NCBI taxonomy): domain Eukaryota; kingdom Metazoa; phylum Arthropoda; class Insecta; order Diptera; family Polleniidae; genus Pollenia; species Pollenia labialis. The sequence goes on from OX439140.1 coordinate 129,942,222, forward strand.
GTGAAAATCCGATAAGAATATGGGTGGACTTTATTGATCCGTTAACAATTTCACCGGAAATTGTAAGTTGTGCTTTTATTGGAATTCGGTATATGGATTTAATTGAATTTAAAATGTTTTAGGTAAATGAATTTCAAAAAATTAAAGCAGCTGATTTTGATGAACCCTTAATGGAAAAAATTCAGGAAAGTGTTGGCCCTAGTGGCAAAGTTTTTCGAAATGCAAATCCTTTATTTTTTACGTCTACAATCGAAAAGTTGTCGTTAACAAACATACATTCAGCAATGCCGGGTAAGAAGTGCGAATAATGTCCATCTGTCCATGTGTTTGATAAAATGGTATTTCAGAAGACCCCAGATATGATGGTTACTAAGTAGATGTATATTTATGTATTGAAATTCCGTCTGATCTGTCCACAAATAGCTAGGTTAGGTTACGGTTATGTGCCCAAGAGCACACTTCCACTCGGAGATCAATGCGGTCCATTGTGAATTCCTTTAATGAAGAGAAAAGTAAAGAAAAGAAGTAAGAGGTGGATAGAATTAAGATAGTTAGAAAGTTAGTAGGTACCACGTAGAACTATTACCTTCTCTACCCTCAACAGAAACAACCGCACTATTTTCCTGACAAACCACAGTAGATCAGCCGGATTATATCCAGCGATGCACCCCAGTTTGTCGTGAAATCTATCTCCTAGCCACTTCTGTCTGAGACCCTGTATCCAAGGACAATGGCACAATACATGCTCGATCGTCTCCATCTCTTCAGAATCATCACACAACTTGCAGAAGCCCGTTATGGTGTTGTCCCATTTTCCCGTAAAAGCCCTAAATGGACAATGACCCGTCAAGAACCCTATAAGTGTTCTAAGACCACCCCTGTCCAATCCCAGTAGACACCCTGCAATCCGTTCGGTTAACGTCCTCACGGAATTTCTCCCGTATCACCCCATAGTAGTAACGTCCCCTGTCCCTTACCACTTAGTCCAGATTCGAGCCACCCTCGCGAGCTCGTCCGCCACCTCATTTCCATCAACCATGCAGTGTCCAGGTACCCCTTAGATTGAATGACTCCATGAGTTCCCTAAGATCATTCCTACACCGAGCGACCAGACACGATCGCACCGTATAATTTGTCAATGCCCTAAGCGCCGCCTGACTATCGACGTAAATTGTCACCACAGATTCACCCACGATGTGATCCAGTATCACTTCCGTCGCCCTCCAGATCGCTAGGATCTCAACCTGCAAGACATTGCACTCATCAGGGAGTCTGAATGACCTTTTCACTACGGTGTCCGCGATATGTACACCGGCACCAGTGCCTGTTTCCATTTTGGATCCATCCGTAAATACTTCCCACCCCTCAAACACACCATTGGATCCTCGCCAAATTTCCCTCTCCTGGAGCTCTACTGGTGGTGTTACAACGAAGTCCAGTGTCATAGTCCTATGATCCGAAATTCCCTCTAGAATAATACCCCGATCAAACAAGTTCTAAGTAAGTTCCTAGCAGCCACACTCCTTACATAATGCTTAATTGGGGACACATATAGTAGGATGTCCAGCGCTTCCGGGGGAGTGCTTCTCCTTGCGCCTGTGATGCCCTCCTTGAAACCTTGCTGAGCATCTTCCTATAGCTATCCACTCTCAACGCACTCCAGCAAACAGTGCATCCATAAGTAAGTATATGCCTAACCACCGATGTGTAAATCCAGTTTACCATATCCGGCCTCAGACCCCAGTTCTTAGCGATGGAGTTCCTGCATGTGTTCCACAAATGGCTAGATATGAGCGAAAACCCACAACCGCCTCTTATTTTACCCATAACTACCTTGTAGTTGTTTAATTTTTAATGTTTATCTGGAGAATGGCAAGCGACAAAGTGTGCAACATATTTACAACGTCCAAAAAAATGTAGGCGGGATTTGTGAAGTGGACCTTATGGATTTCTGTATATCTGGCGAACTGTAAGAGCCAAAGTTTCCAAATAAAGTACCGTAATCTTGATTATAAATACGCAATATTCGACTAAAGTTTATTATTTTCAGTTTATATGAAAATATAACCAAAACAAACAACTCACTTCAGTTGTGAGTCAACAGAGCATAAAAACTTTTATTCAAAATAAAATTTTTAATTTATTTACACTGGTTTTTGCCCAGTATTATCGACCCTATATATTTATGAAAATATAAAGAAAACTTTTCAATCGTAAGCTAAAATGCAAAATGGCGTAACTTACAAAAATATAATTTTACAGGAGAAGCAAAAAACTTTATAAAATGAAAACTATAAACATGTCAGAAAAACATTAATTTTTAAGTCGTCCATGGAATTCTTCAAACAGTTTTTAAAGAAACCCATTTCATTATATTTTTATTAGAAGATAATGCGTAGTAACGTCGTTTTGCATTAAACAAATAAACACACTTGTAGTTACGTTTCTTTGTTTTTTGTTAATAAAAGCGTAATTTTTGATCGCAGAAGTATAAAATTTTGGCAGGACTTGCAGTTTAATGGCATTCATAATAATCAATCAAAAACTCGGTTTTGAATTTTTTTGTTGGTTACGTCCTTTTGCATTTTAACTTACGTTATGTACATATGTAAATAAGTTTATACGAATTTACATGATTCGAGTATTTGCTTTTTATTCGTATTAGCTGATCGATTTGGAGAGGGACCGACCTTTGGTCCATATGTTATCTTCCACTCGAGTCCGTGAATGTTTATTTTTGTTTTGTAAGTTCAATTATATAAAAAAATCAGAAAGTACCAAAGTACCAAAAAGTCTCCTCTTACAGTTTCTCAATCACTCCAGACTTTGCATATTGAATTTTATGTTTGTAGGTTTAGTATTAATAAAAAATCAAATAGTATCAGTTAAAGAGAAAAAAAGTAGCAAAAAGATCCCTTTTACAGATTCTCATTCAATCAGGACCTCGTATGTTTAATTTTATGTTTATAGGTCCAATACGAATGGAAACTTAAAAAGTACAATTTTAAGAACAAAATTGTACCATAAAGTTATCACCAACTCAGGACATTGCCTATTTAATTTTATGGTTCAAGGTCCAAAATTAACGAAAATTTAAAAAAAGTACCATTAAAAAAATGAAAATGTACCAAAAAGTTCCCTCTTATAGATTTTCACCCACTCTGGACATTGCATTTTTTATTTTATGTGTCGAGGTCTAAAATTAACGAAAATTTTTAAAAGGACCATTTCAAAACCGAAAATGTACCAAAAAGTTCCTTGCTATAGATTCTCATATACGCAGGACATTGCATGTCTAATTTTATGTTTCGAGGCCCAAAATAAACGAAAATTTAAAAAAAGTACCATTTAAAGAACGAAAATGTACCAAAAATTTCCCTCTTATAGATTTTCACCCACTCAGGACATTGCATGTCTAATTTTATGTTTCGAGGTCGAAAGTTAACGAAAATTTTAAAAGTACCATTTAAAAAACGAAAATGTAACAAAAAGTTCCTTGTTATAGATTCTCATATACTCAGGACATTGCATGTTTAATTTTATGTTTCGAGGTGCAATATTAACGTCAATTCAATAAGTACCATTTGAAGAACAAAAGATTACCAACCTTTTTCATCTTATAGGTTTTCATGCACTCATATTTTTATGTGTCCAAGTTCAATAGTATAGAAAACTCAAAAATTACCACACGCAACACGGAAAAGTAAAAAAGAAATTTAATTCCTCGTATTTTCCCTTTTTGCTCTCCATTGAAGTATCAACAATGTCAATATTGTAGCTTAATACGTTCGTACATGTCAATATACGGAGAAAATGTTTTGTTAAAAAAGTACCAAAAATATGTAAGATTTTCACAACTTAAACGTTCAAATTTCGAAAGAGTTATCTTTGGTACTTTTTTTTTGGTTTTTTTTTTTAAATAATCTTTATTTCTATAGATGGGGTGTCAAAAAGGGCCGAATTTCAAAGAAGGACCAGACACCTGTCCGCTTATCTTTAAGTAAATACCATTGAAACGGTGCATTTTTAATTTGATTTTTTTTTTCTTTTGATATTTAGTTAGGCTTGAGTTCATTAAATTTAATTTCCATTTTATTATTTTACTGAAGGAAGGAATTTTACAACATGAAATTAATTAAAATTTATTGATAATTTTTATTCTTGGCTGAGCTGAGGATCAACTCGGGTTGAATTTACGTTTCGAGAATAAACACATTCTTATCATCAGAATTGTTTGCAGTTCTACCCTCTGTATTTTTTGTTCAAATCGTTTGACAAACAGAGGATGAATAGGGTTCTTATGTGTTTTGACTTTGCCTATTTATATACAAGATATTATACTCTTCAAATATTTATGTTTTAAAATAATTATTTTCAATAATTTAAAATAAATGGTAACCGTGTTTAACTTAAAATGTTCATAAAATTGAAAATTTTAGCTTCAAAAGAACCTCAGTGCCGCGATAAATACCAAATGGATCTTTCCATGGATCATGATGTTGTTGTCGAGAATATGGAACCAATCGAAATCATAGATTTTGACAAAATGCCCAGTAAATCGATTTTGGAAAGAAATGGCAACATGATAATTATTCATTTAAACTATAATGATACAGTCCCCATGATAAAAGTACATTTTAAAACAACTCTGGGCGTAGAGGGAACATTTCGTCTGAAATTTTTATATTTTCAATGGTTTGATCAGGTCTCAAAATCTTTGAGTTATAAAAATCTGTCATTTCCAGGAGAGTTTCATGCCCTGTTTTATAATGAACAAGCCAAAACTTTGAAAGACTTTCTAACTATGGACAAAGGTATAATTGTCTTGGCATTTGCAATAAAGGTAAGAAATTATATGAGAGAGAAATTATTTCCTTAAATGAAATCCAAATTTTAGGTTGATACGTCACAACCTTATAACTTTGATGCTTTGCATGAACATCTTGAAAACATACAAGATCCTTATTCCAAAACAACAATTGCAAATCTCAATCTAGAGTACTGGTTAAAAGCGTATATGGATAAATTCTTCGTTTACGAAAGTTCTTTGTTGGAATTTTATTGTAAAAGCACTATCGTATGGGTCGACTTTATTGAACCCATAGTGATGCCGCCAAATCTTGTAAGTAGTCTCGTCAAAAAAATTATTTCAATTGTACATAAATTAAAAAAAAAACAAAAAAACTATAGGTAAAGGATTTTCTTAAACTGAAAGAATTTAACATGAAACCCACAATGAGAGAGAGTTCTAAATTTTTTAAGGCAAAAGGGAAAGTATTTAAAAATTTTGCATCTACTGCTGTGTATGGTCCCTCGCCACCCTTATCTTTGCAACCCGTTGATGAAAATAGTAGCAGTGCATCTAGAAGTGAAATGCTGAGATCTGTAGTAAAAAGTCAAGTGGGTGTCTTTATTCTTTTTTTAACAGTTGGATTTTAATTAATATTCCTTAATAATAAATTTGTTCGTATTTTAAAAAAAAACTTTACTTAATTTTACATGCACATTTTTTAAATAATTATTGCATAAAATGTATTAAAATTTTTCAATAACTTTTTCTTTAAGCTTTTTTAATATTCAGCTCAGACCCCATAAAGTTTATATATTCTGGGTCCTTGAGTAATTCTAAGTCGATGTAGACATGTCCGTCTGTCTGTTCGTCTGTTGAAACACCACTCACTTTCAAACGACGCAAACGAAAATAGCAATATCGGTGTCAAGTTGTTATCCTAAGTAGATTGGTATTGAAATCCAGCGAAATCCACCACCCTAACGAAATAATAATTTCTGGAATGCAAATATTTATATAAGATTTTGCACAAATTCGTTCCATTTGACTAAACATCTTACCACTAAACGTTCAATTGAAATATTTATTAAGTTTTCATTTTAAAAAATATAATCTCTGCTGAATATGGATGTTTTTGCTGGACACGTCTGGAGGCGGACTGGGGAATTACACAGAAAATTCTGGGATGTGTATCAAAAACGTATCTTAAATTATTACGATAATGCCCAACTCCACCTCAAGGCGGACCTTACAGTTTGACCCCTTACAGGTCAAAGAGTACTCAAAAGAAAAAACTGAAGTCAGATTCATGTTTTTCACCCTAAATTTAGCTTAATTTGATTTTTTCAAGGCAAACAAAAAATGTGGCATTAGAGGGTTAATTAAATAAGACTTTTCAAATAAAACTGAAACTATCAATCTGTATTTAAATACGATTTAATTTTATACAAAAATTAACTTAATATAGATTTGAATACTATCCTGAAAATTGGGTATTAAAGCCCTTTCTAGGAAAAAAATTAATTGCACTGAAACAAATATCATCGGTTATATTAACTTAACAAATTTAGTAAATCCTCAACTAAAAAAATTGTTAAATCAACTCAATTTTTCCTCAAATATAATCAAAATTTATTTAACTACACATATTTTCTTCAAATCAACACAATAGTTTTCGTTAAATAATTATGTAATTGAAATCTGTGTATATGAATAAAATTTTGTTAAAAGAATAGCTAAAATTCTGTTATATAATGCATGCATAAACATATTGTTAAACCAGTAGTAACACAATGTAGTGGGGAATGTAAGGAGAGATTAACTCACTGTTTCTTGTTGATGATTTTGTTTAAACTTTGATATTGTTACAAATAGAACTGTTTCTGTAATTCTTGTACGCTTAACAGTTTTATTTGGTGTAATATCTTTAGTTTTTTCTTAAATCTTTATGGATGATGTTTCCTGATGATCTGGCCTATCTCATCAACAATAAATTCCAGTGTTTTTATCAAATTATAAAAATTGGGAATTAAGCACGAATAACAAAATCATTTAAATTAAATTTTGTATTCCCACGTAAATTATTTTGACAACACATAAAAATATTTAAATAAGCATCCTTAAAGGAAGTTAATTTGAATACTTAATCCGTTTATTTAACTAAATTATGTTAATTTAATTCCTCAAGGGTGTTAGCTTGAATAAAAATTTGTTAAAGTAAGAAGAAGAATTTTCTTTAGTAACATTGAGAAATAAATATTAGTTTATATGAAGAATTTTCGTAAAAGTGTAAAATTCCTTTTTAATGTTCTTATTTTAACTTAATGAATGTTTAGCCATTGGCGTAGCTATTGAGGGCTGGGATTTTTTTCTTTTAATTATTGTTTTCGTGCGACATTTGTTGTAAATATTTATATTGATATTTTAAATAGCCGATTATATATTCTGCAATACATTTCATTTACGCAAGTGTTTACGTTTAATGAAATTTTTTCTCAGTGTATAAAACAAAATAATCATTGTCACTTATATAATAAGAAGAGTAAAATAAATTTAACAAAAAACCAATAAATTTAACCAGCTTTACGGTCTTATTAGGATGTTCAGTCGATTAATTCTTGATCGATTAATCGAACAGTTTTAGACGATTTATTGTTCGAATAATTTAAAATTGCCAATTTCGATTGAAGGATTAATCGGATAATATTAATGTATTGTATTTCTGTAGTGCGATTCTCGATTACATTTTAACATAATTTAAAATGTTGAAAATATTTAACAGCAAAGTTAGCGTAAATTTTAGTCGGTAACTTTTTTAACAATAACGTTAAATGTCGCGTATTTAACCAAACATTACGGTAAAATATTTTTCATTGCTTATTTTTAAATTCGTATATAATTTTCAAAAAAAAGAAGAAGAAGAGCAAACAAAATTTTGGGAAATAAAAGCCACATTAACATTTTAAAAATTCACTTTATTTACATTCATTTTGCAAAAAATATTATGAAACAATTTGCTTTTGGGAATTTATTTGGGTATTTATAAAAATCATTAAAAATATTACATTTTAGATGCAGCTTATGGAAATCACTAATAGTGTTTTCTTTTCTACACTAAAAATAATTGGTAGATTTCCTATCATGCCACTGTTAGCAAATTTTTGCGAATTTCCCCTAATTTAGCAATTCTTACCGAATTTTTGCCATTCCTTATAGTTTTAGTGACTTCAAATAAATTTTAGGGTTTGCTTGAGCATTAATAAATTTCTAGAATTTTCGCTATTTTGCATATTTTTTTTTGTTATTTTCCGACATTTTGTTTTTTTTAACTCCAATTTTAGCCATGTTCTCGATATAAGCGATTTTTTTCTGTGGTTCTTTAGAGCTTTAACAATTTTTAAAAAATAGCCACTGTTTGCAAATTTTTGCAAATTTCCGCTAATTTAGTTTTAGCCACTTTTAATCAACAATTTAGCTTGTTTGAAATATTAAAAATTTTCGCTATTTTTGCAAATTTTCAGAATTTTTGCAATTTTCGCTAGACTAGCAAAACCTTAACGGGTTTTTTTAAGTACCGAAAGTACTTAAAGTAGTTCCACACTCGATTACAGTGTTCGTTAAATATACCAATTAATTCACAAAGATGCCACCTGATTGAACTTTTTAGCTATGTTGTTAAAATTCTGTTACTGAATTGCTGTATTGTAACCGCAAACAATAAAGTGTGCCGGGGGAATTAACGCTAACGTTAATCGATAAAAGTTAGAGAATTACACTGTTGGTAAATGTATATTTTCGAAGTTTTAAGTCGAATAAACAAACCAAATGTATGTGTCAGTTGGAATTAAAAAGTTAGTAATTTAGCTTCTATTTTTGTTACATTTTTTCAACACAATTTAATAATTCATTTCACAAAAGAAAAATAGACAAAGGTATGTTAACTCAAAGATTTATATTAATTTATGGTGTAAACAAAGATTTTATTGGCTTGTGTGGACGGCCACTATTGTTCTATCGTGTGGAACGGAGTTTTATGGTGCTACTGACAACCCCTCATGTAGTGTACAGTTCTGCTGTGCTATTAACGCGACCTGAAAAATGATTTCGCGTTAATTACTGCTTGACAAAAAGAAAAAGAAAGCGATTTTTTTTTTAAATAAAAAAGGTGCTTAATTTAAAATAAAAAGTGCCACGAACCAAAAGGCAGGTGAGCCACAAATAAAAAGGGTTGGTGTTTGTATATCACCAACGTTTATGTGTGTGTAAACGAGACACGACCTATCGCAACAAGTTATTGCTTGAGGTCCCTGGACAACGCTCGATTGTGCCTCACTCACCCAGACCCGAGTAACCCCATTTGCACCCAAAAATTGAAATCGAACGATAATTTTTAACTCAGTTATTTACAAAATTACCGTAGTTTTTCGTGGTTTAAGTGTTGTTCTTGCAAAAATAATATATACATATGTACATAAAGAATGAAGTAGATAAAATAGAATATTTTGATAAACTTTCATTTAGGGGTCGTTTTTCAATTCACTTCATTTCGATTTATAGAACACGCCCGTATTTTGTAACAAAATAGTTCATGCGTTTCTCTTCTTAGAATGAGTTTGGTTTAAAAATATTGTACGAAGGGGGGAGGATGTATGACCGTGAAAAGTTTCGGAATATCCAAAGTTATATTGATTCTTTTCAAATCTAAGTGCGCAAAAGTAAAGCAACAATTTGGAGATACATTGACAAGTTTTATATAAAAGTAAGTTTATTTACCCAAGTACTAATTTTTTCTAAAATTATCGAAAAAAATCACGTAATTTATAAAATATCTAAAATTAGAATTATTCGATTAATCGATTCATTTTAAAATTTTATTCGATTAATCGAACAATTTTAAAATGCCCTTTCAACGACAAATCTTTCGAAAACATTTTTTCAAACGGAAAATTCGACACTTGGACAAGCTCACGATACAACTACCTCTACCCTTGGAATTCTTAAGGAGAATCGTAATAAGTTTGATGAAATTCGATGCGATATTGAAAACTTTTCAAAGGAAAATAATATATCATTGGCATTGGAATAAACTTAAGGTTAAAGCAAATTTCCGGATATCTCCCTGATAATATTCCTTTAGTTGATTATTGGAAGTTTAATATATACAACTGTTTGCCTAATGGTCGAAATTCGGCCATAAATTATTTTAATATGAAGAAAATATAGAGGATCGATTTGGCGAAGGACCAACCTCTGGTTCATATGTTATGTTCCATGTTAGCGGTTGATAAACAAAGAAAGATATCGTTCTTAGGTGGTTTGCCTGTGCCGACTAATATAGTCGAAATATTCGAAAACCGGTTTCTTTCCAAAAAAAAATTACTTACTTTCTAAAAGTAAAACGCGACAAATTCATTGGAACGACCAAAGCTTTAGCTTTATTAGCACACAAATTTTATGGCTTAAATTGTTTAAAAAATAATTTATGGCTGACACCATTAAATTAGTCCCCACCTAATAAGGCCCCAAAAAATTAATTCAATAAGTCCCCAATAATATGAACAGGAAGCAACAACGACGTTTTTTTTTGGAGACTTATTTCTTTTTTTTGGACTAATTTCATTTTGGTATCGGAAGCTTATTTCATATGAAATTACTCCCCAAAAGACTAATGAAATGGCGGTGCGCAAAATGACCCTAGGATATATGGCCCCAAAAGGAAAGTGAAGAACGTCCCCAAATATTTACGTGTAACACAACAACACGCAATTTTGGGAATTTTTTTTGTTTATTTTCGTTAGGGTGTTTTTGTATTTAAAATGGAATAAAAAATGAATCCCAAATAAAATAACAATTTTTACTTTGGGGCTATTTTTCGTTTACTAATAAAAAAAATGCAAATTTTAAGAAATGTAAAATCACCCCAAACTTTTTACACAAATTATATAGAATTTTATGTTAAAGTTTCTAGGGATAGTATAAAAAACCCGAATTCTTATAAGTTAAACAAATCCTAGCCGGTTATGCAGAGATGCTTTAGTTAGCAAAGCCGGTGTTTGTTATACCACAGAAAAGAAAATCCTTGCGCACGGCCGGAGGCCGGCTATCTAATGCAGCTTTAGTTAGCGAAGCGAGTAATCGTTATACCATAGAGAAGAAAATCCTTGCACCTGGCCGAAGGTCGGCTATAACATGAAGCTTTAGTAAGCAAAGCCAGTGTTCCTTGTACCATAGAGGTAAAAATCCTGGCGCATGGCAGAAAGCTTAATGATGCTATCAATCGTACGATTTTTAAAAGCAAAACTGTATAATTATTCGGATTTTGAAATCGGGAATTCTAAATTTGCGATTTTTAATTTCGGGCATAAGAACTCCAACCAAAATTTTTAATATAACTTTCTTTGTGTTCTTTTTTGGGATTAAAATCCATTATAAATTTTCAAGTGATTTTTCATAATGAAGAATTACCCCAAATTTAGGGTCATATTTAATTTTATTTTTAGGGTTATTTTTAATTTTTTTTTTTCTTTTGGTAATTTTTCATTAACAAAATTTGACCCCATTTTGAATTATGAAAAATAGCCGCAAATTTGGGGTTAATTTTTATTAATTTTTTGGGGCCATATTTCCTGAGACAATATTTTCTGGGGCCATATTTTGCAGCGCCTTTTGTTATAAAAATTTTTCAAAACGATAAGTTTTCGAAATCTTTCAAATTGCCAAGTTGTCGTAAAGTTTTGATGTAGAGTACTTGGTATTACATACTTAATATGAACTTTATTGATTTGCTTAAAAGCATTAAACTGTATTTATTTAAGTGATTGCAATCTTACCTACGAGGATTAAGGCAACATTTGTTAACAGTTGTAATACATTTTTTTTAAACAGTAAGAATCTCAAACTGAGCGTGCGTGTAAAGTCAGCGGCAAGTTAAAACTCGTTTTTAACAACGAAATGGTATTAAAACTATTAAATATAGTTATAAAATTAACGATTTTGAGTCAAATTATTCTTAGAAAAACCAAACAAATGGGTAAATTTTTTATAAGTTGTGTAAACATTTTTTTCAATTTTGTGAAGAAAAAATTTTCAGTTTTTGCATTGGAAGAAGTTGACACGGAAACCCATTGCATTGGAAAATATCAAATAAGCCTTGAAACAGATCTGAATTACGTTGTCGAGGACTTGCCAACAATACATTTCATTGATTTCGATAAAGTTCCGGACGAAACGATTCTTGAAAGAAATAACAATGTTTTATTTATTCATTTAAAGTATAACGACAAAGTGCCAACGATAAAAGCAGATTTGGAAACCTTTTTCGCCACAAATGGTACATTTCGTTTACACTTTTTATACTTCGAATGGTTCGAGCGTGTATCGGAAATATTAGATTACGAAAATCTAACTTTTCCTGGGGAACTTCATGCTCTCTTTTATAATGAGGAAGCAGACAGTTTTGAACACTCTCTTACAATGGACAAAGGTATAATTGCTTTGGCATTTGAAATAGAGGTAAGCAAATTATTATGGATAGTTGATATTATTTTCTTTCATGAAATCATTTTCTTAGATTAATCCCTTTCCGAAGTATAATTTTAAAGATTTATACGACAACCTTAAGTTTGTTGAAGATTCTTATGCCCTCAGAACAATTCCAAATAACAATCTAGAAGAATATTGGTTAAAAGCGGATAGGAATCGTTTCTATATGTACGAAGGTTCACTATTACAATTTCTTTGTAATGGTTCAGTTATATGGATTAACTTTGTGCAACCTTTGGCTATGCCACCAGAAGTTGTAAGTTTTTTTTTTTAAATCACATTCTATTTTCGATTGCTTTATAAATTTTTAGGTAGAGGGTATTTGGGAATTAAAAGATGAGGAAATGAATCCCATAATGAAAGGATTTAATCGGATTTTGAAACCTAAAGGAAAAGTATTTGCAATTAGCCCCCAAATCGCTAGTGCTGCAGGGGCACCACCGATAATTGTGTACCCTGATAAAGATGAGAACAATTATACATCTGGTGGTGATGAACTTGGTTTTAAGGAGTTGGGAGTTTTTATTGCTTTCTTAAATGTTGTTTTTAATATTTTTTTTTAGTAAGTTTTAAATTTTTAGAAGCACGATTTTTTTAATAAATTTCGATCAAAATGTTGCTAAATCTTAAAATATTGCGACCACCTATTTTTTTCTTTTTGTCTTAACAGCACATAACGAATATTAGAAAAAATAAACTTTCAAATGCGGAAATAAATTAATTTATGGGTGACTCTTATTTAAAGTGTCCATTTTTATTTAATTTCTTTTTTAACTTTTCCAATTTAATTATTTAAAATATGTGAAGGTAAGATTCAATTACACTTTTCGCCTCATTCAATGGATCCTCAAAAAACATTCACACAGAAAAAAATCAAGTTAAAAACGTCGAAAACAAGGTGATTTTGCTTCATACGTTTTTCATGTTAATTCAACCTGATTTTATAATTACTTGCGAACAACATTTTTTTCTTTTAAAATAACTATAATTCATGTTAAATTAACATTGCAGTAAAGTTAGAGCAAAATGTCATTTATATTGAAATAACAATCCGAATCACGTTGAATGAAAGTTATTTCAAGTTGAAACAACGTGAATTTCATGTAGAACCTAATTGGTTTGAGTGTGTTAAAACAGTGTGAAGAAGCTTCAGAGACCACATATGCACTTATTTAAGAATAATTCAAAACACTTACCCCTGTAACACATGTTTCACTTATTTTGTTGTCTCCTTTGTTAACAGATCAATCAGCAGAATGGCCCGATGTGGTTTTAGTCATCATTCTACTGTGAAAACTTGATGTACTATTTAACTAAATAATTTTAATTAAATGAATACGGGAATTGTCTTCTTTTTATAACATATTTTCAGAATGAAATTAAAAAAATTAACATACTTAACTATGTATGCATGTTAATTTAACAAGATAAACTTTTGATTTTAATATAAAACAGGTTTTTATGGATTCAATTTCGAATCCATATTTATTTATATTTTTTTTAACAACGAATTATATTAAATAAACGTGATTAAAGATAATTTTAATATTTTTCATTTAAAGTTAATATGAAATAATGATAAATTTAAATAAAGGGCACACTTTGGCAGAAATTTACTATTATTCTCAATCAATATTTTTCCATGTTAATTTTACATTGGTATATTTTTCTGTGTGTTATATTTACGAATTTTATAATTTTTGTATATTGAGCGTTACATTTGCTTTCATAGTTTTTCTGGGAAATATTTTTGCGAAAATATTAGTTCTCAAAGTTTGTATGTAAAGGAATGAACTAATTATTATCATTTTCAAAAGGCTTCGTTCTTGTGACAATTAGAACTATGGATCAAATTTCAGAGAGTTATCTCCAAAATTGCGACTTGTACTTTGCTTTAAGGTTTACGTGGCCAGCCAGCCTGCTAGCTGGACGTACGGACATCTTTAGATGGAATCAAAAATGGATTCTAAGGCGATTGGTATACTGAAAGAGATTACAGACATCAGAACAAACGTATAATATCCTCTACACTATTGTATTGTGGTTATAACAACACGAAATCCTTCGAGTAAAGAAATTATTTTTATATAAATTTTCATATTAATCGGATGTGTATTCTAAGTCAAATTAAAATTCTGATAGTGCATAGAAAATATTCCTAGAAAATATTGAAGGAATAAGACTATAAAGTATAAAAGCTTTTAAAATTTTAACTTGACTACCCACAAACCATGGATAGCCGATGCTACGTTGCAGGAAATAGCATTCCGCAAAATACTTAAAAATAAAATCCACCAGGCAAAAACGGACAATACCAAGCGAAATGCAAAGTCGGAATACCGCCAGTCCGCTGCCAAAGTCAGTTATATGGCGCAGGTCGATAGAGAAGCCTACTATAGTAATATCTCCGTAAAACCCGAACAAGCATCAGCAGTGGGTAATATGCGTGGTGTTTACATAATTATGACACAATTGAGTGGTAGCTAAACGTTGGCGAGATTTCTTCTCTACTCCGAGCTCCCAACCCGCCACCATTCAAACTTCGCAGTACCCCTGGCAAGAAAACAGACGCCTCCCGAGAATTCCACCTACTTTTGTTGAAGTATTTCACGCACTATTGAACCTGAAGAACTTAAAAGCGCCCGGGCGAGATAGCATACCTGCAGGACTACTGAGATATGGTGCTGAACCCAACGCCGTAGCTCTGACGCCCATGACAAAAGCACCCAAAGTGCTTTGGAGCATATCATTATTGAATTAAAAATAAAATGAATATGAATATCTTTTTTATTTATTATACCCTTCACCTCAGGTGGAAAAGGGTATATATAAGTTTGTCATTCCGTTTGTAATTTCTACAATATTGATCTTAGACCCTATAAAGTATATATATTCTGGGTCCTTATGGGGAGAGAAGTTGATTTAACGATATCCGCCCGTCTGTCCGTCTGTCCGTCTTACGTTTGATATGTGTTTTCCGGAGACTCCAGACATGATAGCGGCTAGGTTGTCTTACATTTATGTCACATATAGTCTACCATCGGTTGCTATTGAAATTCAGCAAGATCGATTCACAAATGGCTGAGATATGAGCAAAAAACCACGACTACCTCTAATATTTTCCAAAAATCCCTTGTGGTTGTTGTAATTTTATTACTTTTTGCTGTATATCTGGGGAACGGCAAAAGACAAAGCTTCCAAATTAGGTACACACATTTAGGTAGCCAATACACACCATGGTACCTCCCGTACAAAAAAAATTAAAAATTGTATAAAAACCTAAATTTTAGGGCTGCCATATGTCCTATGGATATGACTTATATACCAAAATATCAAAAATTTTTAGTAGAACATATTTTATAAAAAATTCAGAAAAATCGGTTCAGATACAAGTATATATAAATGTAATTAAATTATTCCTTAACACGCCGGTATATAAAACAATCAAATCGGTTAGATAATGGGCAATTTATTAGCAAAATACTCCAAAAATGGGCTAAAAAACATCAAAATTTTTATACAATCCTACATTTTAGGGCTGCCATATGACCTATGGAAACGACTTATGTATCAAAACATCGGCAATTTTTAGTAGAACATATTTCCCAAAAAATTGGTTGTTTAAACACAACATCCGACATAATGTGGACGGTTTGGATAAGTGGGCGTGGCACAAAATATAATTATTTAAGAATGGTGTTCACATAATTTTTTGTTCTTATTGCACCATGGTGAAGGGTATATAAGATTCGGCACAGCCTAAAGACGTAAATAAAATATTTTAATTTAAAATTTTTGCAAAGGCGCTTAATTTCTATATAGTTAAGGCCCAACGTTGCGTTTTCGCAACGGGGGTATCTGGGCTCCCATGTATCCGATTTGCCCAAAATTTGTTTTCTTTCATATTTAGCCCTTTCGGTACTTCTTTTTTGTTTTTCATTAAAAAAAATTTTTTATGCTATTAACAATCAATGATCATTTTTTTACATTTTGTATCTAAAGTGCCATATAGCATAGAATGTATTTAAAGGAAAAAATTAAAATAATTTTAATTAAAATTTTTAATGCAATTTCTAAAATTTTATAATCAGAAAGATGTATAAGAGATTTTTTTATAAAAAAAACTATTCAAATGTATTTTCTTTATAAAATTAAGCTATTCTTCTAGAATCAGAAAGACAAATGAATTAAAAAACACGATAATTTGTATTATATGTATGTACATATGTATATTTCTATGTTATTATTTTTTTTCCTTTGAATAAAATCTATGCCAAATGGCATAGTATGATTTAAAAAAAATCGGACACCTTCTTTGAACAACACTTGGGATCTAACTTTTTCTCCACTTGTCAAGGCAATGGTAATCTGCTAAAAACCTTATGGAAAGTTATAAAATAACATTATTTTCATAACAATATTTACAAAATTACAAAGTGACTTTTTTCGTAAGTTACAAATCTTGAAATGCATGTTTGCTTTCTGGCCTATCGGTATGCACTGGTTGTACCAATCAAAATATTTTATTTTTCAATGTCAATTAAAAGCTTTAAATAAAATTACAAAAATATCAAAAAAATTAATTTCTAACTGTTTTGCCCCAAACAGGGGCTTGCAAAAAGCACTATGCCATATGGCATAGAATAACCAATAGGGTTAGGTATAAGCAATAAAATTTTAAAAGTTTCATCATTATAGCACAATGGGATCATGGCTCGGGCCTTAATGGGTTAACTGCTTTGCCTGTGCCGATTTATACATTAAATTTTAATGGTCGAAATATTCGATAACCGGTTTTTGAAAAATGTGGATTGATCGACAACCCTATTTTTTTTTTATTATTTGAGAATTGAAAAAAACAAAATTTTTTTGAACAGATTTTAATAACATATATATTGTGCACCTCTGTGAGTAAATACGTTGCAAAAAGTGTATATTTTGTTCAAATCGACTGACATACAGAGTGTTCTTAGCTGGTTTGCCTTTGCCGATTTATATATAAATATTAAATCAAATCCATACTTTTGCAGAAATTGTCTATGGTTTTCAATAAACATTGCGCCATGTTATTTTGACAAAGCTATTTTCGGGAGAAGGATTTGTCTGGGTGCTATGGACGGATTTCAATACAATTTAGAAAGTTAATTAAGGTTATAATAAAATATTTTTGGTCTAAAATTACGGCCAATTTTTAAGTTTTATATTATGTATATCACATTTATTATTAAAATCTTTTTAAATACAAAATTCTGTTCTTAACAAAGCACTTAAATGTAAATTAATTCACTAAGTCCCAATTCACATTATACGATTTTTGTCGTTGCGATTATTGTCGTTTCCTCTTTGAAGTCGGTCTGATGTTTACATTGTACGATTTTTGTCGTTACGACTTTTTCTGTGCAACCGAACTTCAATACATTTTTCGTCAAATGAGAGAACATTGAGAGAACGAATGAGCGAACAAAACGAATCGAAGAGTACACTCGCTTGTGTACCCCTTTTAATTCCTCTCACCCCTCTTGCCTATAAAGTAAGAATCGCAACGACAAAAATCGTATAATGTGAATGGGCACTAAGCTGGTACCTTTAAATTCAACTTAAGTTGCCATTGTAATAACTTAGCAAGGTGGCCTCAATTTCAGAACAATACAACCACAACAGACAAATCACTGACAGACAGCTGTTTCTGAGACTGCACATTTTTATGATATTTTTGATGTGATTCAAGTAGAGATACTTTTTTCAATAGCCTTTTTTTGACAGATCACGTTTGAGTCGTGTCATGCTGTCATGTTATTTTTTTTTTGTTTGGCATTTCATAATGGAAAGACTTGCGCCAGAACAACGTTTACAAATCGTTCAACTTTATTACGAAAATTCACGTTTTGTTAGGAAAATGGATCCGACAATTTTGAGGCAAATTTTTTTTTTTGGCGCATTTGGACGAAGGGCAACCTAAAGAGATTCAAGAACTGCCACTTCATCCAGATAAAACAACGGTTTGGTGTGGTTTGTGGGCCGGTGGAATCATCGGTCCATATTTCTTTAAAAGTTATGCCGGTGCGAACGTAACGTTATCGTGCCATGATAACCGACTATTTGCTGCCTGAAATTTAAGCTCGTGATCTCAGCGACATTTGGTTTCAGCAAGACGGCGCTACTTCCCACACATCGCATCAATCAATGGATTTATTGAGAGAACTCTTCGGTGAGCACATAATTTCAAGTCTTGGTCCAGTCGATTGGCCACCAAGATCGTGTAATATCACTCCGTTAGACTTTTTCCTGTGGGGATATGTAAAGTCTAAGTCTTAAGTTTATGCGGACAAACCCGCTTCGATTCAGGCCTTGGAGGAAAACATCACGCGTGTCATTCGTCAGTTACTAGTCGAAATGCTCGAACGAGTCATCGAAAATTAGACTCGACGGTTGGATCATCTGCGACATTGGGCACGTTCATAAGACGTAGCTGTTGAGCTCAACTGCTACAAAACTGTTGACAACTGTTGAGCCGAACACTTTCGTCTTAGAAACGGCATTATATGTATAATAAAAAATTAACAGCTGATAAATATAAACAATTGAAAAAAATAATAAAAGAGATAATAAAATTTATTAGTTTAGCTAAAAAGTATGGATAATACAGAATTTATATCTGAGTTTCAGCTGTTGAGGTTGAGCACAACATGTTGACTTTAGGTAGCTAAAAAATTTTATGATGGATTAAATGGCTTCAAATACCCAACTGTTGTGTTGAGCGGAAGTGCTCAACTATGCGTTTCTAAGACAAACACTAAACGGTTACACAACTGTTACGACTTATGAACGTGCCCATTGATAGACATAATCTTCAAAAAATAAATGCCAAAGACTGTTCTTTCAAATTATAATAAACATTCCTCATTAAATTAGAATTTTCTGGGTTTCTTTTCTCATTAAAAAAGAAGGGAACCTCGAAATGGATCACGCTTTTATTTATGCCCTTAATTTCTACTAAAAGAAATCTAGTTGTGTATAGAAATCTATGGTGTAAAAGCTGTTATATTTTAAAAGAAAGCTGAAGGTAACAACACGTAGGCAAAACAAACGTTGAAATAAGATAACTACTTTTAGGTACGAACACGACCAGATTTCTTTTTGTAGAAATTACGGGCATTAGTAGGGCTAACATACGTTTACCTTAAGACTTTTTAAATAAAATTCAAAAAATCAATCTGTATTGAAATACGATTTAGCTTTATATGAAAAATGTAGATATCGTTTTAAATAATGTTCTAAAAATTGGGCATTCGTCTAATAAGATGCAGATTATGGGCACAAAGCCACTATTCCAGAAAGAGGCTTGTGTTAGGGGCTTGAGGTTATAGTGGGCATATTGCCACTACACATCCATATAAGGAGGACTGCTATGTCCGGTCTCCTTAGGATCAAGCTAACATCGGGACTTGCTGAGGTCCAGGGGCATGCTTGCTTGATGGACGTGGCTCCGGGTCTATCTGTCTGTACAAGGGCAGACATAATGACCACGGAACTGGTCTTCGACAGAAGGTTCAGGGCAATCTTTCCGGACGAAAGGTCCTGGAGTGTTGGGAATCCATGTCGGGGAAACCATGAATTGCACTGGTATACTGACGGGTCAAAATCGGAGCACGGAGTGGGTGCAGGGGTCTTTGGACCTAATACACGACTCTCGATGGCAATGGGCGAACCACCGAGTGTTTTTCAAGCCGAGATTTTCGCCATTGATGTGTGTTGCAGCAACATTCTTGACAGGGGAATGGTTGGTGGCGGTAATGTGATTTTCACTGATAGCCAAGCGGCCATCAAAGCACTCACTTCTTGGAGAATGTCCTCGAAGCTGGTGGCGGAGTGCCGTGGAAAGCTACAGGAGCTGGGGACAAGGAGCAGATTGACGCTCTGCTGGGTGCCGGGGCACTCAGGGATCCCGGGTAATAAAATGGCTGATGAACTGGCCAGGGCTGGTTCTAGCGCGCAGATGGTGGGTCCTGAGCCCTTCTGTGGACTAAGTTGGGCAGGGGTTCAGTCCGTTATGGAGGACTGGGCTCTGGGCGAACATAGAGGATACTGGGTATCGCTACCGGGAATGCGTCAGGCAAGGAGATTTATCTCTCCCGGAAGGGTAATGAGGACGAATGGTCTTGGCAGACGGGATCTGCGACTGCTGGTGGCCTACTTGACTGGTCACCACGCGGTCAAATACCACCTTTATCGGATGGGCCTGGCTGAGGATCAGGAATGCAGACTATGTCTAGACGGGGACGAGACGACTGAGCATGTGCTGTGTGACTGCCCGGCGCTGGCATGGGCCAGGAGGAGGCACTTGGGGCATGGTACAATGTGTGCGTCCCAAATCGGTGATATACCGGCAAAGGCCCTGGTTGGGTTCCTATGGGAAGCAGAGGGTCTTTTGGCCAACTAAGGGGAGTGGGTACAATAGACCTAACCTGGTCGCGGTACCTGTCACTGTGGGGAAACCTCCCCGCTCCATCGTACGAAAAAAAAAAAAAAAAAAAAAGGGGCTGTGTAAAATGTTGAACCGATTCTCACCATTTTATAATACGCTTTGTCCCTGTGCCAATTAGAACCTGTGTATCAAATTTCTTTTAATAGCTTCTAAAATTGTGACCTCTACTTTGTGCACAAGGACATCGCTTCATCAATTTAAGGACTAATATTTTAAGGTGTTACAAACATCTGCACAAAAGTATTGGTACAAATTAAACACATTCCTAAAAAACCCTAAGTTTATTCCCCAAAAATTCTTAAATTAAAAAAAAAGCATTAAACTAGATGAAACTGTACAGTAGTGTAACTATTAGCCAACCACTGTAGTACATCAATATATTGGACACTGTATTATTTTGTGTGTCATGCTGCACATAAATAACTTCTTTTTGTAGGTATGTCAATACTTTATTGATTAGAGTGGAACCTTTTAATTTTTTTAAACCAGCTTGTTAGTTGTTTATTACTTTATTGTCCAGGGAGTTCAATAATCATTATTATTTAAATATGCACAATATGGAAATTGAAAAGCATAACAATTGCAATACTGTTTCAGTTACAGTTACTAAAATAGTGCAGTAATAATTGTCAGTTAAAACAAGCGAATCGTGGAAAATAAATAAAATCAATTAGGCTCTAAAAATGATAAAATTACCAAAGAAAATATTACTTTTCTTATTCATAAATAACATAATACAAGGTAAATCTTTTTTATTTAAAAAAAAAAAAAAAAACTTGAAGAACCCAAATTATCTTTAGTTTCTACAGCAAATCAAGAACCCGAAGGGTGCATTGGAAAACATCAAATACCGATAAGAAATTCATTCGATTTTGAGGTAACGGGTGAGATACGTGAAGCCATAAATTTAAAGAATTTCAATGTTACTCCAGAGAGAACGATTTTGGAAAATAATGACAACACTTTAGTACTTTCCATGAAATACAAGGACGAGAGTGTGCCAACTGTAGATTTTGGCTCTTCTTCGGGTCTTAGCAATTTGCGTTTAGAGTTTTTATATTTTCAGTGGTATGAAAATGCAACGGAAACAATATTTCCTGTCGAATTACATGCAGTATTTTACCATAGTAGAATTAAGAATTTTCAAAAAGCCCTGAATCGAAAAAACAGTGTTGTGGTGTTGGCATTTGCTACAGAGGTAAATTTTTATTTACAAATCCTACAAAAAGAAGTCTACCCTTTTTATACATCTACCAACTTATTTCACAGATTAAAATCGTACCGAATTCGGAACATTCCTTTTTATTAAAAAGAAATATTGAATCTGTACGTAACGGTATAAGAAGAGTTACCATTGAAAACCGCCCGTTAAATGTTTGGATACCAGTTCTGATGAATGAGTACACTTTGTATGAGGGGCACTTGCCATTTTTTAATTGTGAATCAGAGGTTATATGGGTTGATTTTATACTTCAAATCCCTTTTGGACCAGAATTAGTAAGTACATTGTTCAGCCTTCACCACCGCTATTATTAAAATAGTAATTAAGTGGGATAGTAGGTCAAGCCCGAATATTTGATACCCTAAATCATAGTATTTACAGAAAATTTTTCAAAGGGTGTACCCATGGGCCCAGCAAAACAAATTTAAGGTAAAGAATCATAAAAGAGTTCTTTGTGCAACACACAGTGCAACACATAAAATGCAAACCCTTTTCGCGTGAAATTTCTCGAAATGCTTATCGAAGCTCATTTTCAACAGGCTACGTCCCTATGGCAATTAAAACGTATTTAGCGCATTTTATTAAATTATTTCCATAATTGCGAACTGTTGGTTGGTTGGTTGGTTAACGTGGTAGCACGCACAGGTCCCGGCGCGCAACAAGTAGAGCCGACGGTGGCTCCGTTTTGACACCACACAACTCGTCAAGAAATCGGAACCCCCCCGATCAAAACTTGACCCAGGGGCAATGCTGAGGTGGTTAGAGCCAGCCCGTTGCGTTGAGATATTTCAGCAGGCTGTTGAGTCCCACCCGCGATATCTCCGAGAGTCCTTGTAGAAGGTAATTCCCGAACAGTCCATGTCGTATAGAGTTAAACGCCGGGCAATCACATAGAAGATGAAATACTGTCTCCTCAGTTCCAGGTTCCCTGCAGCTGCGGCAGCATTCATTGAAAGGGAGGCCGAGTCTCATAGCGTGCTTGCCGATCGTCCAATGACCAGTGAGCACGTATGTAAGTCTTGACACGTCCTTCCGACTGAAATTGAGAAGTCGCTCAGAGCGACCTATGTCATATGTGGGCCACGTTTCCTTGGTAGCCCTACAGCCATCCAGTTTCCTCCATTTATCGTCAGCCATATCCAGATAGTGCCTGAAGATTTCGCTCCTGATAGTTCCCAGGGGTGTTGCGACTGGCACAGCCTGTGAAATATCAAGAGCGGCTCCAGTTTTGGCCAGCCCATCCGCTTGTTCATTGCCATAATGGTCCCTATGCGCAGGGATCCAAATTAAGGTAATGTCAGATAGACTGCCCAGTCTGGACAGTTCTTCCCTACACTGGTTGACGAGTATGGATCTTGTTTTGTGTGACTCCAGTGACATCAAAGCTGCCTGGCTATCGACGAAGATGCCAATTTTGCCGCTGATGTTCCTATCGTATAGCGTTCTGCATGCCTCCCTGATCGCCAATATTTCAGCCTGAAATACGCTAGCCCAATCCGGCAGACGAAAAGAGAGGTTCACATGTAGTTCCTCCGAGAAGACCCCAGAGCCGACACCGCAGGTCATCTTTGACCCATCTGTGTAAACCCTCGTGCGGTATTCCTCGTCCAGGATACCCCTGCTCCATTCCCGTCTTGACGGGAATATGACCTTAAATTTCCTATCAAAGTCCATGCGGGGTATCATGTAGTCCGTTGGTCGTTTCAGAGATGTGGGTTGCTTCTGTAAGATCCCTGCATGACCGTACGTCCTCGCCCTCCAACATCCCGATGAAGAGAGCCTGACCGCGCTATTGACGGATATGGCCATTAGGTGTATTTCAATTGGAACAAGGTGCAGTATAGTGCTCAGAGCCTCTGAAGGACTAGTGCGTAGAGCGCCTGTTGCTCCAATGCAGGCTGATCTTTGTACTCTGCCCAGCTGAACCACGATGTATTTCTTGCCCGTCGCGGTCCACCATACCAGAGATCCATATGTAAGAATGGGCCGTACTATTGCTGTGTATAGCCATTTGACCAGTCTAGGATTAAGGCCCCACCTGCTGCCAAACATTCTACGGCAGGCGTAGTAAGCCACCGTAGCCTTCCTAACCCTGTGTTGAGTATTCAATCTCCATGATAGTTTCGAGTCCAGGATAATTCCCAGATATTTCGCGTGATTCGACAGGGGAACTTCGCAACCCCCCAGCCGCGGCAGTTTAAAAGCCGGAATTTTTGTCCTTCTGGTGAAAAGTACCAGTTCCGTTTTGTTTGGGTTCACTCCCAGTCCGCACTCAGCGGCCCAGTTGCTGAGCGCCCCCCAACGCACTGGACATAATGTCACTCATCACATCCAGAAACGCACCAGATACTAGTAACACCACATCATCCGCATAGGCCACCGTCTTGATGCCCCTGTTATCCAGGCCAGTAAGAATCGAGTTAACAACGATGAGCCAGAGCAGAGGAGAGATCACCCCACCTTGGGGTGTACCCCTGCTAACATTCTTTGACCTCACACTGTTGCATAGGGATAAGAGTTTATACGCGGGAAAGAATTTCCGGAAATCCCTGAACATTTTTTGTCAAATTAATCCCGGAAAATTTTTTCCGGGAATTTCAAATAAAATTTTTTGAAATTTAAATTTATTAGCATCGTTAAAATCAAAACCGAGCCATAAAACAAATATTCTTTACTAAAATTACTAAAAACTACCTACAAATCGAACTATTTTTCCTACGCCATTAAATCAACGGTCTTTTTAATTGCTGATGAAATGTCTTAAAAGCTTCTTGAAGTAGAATATGAAAATGTACACGATACACGATGCACAATCACCAACACCATCTACAAATTCTAACAATTAATGTAAAGAAAATACAAAAGCCGCATTTGCCGTTTAACTAATGCGAACCCATTCTCGCCAATGACACGCTAATGTTAAAATCTTGCATGGTTCGCCTAAAAAGAACCAGTGCATTATCCTTGGAACCCATGCATTTACTACTTTTTTAGATGTCTCTTTTTTGTCGGGCTATTATGTATTATAATGTATAATAATGAGCTAACGAATTGCCATAGTTTTACAAAATTAAATAGGTTTAAATTGTTTTCGGTTATATTTTCTGTAGAAATTATTCTTAAAATACATTATAAATCCATTAATTTCTAAGGAATAAGAACGTCGAAAAGTCCATCTAATAATGAAGTTTCATTGAATGTAATAAAATTCTAATATGAAGTTATGAAGCTCTTGCGTCATATAAAATCTTTAGGGTTCTTAATTTAATATTTACTTTGATACTTTGTCAAATTAAACTTTGTGTGTCTAAACACCGAACAAAGCTTAAAAGAGAATTCAAAAAACTTTGTCAATGTAAACTTTGCCTGTCTAAAAGGGGACTTATTTAATTTCATTGTTCGCTTTGTCATAAATAAAGGCCATGTCAGATAAAACTTCATCGCTTTGCGTGACGTTTCTAACTTTGACAAAAAAGCGTAACGCAAAAGGTGTATGCCACATTAACACTTTGACAACACACACGAATTGTTTGTTAAAAAAAAATTAATAAACAAAATTAAACTAGCAGACTGTCAAAGCGCGCAAGAAGATGAGAGTTGCCTAACTTTTCGCTTCGCTCTGCGTTCAAAGTACTTTATGTGACATGTTTCGTATAAGTATGAATATATCATCTTGGATGTCAAAGTGAATCTCTTACGCAACGCGAAGCAAAAGTTGTATCTGACATTGCCTTAAGTTATTTCTTGATTTGTATTTATTCCTCAGGAAATAAAAATTATTTTGCATTTTTGTTTCTTGCTGCCAGGTAAAAAAATAGCCCAGTATTCTATTTCTCAAACTTTATTAGATTGTCTTTCATATTTCATTACCTAATACGCAAAAGGATCTATCTAACATTTTGAACATTTCACAGCAGAAGCAAAAACTATTCAAAATGATAAATTTATAAATCGCCTTAAACTGTTTATAATTGAACTGTCTTCTATTTTTCTTGGAAAACTTTCCAGTTGTTTTGACAATTGACAATGTTGCTTATTATGCAAACTGTCAGTAACGTGGCTGTCTCCGAGCTGGTTATAATACTAGCCCCTTTATGACACAACCAGTCCGAATGCTAGCCATATGACTGGCCACTTTAACAATTTTTTCCAAAACTCCCTTGTTGTTGTATTTTTATTACTTTTTTATATCTGGAGAACGGCAAGAGCCAAAGTTTCCAAATTAGGTACACACATTTACGTTATCAATACACAGCATCCCACAAAGTGTGGGCGGGATTGGAGAAGTGGGCGTGGTACCTCCCGTACAAAAAAATTCCTGTTACCCTTCTATAGCCCCTTCTATAAACAGCTAATCTCACCTATAAATCATTTATCCTCACAGCTAAAGTCTAACACAAGTGGGTAGCACTCCTGTCGATTCATGGAGCCCTACCCCGCGATTTGAATTTCAACCACAGCCAACACGATATCTTTGGTAAACAAATAACATTTTTGTTAGAATCAAACCTTTTTATTTAAAAGGTCTTTTATTTTATTGTTAATTCTTCTTCTTGAAGTACAAAACTTTTACTACGTACATAAATAGGGAGAAGTAAAGCAGAAAATCTGGCAGCATTCAATTCTTGCCGGACAATCTTCTCCTGATTCCCTACAATTTGGATAGGCCAGTCCCTAAAAATAAAGAAAAATTTTCGAAAAATACTAACACTTTTTAAAATACTGTTGTTACTTGTGTATCACTTACCCGAACCTTTTCCAGTATTGGTGTTGCTACTGAAACTTGGAAAATTGCAACGATTATAGCGGCAAGAGCAAAATAAAAGATAAAGGACTTCATTTGGAAACTAATTTCGCGGATTAAAAAGATTTTTCAATTGATCGTGAAGGTTGACAACAGAGCAATGCGATAAAATTTTTGAAACAAAGCATTTTTATAAGTTTTTTGGAATTAGTTAGTTGTGGATAACAAATGCCTATTTATTACACAATTAATTTGTATTAAATAGTTTTTAAGAAAAGTACTAAAGAATTTGCAATAAGCAATGTTTATTGTAGATCTTGAAACAATTGTTTTATGGGAATACAATAGCAGAAATTCAACATTTGGAAATTTTTTAAAGTTTATGTTCTTATTTAAATAAAACTTAAACAAACATTGCTACTGAGAAATATTTACAATGTACATAGTACTCTAAAGAATGCAAATAGGCCAAACAAATATATTTTGTGAAATATTTGTAGGTGTTTTTTTGTTTGTTGTGAGATACTAGATTAGAGTTTCTATGCGGGAAAGAGTTCCCGGGAATCCCGTATCATTTTTTTAATTTAATCCCGGTAAATTTTTTCCGGGAATTTCAAATAAAATTTTTTTGAAATTAAAATTTATTAGCATCGTTAAAATCAAAAACGAGCCGTAAAAAAAATATTCTTTACTAAAATTACTAAATTAATTGCTGACGAAATGTCTAAAAAGCTTCTTGAAGTAGAAAATGAAAATGTACACGATACAATACACCAACACCAGAACCATCTACAAATTCTAAAAAAATAAATGTTAAGAAAATACAAAAGCCTCAAAAAATCATAAAAAATAATTTGACGTCTGTAATGGCCAGTGCTGCCAAAACTTGGTGACTAAAAATGGGTAAATTTACGTGGAAAAATTGCTAAAAAAAATGGCTAAAAATGGGCCATTCGATGAAATTGTAAGCTAATATCAATTTCTTAAACAAGAATAAACGTAAATAATATTTTTAAAGATATTTAAAAAATTTAATCATCGATATTGTTCATCTCATAGGAATCACTCGAGCCTACACACAGAAAAAAATCAAGCTAAAAACGTCGAAAACAAGGTTGATTTAAAATTTTTCGGTGGTGATTTTGCTTCATACGTGTTTCATGTTAATTCAACCTGATTTTATAATTGCTTGCGAACAACATTTTTTTCTTTTGAAATAACTATTATTCATGTTAATTTAACATTGCAGTAAAGTTAGAGCAAAATGTCATTTATATTGAAATCAAAATCCGAATCACGTTGAATGAAAGTTATTTCAAGTTGAAACAACGTGAATTTCATGTAGAATCAAATTGGTTTGAGTGTGTTATATCAGTGTGAAGAAGCTTTACAGACAACATATACATTTTTTTAAGAATAATTCAATACACTTACAACTGTAACACATGTTTCACTTATTTTGTATTCTCCTTTGTCAACAGAAGCATCAGCAGAATCGCCCGATATGGTATTTGTCATCATTATACTTTGAAAACTTGATGTACTATTTAACTAAATATTTTTAAATCAAAGAATACGGGAATTGTCTTCATTGTATAACATATTTTAAGAATGAAAATTAAAAAATTAACATACTTAACTATGTATGCATGTTAATTTTACAAGATAAACTTTTTATTTTAATATAAAACAGGTTTTTTAATGGATTCAATATCGAATCCATATTTATTTAAATTTTAATATTTTTTTTTATTTATTTTAACAGTGAATAATATTAAATAGGCGTGATTTAGGATTATTTTAATATTTTTAATTTAAAATTAATATGAAATAATGATAAATTTAAATAAAAGGCATACTTTTGCAGAAATTTAACATGATTCTCAATCAACATTTTTCCAAGTTAATTTTACATTGGTATTTTTTTCTGTGTGTATTAGTTTTTACTAATTTGAAGTTAAATCATAATCACGACAACATTTACCCAACCTTTTGAGTCCAGATCTACAATAAAAAACAAGTAAGATAGTATAGTCGATCAACCCCAACTATATGATACCGTACAACACATTAGAACCTGTGTACAAAATTTTATTAAATTATCTGCAAATTTGCGAGCTGCACTTTGCGCACAAGGTTTACGTGGACAGCCAGTTATTCAGCCGGACAAACATCGTTAATTCGCCTCAGAAAGTAATTCTGAGTCCATCGGTTTACGTAAAAGCGGGCTCAGGACCAATATTTTAAGGTGTTACAAACATCAGCACATACGCATAGTACCCTCTCCACTATTGAGGTGTTGGTATAAATATTTTATTGTTTTGGTCAAAATATTAAAGGTTGCAAAATGTAACATATTTCTCAAATTATTTTTAACGATGTTTACTTGGCAAAATATCTTCTCTACTTTAGCTTTAGACCATGGAAGTGAGAGCAACTTTATAGTCAACTAGCTTAACCCGGTGCGCTTCGCTACACTGTTCAAAAAATAGATGTATGCATCCTATGGGAGGTATCCCCCCCCCTGCGCCTGCCCGCTTTATTTTTTTTTTAAAAAGTGTAGTATACCATAAGAGTTACTTCCACAAAGTTTGAACATTCTCACTATAACAGTTCTTAGGATATGCGATATTAAACATTGGCGTCCTATGGGGGGTACCACTTCCCCCGCTACTATTTCATTTAAATTTTGGAGCTCAGAAGATCCTACTACCAAAAGTTCAACAAAATGCGTGCAGCGGCTCTTAAGATATGCGATATTTAATATAAGCATCCTATGGGGGTACCAATTCCCCTGCCCCTATCGAAAAAAGTAGCCGATTTTATTTTTAGGGCTCACGGGATGTTACTGTGAAGACTCTCCTTTTTATAGTTCTTCAGTTGAGCGATATTTAATATATGCATCCTATGGGAGGTAATTCCCCCTGCGCCTACCCGCTTTGTTTTTATTTTCAAAAGTGTAGTATACCATAAGAGTGACTTCTACAAAGTTTGAACATTCTCACTATAACAGTTCTTAAGACATGCGATATTAAACATTGGCGTCCTATGGTGGGCACCACTTCCCCCGCTGCTTTTTTATTTAAATTTTTGGGCTCAGAAGATCCTACTACCATAAGTTCAACAAAATGCGTGCAGTGGCTCTTTTTATATTTCTATCTATGAGGGGAACTGCTCCTCCCCTGTCTACCGCGCCCATTTGTATACTGAAATTTATAGTTTACCATAATAGTAGCGTTAACCACGTTTGAAGACTCTCCCTTGAATAGTTCTTCAGTTGAGCGATATTTAATATATGTATCCTATGGGAGGTATTTCCCACCTACGCCTACCCGCTTTATTTTTATTTTCAAAAGTGTATTATACTTTTAGAGTGACTTCTACAAGGTTTGAACATTCTCACTTTTACAGTTCTTAAGATATGCGATATTAAACATTGGCGTCCTATGGGGGGAACCACTTCCCCCGCTGCTATTTTACTTCAATTTTGGTGCTCAAAAGATCATACTACCAAAACTTCAACAAAATGCGTGCAGCGGCTCTTAAGATATGGGATATTTTATATTGGCATCCAATGGGGTGTACCAATTCCCCTGCCCCTATCGAAAAAAATAAGTAGCTTATTTTATTTTTAGGGCTCACGTGATGTTACTGTAAAAATTTCAGGAAAATCGGTTCAGTAGTTTAGAAGTCTATAAGCCAACAAACAAACAAACATACAAACATTTTTAATTTTTATGTATATAGATTCTGAAATTTAAAAAAAAAATTTTTGTTGCCGCCTGCATCTCTTTATTGAAATACTTGCAACCAGAAAGAAACACCGATGTTTGTGTTGATCCATTTTATAAATTTAATATTCCTTTTTTTAAAAGATGTCTCATCATCATTGTTTTTAGCGACTTTTAACATTTGTAAAAGTTGTGGTATAAATTAAAGGCGATTTTATGGTTAAAAATGTATATTTTACTTTTATACATTTTTATAATAAAATAAAAAAAATTTTATGGCTAAACAAGTTGAAAAATGGCTAATGGCTAAACTCATTTTTTATTGGCTAACCAGGTTGGAAAATGGCTAAATCTAGCCACTAAATGGCTAAATTGGCAACACTGGTAATGACATGGGTAACAGGACAACAAATTTGAAATCTTTGTATGCTGTTAATAAAAACTACTAAATATTAATAAATTTTAATAGTTCGTGATTTCAAAAAAAAAAAAAAATTATATACATACATATATCGCACCCGTTCAACAATACTGTATTAACTCAAAATTTAAAAATTTTCAGTAGAAGCAAAACAATTTTCAATTTAACATTACAGGCATATGAAAAAGAATTTTTAAAGCAGCCGTTTCATTACAAAAAAGTGGACAAAATTGCACAATATTTTTACAGTAGGTAGATATGAATCTTACGTATCCATTTTTTCCAAAAAGTGAAAAAATAAAAATTTTGAGTTAATACAGTATTGTTGAACGAGTGCGATATAATATGCATATACATATGAATGTAACAATTTTTTTGGTTCTGTTTTGGTTTCACTGTGCTCGACACTGTGGTGCTAGCCGTTTTTTACGTTAGCTCTGGTGTTCGAAATATACCGTTATTTCGAAAATGGAGGAGGTTGCACAACATATATTTCCGTAACTCACAAATGGTTTAGTGTATTGAAATTACAAAAACTCCGCAATAAAATTTCCTTTCAAAAAAGTAAAACTTTTTTCTAATTTGAGCAGTCGTTTTAGAAACATAAAATAATTTTTTTTATCAAAATTTCGAAATTTTTGTTCTAAAAAAAAATTGAAAAATGCAGCTAGGCTTCCAATTTTTAGCAGACATATAACAAACGAAGCTGCAAACAAGCCATAAATTATTAAAATCAGTTAGCAACTTTTGATTTTATTTACAAAAGTCGAAAATTTTTAATTCATTTAGGAATTTCATAAAACGCAATATTTGTATGGGAGCCCCCTAAGAAGTGGTGATAAGGGGAAAGTATGTATCGAGAAAATATTAAGGACAAAAAATTAATTGATGCTGGTCATACAATATATCACACTAGGGTCTCGGGCTATATGGCGCACGATCACGGACTAGACCCACCCAAAAGGCTCATCTGCGATGCTGTAATAAAGGCCGCAGGCACTCGAACTCCAATTATAATATGTGCCGATGCTAATGTAGTACGGATACAAATGTGGGAGGTGAGTCACTACTCTCCTTTATTATTAATTATAATTTAGGAGTAGTAAATAGGGGCTGTGAGCCTACGTTTGTTTTTGCGAATAGGTGTGATATTATTGATATGCAGGTATGGGCACCTCTACATTGAAAGCTTTGCATGTGTGGCATTGTATTGGTTTGTTAACGTTTGCATTTGTAGGTTGTATGCTCTTTTGCTCTTTGTTTTTTGTGTATGTAGGTATCAAGGCGAATTCATCCCAGGTAATCTCGGTACTACAACAAGTACAACTCGTACAAAAACCACAAGCAATTTGTTTTTGTAAAATCATTGTACAATGTCAAAAACAGAAATAAAACAAAACAGAAACAAAGATAATAAAAGAGAATAAACAAAATTTTGACATGGGCTTTTGAGACCACCTGTAATGAATTCGCCTTGGTAGGTATACACATCGTTCGCTCTTTTTGCATTTTCATTTTG
This sequence comes from Pollenia labialis, assembly GCA_949318255.1. Lineage (NCBI taxonomy): Eukaryota > Metazoa > Arthropoda > Insecta > Diptera > Polleniidae > Pollenia > Pollenia labialis. The sequence continues at coordinate 129,974,675 of OX439140.1, forward strand.
CATTTGCCCATACATGTTGATATGATTGAGAACTGGATGATATCAAATGACAATTCGCTCCCTGATCAAAGATACGTGGAATATAATTTAGGGTTTAGGTCTTCAGGATCAAGGGATATAATAAATAGGAGACGTACAAAATGGGATATCTCTGGTTCGGACTCTATCGATGATATCAGTGGGATCGACGCGGCAGTGGATCTGCTTTCGAACTCACTGCAGTTGGCGACTTCCTTGGCGGGGAGCCAATGGTGCGTAGGGGTAGGGACCGGCTACCATGGTGGGATCCTGACATTGCACAGGCAAGAAGTGACTGTCGTAGGTTGTTCAATGCGGCTAAGCGCCATGGTAATTGGGTGGACTACAAGTCATCATTGGTTCAGAAACTTGGTTAGATCGGCGAAAAGGAATGCTTGGAGAAACTTCTGCAGTGGCGTGGAGGGATCCTCTGAGACAAACCGTTTACGTAAAATAATGACTTCGAGCCCGGTTGTCCCGAAATCGGATGGTTGTTGAACTACGAATAGTCAGGAAACACTTGAGGTGTTAATTGACACTCACTTTCCTGGAAGTTTGCAAGGGAGCTTACGAGATCGGGTTTTGGAGTCGACTCCCACTCCTATGTCCATTCCATTGGACTACGTAGGATCAAGATAGTCCGGCTCCTTTAAAAAGGTGCTTATCAGCAGCACAATTTTTCAAAAACTGTCATCTAAAATAACGTTCTTACATGCACACAAACGTCTCATATGTTCAATATAAAAATCTAGTTAAAGTTTTCCTGCTCACGTACAAACATTCAGTCGATAGTATCGATAGAGAAATCTGAACTATCGATAAATATCGATTGTAGAAAATATCGATAGTATCCCAGCACTAATGACTAGAATATTTTTTATAAAGATCTGTTAATACCGTACCATAAGTCCAACGTAGAGACAACTTTCGAAAAACACTTTAATATACATACCTATAACCATAATGCAATTATAAACACCAAACAAAACGCGTCGCAAAGTGCACTATGATTTTCTATAGCAAACTATGTAAAGATCGAAGAAAGTTTCCACGGTGACGAAAATAATACTTTTTTAAAAGAAATTTGAACAAAGTAAACATTTAAAAAACAAAAATAATATACAATTTTATTACATACATACAAAAAAACCAATTCAATTAACCCTGCCTTTACACATGCAAGTAGTGGCATGCCACTACTGTATACATATTAGCAAAGAAAATTGGTTCGAAATAGTCGAATGTGATGCCATTGGCTTTTGTGTTTACACATACCACTTCGAGTTCATTTTCAAAAAGGTCGTTGAAACGTCAACTTGATATAATTTGTTAACTTATCAAATTAAAAAAAAGTACCAAAAAACCAAATAGGGTTACCGAGTTTATCATTTAGGCACATTTTAGGGGAAATGGCTTACATTTATTTAAAGTTAAATTTTCAACAGGGTAACATTGTTTATCGTTTTGACATTTAGTGACATGCAAATGCCAAATTTGCACTCGCATGCAATTTTTGCTGCCACTGGAGCCGCCATTTCGAAAAATGTGAGTGTATTAGTAAAAATGTGTGAATGTATTGAGTTTTTCGAACTGGCAGTGGCATGTGTAAATACTAGATAAAACAAAATAAAATATTCAATTGATTTATAAAAACAAACAAAATAAAAATTTATCACTGTCTGATGTGTCCATAGTGGCTGTTGTCGTAAGTCGGCTTTCTTTCACAAAAAATTTCTTCAATGTTTTAGAAAAAAAAAAAATAAAGACTCAACCCCAAAACAACGCAACCTCCAAAAATTTAACGACGCACAATAAAAATAAGCACTAAATCAGCAGCGACGCAACTTCGAAAAAATGCAAAACGAAACGACGCAAAGCGAGGTATTGGTGTATTGTATTCAAATCAGAGTCTTAATTCTGGCAGTCATGATCGAGTACTTCCCCGATTGGAAAGCAATTTAATTTCTTTCAGTCCATTCTGCACGAATTAAAATTATTTTTTTTTAGTATTGTGAAACTCAAATTAATGTTTTACAACATTAACAACGCTAACAATTTTACGCTTACTACGTTTGGAATAAAATATTATTTAAGGAAAAAAAAATTTTAAACATTTTTTTATTGCCTTAACCGAGCGAATCAAAATGTTGGAATTTAAAAAACATGAAAAAACACATTTTTTCAAGCTTAAAGTCCTGTAGTTCAGCAAATCTTTATCCGATCGTCACAGTATAGGGGCTGAAAGAGAAAATACATATTTATGCAAAAGTTTAAATCTTGTACAATTCACTGCAGAAAAACACGATATTAGCGTACATCTCGAAAACGCTTCTTGAGAAAAATAAATGAATACGCTATTCGTGATCAGCAGCCCCAATTTAGCTTAAAAAATATCTCATTTTTGAGGTTAATTTTTTTTGAGGCATAGTGTTATGTACTTAATTAACCTCGGTGTACGATGTAAATAAGTGAATGCTACTTGAAAGCGCCACATAACTATCGAAAGACAGAGTTCTTTTTGGTGCTTGGTTAGACTTCATTTAACTTGTACAGTTAAACGGTATATAGTTATACCGGTCTGACTGCGGGTGAGGTCTCCGTTTAGTATGCTTTTTGCGAGGAATGCTTCCTGTTTTTCAGGCTTATTGTCTTTGTGAAAGCCTTGCCTTTCTTATAGAAGGGATACTATTCAGGAGATCACGTAGTGGCTGTGGTTTGTAGCCAAAATCGCAGGTAGAGTGACGTCCTGGTAAGGACTGATCATTTACTTTACGATTTAAGTTCGGGTCATGGAGGAATCTCTAGGTCTTGTTGCTATTCGATAGATGCTGCCAGAATTCAATGGGTAAGGCTGTGGAGGTTAAATAGTTCCGGCCCTCAAACAAGGAGTTTGTGTATATTCTTGCGGAGGGTATATGTAAACGCGAAACTGTTATATATGTGTGAAACAAAATTCATACTCACACAGTTGCATTTGGTAAGAGCATATCGAGCCTTTGGTGCAATATCGTAGTAACTCAAAATTTGAATTTTTTTAGCTGGGTATGCAGAAATGATCTTTGGGGAAATATCTATCTAAAGAAAAAAAGATTATGATTCCATCTCTAATTGTTCAGGTTTTACAGCTAAAAATGTCTTTATTGCCTCTAGCTATTTCCAACCATATTGATATTAATATAAAAAAAATATTTAATATTATTAATAATTGTTCACCTTTTTTTAATTACAAAACATTCCTCTTTATTTAAGAACTTGTAAAAACATAACTTTAGTAAACAAAAATGCTATCAAAAATATGGCTGAAAACTTCAAATGCATTTTTCTCAGTTCACGATTTTTTGAATTACTACACTCACAATATTATTACAGTAACGGACTGTAGTTTGATTAAGAAATATTCCGTTCAGTCATTTTTAAATAAATAAACATTTAAAATTCTAAGCAAATTTATTTTTAACTGATTCTAACAGTTATTCAAAAAACTAAGTGCATATTAATACGGATTTTCAGTTGCAGTTAATATTGTCCGTTGATTGAGTTAAATTCTTCTTTATGTAAAATTAAATGAAAATGTAATTTAAAGCAACGAAAAGTTCATTTAATTTTTACTGTCAAAAATTCAACCTCGAATTCCGCAAAAACAAATCAATATTCAGTTATTTTGTAAAATTTTACTGTCAAAAATTCAACACCATATTCAGTAAAAACGATTAAATATTCAGTTATTTATTAAAATTTTACTGTAAATTTTTTACTGTCAAATTGACCCCATATTCAGTAAAAACAATTAAATATTCAGTTATTTTATATAATTTTACTACCAAAAATTAATTTTTACTTATCTTTAAAAAATGAATTGCTTGTTTTGTGAAAGCAACACCCATTTTCTATTTGTTAAAATAATTTAGTTAAATACATCAAATTTTAAAAGTAAAATAATTGCGAAGCCATATCGGTCATGCTGCTGGTGTCTTATAATTGAGAGTTCTTCTGTAAGCAACGTGGTCAGTACAACAAAAGTAAAACAAACGTGTGTAACTGAGTAAGTAAATTAAAATATTCTCCCTCTCTCGCTTATAAGAAAAACAAGCGCACAGGTGTCTGTCTGGTATTTTTTAGAAATTCGGCTCTTTTGTGGAGTAAACGAAAATTTAATAAAATAACTGAATATTTAATTGTTTTAACTGAATATGGTGTTGAATTTTTGACAGTAAAATTTTACAAAATAACTGAATATTTATTTGATTTTAAGGAATATGGTGTTGAATTTTTGACAGTAAAAATTAAATGAACTTTTTGTTAAAAATAAATGAAAAATAGGTAGACCGGTTTTTGATTGAACTTTCATTTATTATATATTACAATTTCAGTTAATTTTACGTACGGAATATTGTGAGTGTACGGTATTGCACCAAAGGCTCGATATATTAACTTAATTATGATTAATCATAAAGATAGTTCATAAGGGCAGGTATTCTTGTTAATAAAGACCATATTTGTTCTTATCGCACGATGGTGAAGGGTATATAAGATTCGGCATCGTCAACCAAATTAAATTTCAAACATTTTTACGAATTGCATACATTTATTAAAGAGGAACATCAAACTGTTGCTTGCTTTTAAATTTTGTTCCAAATTGTTTACTCCCCAAGCGTCTTTACACCCTTTGTTTAAATCTTCAGTTGAATATAAAATTTCTGTAAATTTTTTTTTTTTTAAAAACAATTGTGATTTTTAGTTGAACTGTTAATTTTAATTTTTGATATTTATTTAGTTAAATTCTAAAAATTATCATAATCGTCCAAAACTCCAAAGCAGAGTTTCTATCTGAGTTTATTGTGGAGGGTATCAGAAATTCGGCACAGTCGAAGACATAATTTTTAATATTATTTCCATTTATAAAATACAAATTTCTAGAAAAACGAGTTTGAACTGTTGCAAACACATGAAGGCCAATCTCTAATGAAGCAATACCGACCATTTCGAGCACCTCAAGGTCCTTTAGTGCAAAATTATGGTAGAACCTCTCCCAGAGAAGCTGGCGCAATGGGCGGTATACCCTTCGTAGATGCCTATTACGATGATGATGATGGTGATGACAAACTGATTTATAGTAAGGCGTTTCAACGTTTTAAAGTTTTAACAAAATTTCAAGTTTTCATTTTGATTTTGGAATTTTATTTTATATTTTAATCACTATGGAGTAATTAATTATTTAAAGTTTAGTTCTTAATTGTCTTTTTGTTAAAAAATGTAAATTAAAAAGTATCCAAAATAAATGTTTGTTAAATATAGAATTTCTTTTAAAAAAAAAAACAATCAGGGGTGTGCTGGAAATCGAAAACGTTAAACGCAAGAATTTTAAAATTCTTTTTTAAATAAGATTTCTGTAAAAAAAGCATTTTATGACAAATATTATACAATATTTCTCTATTAAATGAATTTTAAAACAAAAATTATAAAAATTAGATTAAAAGTGTATTAAAAACAACTTCCAAATTCCTGCGTTTTACGTTTTCTATTTTCAGCACACCCCTGAATAGCTTAATTATGATCTGGACCGATATATCGAGAGCAAGTACATAAACGTTGTCTGTGTTCACACTTTGAAAGTTTTCTTTCAGAAAGTCTAAAGTTATTGGTGAGAGGGTAGAGAATCATAGCATGTGCTTCCCCCTCTCACCAATAAACTCATACATTCTTAACCCTAGGTCTACACTAAAGATAATTATCTCAGCAAGTTGGCAATAACTTCGGCAGAATAACAGAGCAATATTTCTTATTGCTCAGCTTATGTTAAAGGCATGGGAAAACGTATTTATGTTAACTCATAGTTTGAAAAAATCAAGAAAGAAGGTGCAGTGTAAAAAATGGCGGTATCTTACAAGAATTATTATTATTAATATAAATTCTTTCTTATTCGACTTTATTATTTAAATTTATATTAATTTGTTTAAGCTTGAGGTCATTTTTAATACAAAAATATTAATTTTATTAATTTATAAAAAAGAACTCGAACTTAAACAAATTAATATTAATTTTAACAATAAAGATTGAATAAGGAAAAAATTATAATTTTTGCAATTTTATTTTAGTGTTTATTTAATTTTTTAATTTAATTATTTTACTACAATTATAATAATAATTATATTCGGGAAAATATTCCAGAGAAATTGAAAATTTAAAAAATTAAAAAAAACATGAAAAGTCCTATTATACACCTAAAATAATAAAAGTTTTTGATAAGCGGGATGTGTGTTAAGCACTATATTTTTTTCCAGTCCATTTGATCCATAAATGAAGGTATAATTCCAATTTGAATACATATATCAGAATTCTATATGGTTAACAGTGCTATGTTAGAGCTTTAAAAGAACACTGTTATGCAATAAATTCGAAATTTAACTTCACACACATAATTTTCTGACACTTTCGTTTTCAAATCTTGGAATGTTTTACAGCCGTACCTTAACAATAGCGGAAGGCGGAACGTTTTCTTTCGCTTAGCTTTTACGCTGATATGCCACACCAAAGCAAGAGGGTCCAGGCTGTGTCACGAACAGTAGTGATAGCTTTTTTGTTTAATAAAACCCACAAATTATAAATAAAAATTATGATAAAAATGCTAGATTGACCAAAAAATAGCTAAACTGCCATTATTAATTAACAAAAGCGGCAAACTTCACTATTAAACGAGCTGTCAAAATCGGTTTTTCCAATTGCAAAGCATTCATGCCGCTCTATTCAAAAACTTGAAAACGCGTGCCGCTGATATCTTTGGTTATTTTCGGAATGCAAAAACAACAATGTTACTCTTTGTTTATCTTTCGTCAAACTATCACCGAATGAACCTTTTACGACTCTCGGTATAAATCATATTTTCAATAATTATACGGTGAGCATTTCACGAGTTGTAGGAGAATATCTATATGAGTCTCATACGATTCTTGACATAAAAGTCTCGTTAGAATATCCCATGTTTTAAACGATTCCCACAACGATTGAAGAGTATGACGTTGAGGGAAAGCTAGCTTCTATGCGCATTTCACTGGTTGCTTAGGCCAGCTCATCAGGAAACCTTTTCCAAAGATTTTAGAAAAGCTAAATTTTATGTTTTTGTTTGAATGGTTTTTTTTATAAAAATGGAACAAAAATTTTTTAAAATAAACTAAATCTTAAGCTGTCCGTTTTTTAACGATTTTTCGATGCGATAAAGACGATTTTTTAATTTTTTTTTCAGGAAGCTGACGATTTCCTCACAAATTTATCTGGCAGCCCTGGTATGAACCCAGACGTTAGAAAACTTACAGAATAGGGTTCCTTATTACCCGGACTTTTTCCATTCCATTCCAATAAATAACATTTGTCTTTCATTTACGGAAATTCTTCGTAGATTTTTTTTCTTTTTTGTTTGTAAAGTACAGTAAAAAGTAAACAGAGAATTAGTTTTCATTTTATGCGCTGTTTGCGATCTGTTTTAGACATAAGTCTAGCAAAGTCCAAATAGAAGTTCTTAATTCTTGAACCGTCAGATAATTCTTGTTTTGTTAGAGGGTATGTATTTTTGTATCTTTAGGGAAGATCACACGGTTCTCGTCCACAAAAATTTTTAGACCCCTTTTGCTGGAAAAGTTGTGCACTGATTACAATGTAATAAACCTGATTTCATTAGAAATAATGTTAAGATAAATGTTTTTAGACCAATACCATATTTACATTATTCAATTAACGCCGCAACTTTCGCATGCCACTTTTTGTTTGTAAGCAAGAAGTGTAGGGAAGAAAACGAAGAAATGGCATTCTCTTTTCCCTTCTTAACTAAAAGCTCAAGACTTGACGAGTCAAACTTGACCTGTGTGAACCAGCTCTTATGAATTAACACTGTGCCAACAAGCTGCTAACTTTTTGCTATGAATGCGGCTGAATTCTAATGATGCCACATTATATTACTCAAAAATGCAGCACGTTTTGCATTAATCATCGCTGATTTTGTCATTTCTTTCCTTTTTTTGTTTTTCCCTTCACATATAAAAATTTTAAAAAGTTTAAAAAAAAAATAAAAGATAGTGAATTAAAAAATTAAACAGTTAATTACAACAAAATAGTTAAACGTTAAACGTCTCTTTTTCAAAAGTTAGCAAACGTATGGCGGCTCGTTAACAAGAGCTTAGCAAATCGTTAGACAGAGTTTGGTAAGTGAATTAACTTTGTGCTAACTTCATGCCAAATTTTCATTATGAATTTTAATGTATTTAAACTGTTTTTATTAATTTTTTTAACTATTTGATTAATTGTATTTTGAAATTTTCTTAAATTTATAAATTTATGTGTATTTCCGGTGTTGAATTCTTATTTGTTTTTCAATTGTTATCAATATGCAATAATTAAAAAATTGTGTATTAATTAAATAAAATAATTATCGCGTACTTACCCCAATACAAATAAAAACCAAAATTCATTAAATTCTTTCCATAATAAAATATAATTATTTTCAATTTACGAGGGCGTTTCAATAAGTCCGTGACTTTTTTAATATAAAGGCCAACCCTGCTTCTGGCATCTTTAAGTTGAGTCCTGTCGAAATTGTAATAAGCTGCGTCGCAAAGTTTGTGTTTGACAGCCATTGAAAGCAGTCTACCCCAGGATTGTGGATCGAAAAAAAAGTGAATTTCGTGTGCTCATTAAGTATTCCATGGCAAAAATCTACATAAAGTAAGCTACAAATTTATACCTCAAGTTCCCTATTTTCTGAATTTTGCACCGAAGGACTATTTCTACTTTTTTTGATTACCTAAAAAATCTTAATTTTTGCAAAGGATACAAAAATTGGAGAAATGTGTGCAGTTTAAGGCACTATAAAACGACTTATATTAAGCAGTGTACTTGTGAAATTTTCCACAATATGGATACGTTCGTAAATGCATCACTGTGCTGTATCAGTGATTTCAAACAAAAAAAAATTATAATTATTTTTTATCGGCGTTGAAAAAAGTTTCCTTTTCTGATGCAGCGCCTGCATTTACAGATTATGTATCTGACAAAGCCACTACAAAATAAATCCATGGCTTTTGAAATAAAACACAGGTTTTTGAATAAAAAATCATTTAATTTGTCAACATAGGGCTTGTTCCGATATGCATCGCTTCTCTGCCTCTTATGCGCAGCGCGTTCTTAAAAGTATCACTACAAATGTCTGCTGTTTGAAATTTATTATTTAAATTTAAATTCATTTGTTAAAGCTTGAGTTCTTTTTTAATATAAAAACTAGCTGACCTGGCAAACGTTGTTTTGCCGTATAATTTATTTCTTTAAGATGCATGGCAAATTTAAAAAAAAAAACCGGTTGAGTATTTAAGAAGATATAGGAAGGGAGAGCTTTTACCCCTGTTGCCATATTTCACGCACTAAATAATAAAAGTTATGGGCTTCCAGATGTTACACTATTTGTTAAGTAAAGAAGATATAGGGAGGGGGAGCTTTAACCGTGCTTGCCCTAATTCACGCCCAATTTCCTTTTAGATGTTACAGTGTCTGCGTGCCAAATTTTAAGAAACCCGGTTGATTAGCTAAGAAGATGTAGGGAGGGGGAGCTTTAACCCCCTTTGCCCTATTGCACGCCCTTAATAATAAAAATGATAGGCTATAGTTCCTTCCAGCTGTTACACTATTTGTTTGATTAAGAAGATATAGGGAGGGGGAGTTTGTACCCTTATTGCCCTATTTCCTATTTTCTTTCAGATGTTACAGTATCTGGATGCCAAATTTTAAGAAACCCGGTTGATTAGTTAAGAAGATATATGGAGGGGAGCTTTTACCCCTTTACCCTATTGCACGCCCTACATAATAAAAATTATAGGCTACAGTGCCTTCCAGATGTTACACTATTTTCCTGCCAAATTTCAAGAGCTTTTACCCTTCTTGGCCTATTTCATGCCCTATTTCCTTTCAGATGTGACAGTGTCTGCGTGTTAAATTTAAAAAAAAACCCGGTTAATTAGTTAATAAGATATAGGGAGAGGGAGCTTTTACCGCTCTTGCTCTATTTAACGCCCTCTAGGGATATGAAATATAACTACCTTACGACCTATGCTCATACCTAACAAATACATATAACAAATTTCATTTCGGAGGAGTTCAAATACTAACACCGTGACTCGAGAGTTTTATATTTAGAGATATTAATTTTATAGAAACTGGGAATTATTTCCTTCTGGAGGTTACTTTATATTATATTCAACATTTTTTTTTATTTTTCGAATGTAACAAGAAAATACAATATAATAGTCTGATAGTGTATAAAGTCATTTCTGAAAAATTGAAGGAATATGACTATTACAAAAAAGCTTTATAAAATACATAACTGAAATTTAGCTCATAGAATAAATTCGAAAAATAAAAAAAATATTGAATATGATATTAATTTTATTTAAAAAAAAAAAATTAATAAAATTAATATTTTTATATAAAAAAAGACCTCAAGCTGAAAAAAGTTAATATAAATTTAAATAATAAAGTCGATTAAGTAAGAATGTATATTTTTAAAAAATAATTTTGGCAAATTGCGTCAGTTTTACACTGCAAATCTGTCTTTCAAAAGTCACGGACTTATTGACCCGCCCTCGTATTTTTTAATTATTTATTTTTATATAATTGGATGTATTGCCTGTAAGCAATTGTTGTTTCCCATAGACTGAAACAAATTAATAAATCAAAAATACTGTAATCTATAGAATGAGTATTTAAATAGGAATTAAAATAATTAACAGATACAATATTCTACAAATACAAATGCAGGCTATAACGAATTTTCTTGCCCCCTGCACTAGTGTTTGACTAAATTAATAATACCTTTAATAGAAAAATGTATTAAGTATTTTAAATATTATGTTTATGTAAAAAATGCAACACTACAAATTATATTTTAATAGAAACGTTAATTGTCAATGAATTCGTTTTCTATTCATACAGCTTAATTTCGGAAGGACAATTAGCCCCATATAAGACAAACATTTAAAAAGCAAACAGTATTCAATAACGGGATCGTAGTAAAATTTGGTTTGTCGCAGTTTTATAAGACTATGAAGAAACCCACGAAAAATTTCGTAATGATCGGTAAATTTGCCAAAGGCCTCATATAAAGCCAATTCTCAAAAGCGCCTAAAGCCGCAAGGAATTTAAATATTCAGTTTTTATTAAGATTGGTTCATAACTTATAGAATCCCAATTCTGAAGTATTTTTTATCTCGATGGATGGTATCAAGGTCTCGGTACAGACGAATATAGCACTTTTGCTTGTTTATATGTATTTAAAAGGTGGTACAAAACTACATATAGGCAGAGGAAACATTCGAAAAATTTTGCATTTGGTTAGTCCTCGTCCGTATTAAGAAACATTTTCTGCAAAATTTTTCGAGATTCAGCTCATTCCGAATCTCGGGATTTTTCGGGATCAGGATGCGGGATTGGATTCCCTAATGGAAATCTTTTCCACATCATGTTAATATATTCTACTCATATCACACCAACCCGAATTTTCAAAAACTTATAAAAATTTACAAAAAACAATAAACAGTGAGTTTATCTCTTCTTACATTCCCATCAACAATAAATTTCAGTGTTTTTATCAAAAATAAAAATTGGGATATTAAGCACGAATAACAAACTCATTTAAATTATTAACTTACTTAAATATTTTTTTCTCGTGTTGTGGTAAACTTAAAAGTAAATTTTTACAACAGTTTTGCAAATAAATCTCAACTTAGTAAATTAATGTTCATTGTATTGCGGCATAAAAGATGATGCAAAGAGAAAAGCAAAAGGGCAGCTTTCTTAGAAAGAGACAAAAAATAGGCAAAATCTTCCGTCTGTTGACAGTTCTGTTAGTATTCCGTGGTGTGAACACAAACTGTTTTGTTACATTATATTTTTTTTAGTCGCAATCAGGGCTGTGAAGTCGGAGTTGAGGTTTTTATGCCGGAGTCGTAGTTGTAGTACCCACAAAAACTCGCGACTCCGACTCTAAAGTTTTTCGGCATAAAAAATTTTAAAAAATTTTCCAAAATAAAAATTATTCGAAATTGACGATGCAATATTTCAAATATCGATTTGAAATTTTTAAGAATAATTTTTATGCTATATTTAGCCATTTAAAAAATTTCAGCGTTTGGAGTCGGAGTTAGTACAATTTTCTCAATGTACCGTTACTTAATGTCGACTTAAATTGTAAAAAAAAAGGTCCGGATTTTGATTTTCTCAATATACATACCTACAAAAACATTGTTTTCAGTTGGCAACACCTCTCAAAATACATGTTAAAGTTGGGAGTCAGCTGATTGAATTTATTTGTTTGGCAAATAAATAATTGGCTGATGACCTAGTTAGCCGGTTAACTTTGCGACAGAATAGAAGCAAATAAGAAATTAAGAAAACCAACTTCCTTTAACGTGCAGTTTTTCGTTGGTAAATAAGATAATTGCCTAATGAGAAAACGGTCATAAGACTTTTTATGCTGTGTTTATAACTACTCAGTAGAAATCTAAATGATGAGGGCTGCTCACAGCAAACATTTTTTTCCTGTTTATATTTAAATACATATGACCTTACGATTGCCTTGTGAAATCCCCATATGATTATATGCATTATGTTTGTGTTGTTTATTGGCGAACACAAAACGAAAACAAAGTGTGTGTTTGCCAAGCCATTTGTGAAGTTTATTTTGCACTTGGAAAATAACCTATAACTAGATATTTTAAAGAGCGACTTCGAAAGAGTCTACCTGTCATGAATTTCTCTTGGTTGTCCTTTTTAAAATACATCTATTTTGCACTACTACTGTACTCTATGGCAGGGCTGCCAGGTACTTTTTTTCGTTCTCCCCAAATTTAAAAATAAATTTCCCCAAATATCCCCCGATAAGAGCAAGAATCCCCAAAAAGAATACCCGTAAAAAAATACATAATTTTTGACGGATAATTTAAATATTTATTTGAGTTTTACTTGTACCATGTTCTACAAGAGATCATTTTTATCGAAAGGATATATGTAGTTGTTTTTTAAATATATATATACATACATATGGGGGATTTCGTGTCAAGTGACCCAACTTTTAAATCGAACTTTTAGCTATCGAAGCTGCTTGGGGCAAATTTTGCTAACACCAATAGGTAATAAGTTACATGGATGAGAAAGAACACCTGTATGGCCAAAACTTTGACCTCCTCTAACTCAGGAACTTTTTGACCGATCTGGTTGAAAATTTGTGTCTAAAGTACTATCCAAAAGGACTAACTTTCTTCCAAATCGGAAGATATCGATTTCAAAGTTGGGTCACTTGACACGAAATCCCCCATATACATACAGTCGAACTTTCCTATAATTAATTTAATGGGACCACAAAATCACTATATTTTTAAGAAGTTTATTATACAAAATTAATTTTATTTTTACTTTTATTAAAAAATAATGAGGCTTTTCTAGTTTGGATTACATTCCCACGCGCACCAGTTATCCATTTGAGAATTGCTTTATTTGTTTCTCTACAAACACAGGTTTGAAGGCTCTTGCACTTCATGCTTAATTGTTTCCATTCTACATTTTAAGAATTAAGGTTGCTTTAGTCGACCGTAAATGTTGTGCAATGCAATGTAACGTACTGTATTTTCTGTAATGCGTTATTATTATTTGACAATTTTTAGTCTTTTGCACAAATCAAATTTAAAACTATTTAAGGTGTGTGCTCACATTTCTAGGTCAAGTAATAATTGGCACATTAGTGGTATGGGGCATCATTTATTACTAGTTCTAAACCGATTGTTTTTATTTCTTTTTTAAAAAGATTTCGACTAACAACTTTTACGACATTTAAAATATTTTCCAAAAACTTAAATAAGTGATTGTTTTTCCTTGACACTTTTTGACATTTCAATCGACTTTTCTTTACCCAATCGTCACCAAACTTCATATTAAATGTTTTTATATACAAAGGAACCAATAAGCCCATTCATTGGCTTTCGAGTTCATTTTAATTTTTTTGAACACCTCTTATACACATGAAGTTGTCCAGGAAAATGCAAATTTTGGACTTATTGACAGATTAACTTCAAACTTATCAGATATTTTTTTTAATAATTTTTTGACCGGTGCTCATTGATATCAAGTGATGTTGCAAAAAATCCACTGTAATGTGTATGTGACACATACTATGTGTGCATTAAACTAAGTTGTCTTTAATAGAAAAATTAGGCTCATATTTTTTATTTCCCCAAAAAATCCCAAGTTATTTTTTTAATATCCCCAATGCAAACCCCAAATTAAATTTTCTGTCCCTTTTAGCAACAAGAAACCCCCTAATTTGGGGTCAAAACCCCTAAACTGGCAGCCCTGCTCTATGGTTTGTGGTTACAGTTGTGCTTTTTAGCACTTTACTTTAGCTGCACTTTAAGACAGGAAAACATAATTGTGTACCTGCACATTAAGGGAGACAAGTACATTTTAGAAAAAAACTTTTTTTATTAACTACACAAAAATCGTGCAAAGTTGATTGAGCAGCTAAATAAAAATTGCTGTATAAACATACATACATTCTCACACTTCAAGTGGGACACATAGTTATTTAATACCTACACAAAAAATTTAACACAAAGCCGTATTCATAAAAAAATCTTCACGTTCACGTTTTAGCTACATTTTAGTTACAAAACATTTTAAGCTTTAAAAAGCTTTTTTTTAAATTCATATTCATAATCAGCATTTTAAATAATAAACGTTTTACGCTATTTTTGGATTTGAAGGTGGCAACACTATCTCTTTTATTTGTCACTTGATTCATAATGATGCAAAATAATGGTTATTAATTCATATTCGTACTCGTATCTACAATTTTTTTTTGTCGTGTGTGAGAAAAAAATTGCTTTTTATAAATGAATAATTGTACGATAGTTTTTCTTTTATTTAACAAAATAAGCAGAGTTCAAAAATTATTAAGTAAAAGTGCAATTTAGATGATAATTTAATTGCTGAAAAAAAAAGTATTCAAATAACGAGTTTTATTTTATTTGTTTTGATCGTTACACATCACTAGTTCATTTTGTACAATTAATTATTTTTTTAGCTTTAATTTGTGAAATTGAAAAATATATTAATAATATGCATACAAACTTACATATTTTTGAATTTAATTTTATTATTAAATGTATAAACCATAAAAATATACCTCTTGAATGAAAATTTCTCGCAAAAATTTTCAGAATTACCATAAACACACAGCAAAATGCAAAAATTTAATTTTAAAATAGGTTTTAACAAGGGTCGAACCAATTTTAAAATTCGTTTATTTACACAAGGTTTAAAATAGGATTTTTAAGGTAATATTCTTTTATGAATACAATTTTAACGATTTATGCTTAAAACAGATTTGAAATGATGTTTAAAATGTTTATGAATACGGCTGAAGTATTTTAATCAGGTGTCCCATTTATAGTGGAAGTAACTGTATATATATTTTAAAAAACTATTTATTTTTATTTTAAAAAAACTTTATTTTAAGAAAGTAAGTGTGCTATATTCGGCTCTGCCGAATATTATATACCCTTCACAAGGGTGCGATAGGGAAAGAAAGTTATTCACATACAAAAAAATCTATTTTGTGCCACGCCCACTTCTCCAATTCCTCTCACATGTTATCGAATGTTGTGTATTGATAACTTAAATGCTTGTACCTAATTGGGAAACTTTGGCCCTTGCCGCTCTCCAGATATACAGAAATCTACAATGCCATTGTCAGACTTTGTGTTTTTATAACCAAAATTCTTGTACCTAATTTGAAAACCTTGGCTACTGTCCTTCTCCAGATATACATATAAATATAACAAATAAACAACAACATCAAGGCATTTATGGGTAAAATTAGAGGCCGTCGCACTATGCTTTGTCCCATAGACAAAAATCAAAAAAAAAATTTTGTCTCAAATTGTTTTTAAATACAGATTTTTTGAAAGATAATAAGGTATCTCAAATAAATGTTAACAAAAAAAAAAAATTTCCTGATAGCTTTTGCCACCACGAGAGGGCGTTAAAAGCAGATAATTTCTTGCAAAAATTACTTAACAGAAAAATGAGTTTTAGTTGTTTCACAATAATAATTCTGAAAAATTCATTTTTTTAAAAAGTCGCTCGAAATTTGGTTTTCAAGTACTTTGATATATTTGCAGTTAAATTAAAATCTAAAATTTAGTATTTATTTACAAAATAGCTTTTTTTATTGCTCTGAAAAACACATTTTTTTTTGTTGAAAATCCAAAAATTACTTAAGTTTGATGGAGTATAAAAAAAAATTATATAAAATTAGATATTTTTTTTCTGTTTTTGTAAGTTTATACTCTTAGCTAACAGGGTATTCCAAAATTAGTGCCTATTTTTTACCACAACTTAAAAAAAATGCGTTTTTTGAAATGCTTAATTTTATGATTTTTACTCAAATATCAGGCATTTAAGAGTGTTTAATATCATTGAGCAACACGATTTTATATTTGAATCTTAAAAAATAAAAAAAATTTAATTATATCATTAGTAGACCAAAACCACTGAAGTATTTTCAAAATTTAGCTCGAGTTCTTTTTTTATGGCCCACTGAAGTTTTTAATTTTTTTTTAAAGGCGTTTTGAGTAAGTCAAAAAAAATGTATTAAATCTAATTCTGGGCTAAATAAGGTTAATACATGATTTTAATAAAAGTTGATGACGGTTCTTTTCATAAAACTAATTAACGCTCTATCTGCGATGTTTAGGAGTAATTTCAGTCCCTCCTCATAGAACACCACTTACACGCACGTTTAAGGGTTAAAATATTCTACAACAATTTTCTGCATCGAATTTCACTAGGTATTTGTCTTTATATGTTTTTTTAACGTTTTAGCAGTGATAAAATATAATTATTAAGTTAAACTATTAAAATTTTTGTTTAAAATCCAAAATTTTAATTTTTTTATCAAAATATATCGCACTTAATCAACAGGAGGGTATTAACTCAAAATGTTCAGTAGAAGCAAAACAATTTTAAATATAATATTAAAGGCACATGAAAATTTCATTATCAAGAAGTAGGCAAAATAGCACGATATTTTTACAGCGGATATGAATACTACTCGTCGATTTTTTTCGAAAAGTGGAATAATAAAAATTTTGATGGATCAAGTGCGATATGATTTTTTCATAATTTTTTAATGACGTTAACATTGCTAGTTTTCCTCTTTAATTTTTTCATTTATGTTATCTTTCAAATATCCTTATAGTTTTATTTTTGCAAGAGCAAAAGGTTACGGTTTATCCTATTTTTCAATAAATGATGTTTTGTATTTTCCACATTGATAATCCGATTCTACCCAAATTTGGCACAAATATATATCTTGCAAATATCAATTTACATACCAAAATTTATTACGATCAGACAATTTTTGTAGGAGTGGTAGCGTTTTTAAGAAAGAGGATACATAGCAGGACCTTGAGTCCTAAGTCCGATTTAAATAAAAACTTACACACACGTTGCTAGTTGCGTATGTATCAGCATGACCAATTTTTGTAATTTTGTGGGCATTATTGAAGCTTAAATTGCATTTTTCAATTTCGGGACACATGGGAGGTAAGCGTGTCCTTGGGCCGATTTTGCCAAAAATTCTAATTTTTCTTAACTAACCTTTTTTATGCTAGTGTACCAAATTTCAAAAATATCTGACAACTCCTTCTATTTTTGTCCCTTCGAACGAAGCATAGTGGCGTCGTGGCCTTTCGCTCATATCTCAGACATTTGTTTACCGATCAGTCTGAATTTCAAAAGCAAACAATTCCGGACTATAAGTGACATAAGTATATAACTATTAAGTCCCAATCATATCTGGGGTGTTCGAAAAACTAATTTCAGCGGACACACAGACAGACGGACATCGCTTAATCAACTTCGCTTCTTACAAAAACCCAGAATACATATACTTTATTGTGTCTCAGATCAATATTGTAGAAATTACAAACAGAATGAAAAACTTATATAAACCCTTTTACCTACGGTGAAGGGTATAACAATAATAACATAACAAAGACACTTGTACAAAGCCGAAAATATTTGTTTATCCACAACTATTAAAGAAAAACAAATTTATTTAAATTGTGTATGTTACTCCGTCCTAAAATAATCACACCAAATTTTTTCATAAATAATGAACCCAATTTGCAATGATTTATAGTCGAATTTGAGAATCAAAAACACAAAAACAATATGAAAATTTTAATAATTTTTGGACTGGTCTTCATTTTGGCTTTGAGCCAACCTAGAATCATATTCTGTGTGGATTGTGACGATGATGAGTTAGATGGCTTTAGATTTGGAGGATAACTTCATTCCAAAAGATGCTTTTAGCTGCATAACGTTTTATAATAACATCGATCGCATGCGATAAAACATTTATTATACAGAAAATAAGTATAAATTTAAATAAAAAATTTTTATGAAAAATAAAGACATTTTATAAAAAATAAAAACGTGTTTATTATAAAATTTTTTAAAATATAAATTTTTAATATTTTAATCAGGCTTAAGTTCACTAAATTTAATTTTCATTAAATTATTTTTATGAAGAAAGGAATTTTACAACATGAAAATTAATTAAAATTGTTATTGATAACACGGTGCTACAGTGTAAAAAAACTTGGAAAACGACCTAGCGTGGGTTATTGGTATTGTTGAGTACATAAAAAATTGTGTCAAAAAAATTCAGAAACACCCTCAAATTCAGAAGTTATTTAAAAAAAACCGTTTTCAGTGATGTTCGTCAACTTATCGACCTGTAACTCAGTCAGTTCTTGTCCGATTTTAATTTTTTTAACGCGTTTAGAAAGAAAACTAATTACGCATTTTTTTATACATTTGTAAGTTATAACAATTGTTTTTGTTAAGAATATCTACAAAAACAAACGAAAATTATAAACTTTTTTGATTTTAGGTGCTTTTCATTGCTTATTTTAATATGAAAGCTTATAAAAATTTATATTAACGTATGAAGAAAATTTAGTTCTTAACAAAACATGGTTTTCATTTTTCAAATCGGATAAAAATTGTATAAGTAATTCAACTTTTCATTAACACCTGTTTTTAGTATTTTCTCCCCCCGCGCAAAACATATGAATAAAAAAAACAATTAACTATGCAGGCAAATTTGTCAACTTAATAATTTGTTTGTTGTAATTTTACAGTTACGTTTTTGGTATTAACTTATGTGTGGTTTACAGAACACGAATTCAAAATTTTGTTTTTGTTTTATGTGCTGTTTTCACAACACAAGTGACTGAACGTTTAGTGAAATTTATATGAAAAGCACTCAGTTTTTTGAGTGTTTACAATATAAATTTACCTACACGTTCAGTCACTTGTGTTGTGAAAACAGCACATTAAATGTAAATTGAACGGACGAGTAAGGCGCTCGTGTTCTGTAAACCACATATTAATAAGTTATTGTTAATCTGTCTTTATTTAAAAAAAAGAACTGGAAGATAATACAGATGAATAGGGTTTATTATGCCCTATTTTTTTGAATCATTAAAAAAGTTTAGAATGTTTTTATATGCAATTTTTAGTTATATATATTTGGATAAATACATAAACTAATCGAATTTATTACCAACACAATGGCAAAGTTTAAATACTACCTTTTGGTGAAGGATATTGTTTTTAGATAAGAGTAAAAAAAGTGTAACTAGTTTAAAATTTGTGACAAGTGAAGTAATATCAATATTTAAATTTATTAAAACAAGTAACTTTGTAATTTTTGTAATCCTTTAACAAATTTTAAATTGTGTGTAATTTTTTCTGCAGTGTGTGATAAGCGTAATAATTTTTATTATGTTTGCGGTTTATTCGCTGACAAAAAAAAGCCTTGGTAAATGCCTTCAATACAGTTTTTAACTGCTCATACAGTTCTAGCAAATCTTATGAACCCGAAAGTATTTGTACAAGCTGTTCCAGTATGCTTAAGAAAACTAAGTCCGAAAAGTTTATAAGCCAGCTATTACCATTATCTTTCCCAATGATTTAGCATCATAAAATATTCCATAAACCACAAGACTGTTATTTTTGCCAAACAAACATCGCTGGTTATCAATATAAAAATCGTGATGACATTAAGTATGCTAATGTGTTAACTGTAACTAAGCCAGTATTAAGTGCAATTAAATGTAATGAAACTTTACATAAGCAAAGTGATGATGAATCTGAAAACGAGGAATGCGATATGGAATATTTACCAAAATCGGCTGAGCCACATTTTGTGACAAATGCATATTTTTGCGATCTTGTGGGAGATTAAAAACTTTAGTAACTTTTGCAAATATAAACCGATTTTAACAAATGATATCTCGTTTTTGTCTACATAAAATTATCTTTAAAATACAGTGCAAATAAAGATAGGTTTTCATAGAAAAAAATTAAAATAACTCTTGTTGAATTTGAAAAATTAGGAAAAAAAATAAAAAAAATTAGATAATTTTGAGAAAAACTCACCTAATTTTTTGGAATATATTTTTTATGAATACATTTCATAAAAGCTTAATTCTTTGCCTTTCCAAAACAGTTTAAAATTTTAAAATCGATCAAAAAATTTGTGAGTTAGAGGTACTAAAGTGCTACGACCTACCCTAAAACAGTTTTTTGAAAATAACTCAAAATTTTGAGGGTGTTTCAAAATGTTTGAAAACGGTTTTTGTATGTCCTCACCTATGCCTACAACCCCCACTAGGTCGGTTTTCAAGTTCTGACAAAAAGAGGTTTTTTGTAGCAGTGTGTAATCATTCATTCTTGACTGACCTGAGATTCGAACCCAGGCGGCTGGTTATCATGACATGTTTCGATCGCAACCACTCGATCTCCTCAGATGGATTTGCCGTCTTACACTCGCAGCCATCGACGACCGCTGACGTCAATAGTCAAACATCAATCCTTAAACCAAATTGTATTTTTACCTTTGGTAGATCGAAATTTGCTTTTTTGAATGATTATCCATTTTAATTGATTTTACATGTTCTTCCTAACTTCTGTTTTTTCCGTACTTATGTCAAGAATTCTTCTTGAAGTCCAAAGTACATTTTTTTGTTTTTTCATTTCATCAAAAACACTTTGAACGTGATTTTAACTGAATTATTATTGTTTTAATTTTTTTGCTTAAAAAGCACTTCGAGTGAAATTCTTTTGTGTATAATAGCATTTCCCAATGCGCTTCGCAAGCCATTCAACCAGAAATGGGCTACATGGGAAAATCAAATTTTGAATGGAAATTCAAAATCAATATCAATTTGTGGTTCAGCCCATTCGCCGAATTATTTTGATAAAAATTTAAACAATTTGCACACGGTGCTCTCGTGTAAGTCGATTCATTATGAAATTGCAAAGCAAACTTAACGAAAAGCAACAAACAGCTGTTAAATGGGTGACGCGTGTGAAGATAAATATGAAAAGTTAAATTCGTTTTAAAAAAATATCGCATGCGATAAAAAATATATAAAAAAATATCGCATGCGTATTATGAAGAAAATACGACTATTTACACGAAATTTTACAGTTTTTATAAAAATCACTGTAAATGTAGCAAGAAAATACAATATAATAGTCTGGTAGTGTATAAAGTCATTTCAGAAAAATTGAAGGAATAGGACTATTCGAAAAAGCTTTATAAAATACATAACTGAAATTTAGCTCATAGAATAAATTCGAAAAATAAAATATGTTAAATATAATATAAAGTAACCTTCAGAAGGAAATAATTCCCAGTTTCTATTCGAAATGTATTTTTTTTATAAAGGTTAGTACTAACCAATTTTTACGTTATAAATAAATAGTTAGTGCTAACCAATATTTACGTTATGACTAACTAGTTTGCATTAACCACTATTTTGGTTATTTGACTAATAAAAAGTAGTAGAGTAAGCAGTACAGATATATATGTTCCGTAGTCGAGTGGAATTTATTAGTTAGAAAGAGAGGCAAAATCACAAGTACACAAGAGTTTCGGTTAGTTTTTTCATTTTGCTCTTAATAAACTAATAAAAACTTTAACCAATATATTGGTCAACACTAACGGTCATATAACTAGTAAAATGACCGGTAGTCTTCTTGTAGGGCCCCCAGTATTTTCTGTATCCGTTTCTTTGTATGCTTGTTTGTATCCGTTATACTCTCAAAATACTAAACTAATTTTCCTGAAATTTTCACAGTATTTTCCTGACTACAGGCTTCAAATATTTGTAAAATTTAAAGATAGCTTGGCACCGCCCAACACATTTGTTTCTCTATTCTAACGGGTGGTTAAATGTTGAATGTGAACCACACGTAAACGTCAAGCTTTTTCTGCATTTTATTTGACATTTCTCAATTTCAGACTATTTAAATTTGAATCATGGAAGGATAAGCAATCGAGCCACGTGATAAACTTATTCAGGCAAATAATAAGAATATACACAAATATACATGGGAGTCCCCAGACGGTCAGACACGTAATCAAATAGATCACATTTGTATCCGCCGCAAATGGAGAGGGTCTCTAATAGACGTACGCGCCAAAAGAGGTGCCGACTTGTACAGCGACCATGGGCTAGTGGTAGCTACAATAAGAATAAAACTTAAAAAAATGTTTAAAAGAAACCCGCAGATAACACACAAACGCTTTGATGTCAACAAATTGAGAGTTAAAGAGAAAAGGGACGAAGTTGGAGAAGAACTTAGGGAATGTGTTCAATCAGAAAACATTTCCTGGGAAGTAACGTGAAACAAAATTAGGGATATTGCCAGAGACAAAATAGGTTATAAACAGAAGACAGAAAGGAAATCATAACACCTGGAAACTTATTCAAGAAAGAAATCAGTTGAAACAACAAAAACTTGAAAATCCCTACTATAAACCACAATACAGCGCAGTGGCAAAAGCCGTAAAGAGATCAGCCCGAAACGATAAAAGAAAGTATTTAGAATCTATCGCCAGCGATGCGGAAACAGCTGCAGGGTCAAACAACATGAAAGAGCTACACCAGATAATAAACCGCCTATCAAATCAAAATATGAATCGTAGCCATGCCATAAAGGACTCCGATGGTCAGCTTCTTACAAACACTGAAGAACAAACCCGAAGATGGAAGCAACATTTCGAGGAAATAAGTAACATTACTTATGAAGAAATTCCGGAAAGTCCTCAGAATAACGATTCACGTACAATAATCAACAACGCAATAACCACAGAACACCCAAGCATCGAAGAAATTACGTGTGCTATCTCAAAAATAAAAAAGAACAAGACGCCGGGTGAAGATGGTATCCCTCCAGAGATACTGCAAACGAACCCAACGATAGCTGCAGAAATGATATACCCATATATACGTGATGCTTGGATCAATGAAGAACTTCCTAGTACTTGAACTAAAGGCACAATAATTAAACTACCGAAAAAGAACGATCTAACGGTTTGTGATAATTGGCGAGGTATCACACTGCTTAACACAATTTATAAGGTCATTGCGATAATACTAAACAACCGACTGCAGCATGTTGAAAAGGTATTACGAGACGAACAAGCCGGTTTTCGTCCTCATCGTAACTGTGTAGACCAAACCAACACTCTTCGTGTTATAATAGAGCAATCGGTTGAATGGCGCACATCATTGTATTTAGTGTTTATTGACTTCAAAAAAGCTTTCGATTCCATAAGACGGAGTGCAATATGGGCTGCATTAACAGCAAAAGGGGTACCAGTGAAGTTTATAAACATAGTTAAAGCCATGTACAACAACACAACTCTTCAAGTTCGGCATAATGGCATGACCAGTGAATCCTTTCAGACAAACGCTGGAGTGAAACAAGGATGCCCACTATCTCCTCTACTATTTGCTGTTGTATTAGATGAAGTCATGTTAAAACTCTGCAGGAGAAAAAGGGGTATCGTATGGGACTTCCAAAGACATCTTGAAGATTTGGATTTCTCTGACGATATTTGCCTCATGTCACACAATTTTAACGACATGCAGAGCAAAGTGAATGATCTGGTAACACTGGCAAAAGAAGTTGGATTAGAGATAAACATTTCGAAAACACAGGCAATGCGAATCAACAACACAACCAACAACCACATTCTAATACAAAACCAACGCATACAATATGTCAACTTATTCTGCTATTTAGGTTGTATAATGTCGATAGACGGCGGCGTGGAAGAAGATGTGACAAACAGGCTGAATAAGGCAAGATCAGCCTTTGGCCGCTTGAATAGAACTTGGCGGTCACCCCAAATCTCGAAGAAGACAAAGATTCGAATATTTAACGTATGTGTGAAATCTACTCTACTGTACGGCAGCGAAACATGGCTGATGACAAGCGTCATAGCATAGAGACTACAGGTCTTTATAAATAAATGCCTGCGAATAATTTGTCGCATCTTTTGGCCGAACACAATAACCAATGCCGATCTTTGGAGATTGACGAACGAGGTACCTATAAATTGCCAAATAACAAGAAGAAAGTGGAAATGGATAGGGCACACATTAAGAAAGCCAAACGGTAGCATCACGAGGACTGCTTTAGAATGGAATCCTCAAGGCAGCCGATGTCCCGGTCGTCCACGTCACGTGGCTAATTGCCCGCCAAGATCATATGATTTAACACCGTTGGAGTTCTCTCTTTAGGGTTATTTGAAAGAAAAGGTGTACGTCGATAAGCCAACAACAATTCAAGCGCAAAAGGATGAGATAATTCGGCGCATTAACGGCATGGAACCTCAATTATGCCTCAGCGTCATCGAAAATTTTGACCATCGGATTATGTGCCGCTCAAATCGCGGCGGCCATTTGGTCGATATATTGTTCCATACATAATTGAACCATACCAATATTATCATAATAAAAAGAAATGACAATAATTTCCTAAATAATTTGTGTTTTATTCAAAATCAACATCGGCCCTTGAAATTTTATATGCGGCAACGCAATTGAAAATCTTTACAAGTAAAAGATAAACTTTAAAAAATATTATTTATTTGTTCAACTGTTTTTAATAAAACTAACTTCTTTTTTATATCATGTGATTTGAATACAAACAATAATAACATCGCATTTTGTTATTTATATTAATAAAAAATAAATATGTCTTCTTAATAAATCTGCAAGATCAAGGTTACTTTTATAAAATACTTTTTTTATTATTAATCCAATATTTCGCTATCTCAATGAATAGAAATAAAACTAAATAATTTTAAAAAAATAAATAGTTACATTTTTAAAAACTTGTACTAAAAATATTTGTTTATCTATAAAACAAAATTTGTTATACGCTCCACCACTAGTGGTGAATAAAGATTTACTTACTTAAGGCCCAACCAGCTTAAGCTATACTGTCAAAAAGTAACGAAAAATCTTACTGAAGAACCCAGAATATAGGTAGGTAGGTAGAAAGGCTGGTGTGAAGTTTCCTCCACACCTTCACCCAGAGACCAATATGGTCCATTGCGACGCCTTAATTAGGATAGATAAGGTGAAAAGGAAAAGGTAGATGAAAAAGAGAATGACAGCCCGAGAATAAGATAATAGATATAGAAATAAAGCAAAGACCAAACCAAAATTCACACTACACGCGGACAGCGCCCCGTTTCCTCTCGCGCAGCCAGGCCATCCCCATTACGAATCCTATAAGACCCTCGAGTCCACACCCCGAGACGTCCCCTAACTCGCCCAGGAATCTACTGCCCAGCCACCTTAGCCTGCTATTCTGGAGCCTGGGACAGTGGCACAGAATATGCTCAACCGTCAACCAGCCTGGATTTCACATAACAGCCCCTCACAGCCATAAGAGCTGCCTGGCTGTCCACATATATAGTGACCTCCGAGCCCCTATCAATGTTGTCCCTCATCAGTCCCACGGCCCTCAAGACCCCAAGAACCTCCGCCTGAAAAACACGTCGGGAAGCCTATATGACATTCTGATGTTCAGATCTTCGATGTAGACCCCCGCACCCGTGCCCCTCATCTTCGAGCCATCAGTGAATATAGCAAATCCATCAAATAATCTGCTTCTACCCGACCAGCTCTCCCTAGTAGGCATTATTATCTCCGGCACCCGCCCAAAATCCACCCTGGTGCTCACGTAATCAGTAGAGCCGGGCAATCCCAGGCAGTAGCCCCCAGCCTCAATCTCACCAAGGATCCGTGCGTGACCCTGTGTGACATTTCCCATCAATCCTAACTCCCTCAGCCTAAGAAGGCTCCTGGCTGCCATTCCCATCACATACTGCTCAATAGGCAGAAGATGTAGAATGACATCCAGGGCCGCCTGAGGAGTACTTCTCATGGCACCTGTCATGCCAACTGAAGCACACCTCTGAGCCTTAGACAAAAGGTTCCTTCGACTAGCCAATCTCAATGACTCCCACCAAACACAGCATCCATACGTAAGAATGGGTCTAACCACCGAAGTGTACAGCCATCCCACTACTGACGGCCGGAGTCCCCAACTCTTACCTATTGATGATCTGCAAGCATAGTAGGCATTGAGACCCCTCTTTAGTCTCTCCTGAGCATTCCTTCCCCAAGACAGCTTGCTGTCCAGAAAAACTCCCAGATACTTAGCACTATCCGATAGTCCAAGCTCCACACCTCCCAGTACCGGTAGCCTAAAATTCTCCACCTTGTACCTCCTAGTAAAAAGAACAAGCTCCGTCTTCTCCGGATTAACTCCCAGTCCCTTATCGCTCGCCCATGCCGACAGTTCGCCCAGCGCCCCTTGCATGACTTCGCTTATTGTCGGCAGAAACTTGCCCGACACCAATAAAACTACATCATCCGCGTAGGCCACGACTTTCCGACCCATTCTGTCAAAAAGTCTCAGAACGACATTGACGGCCAAGAGCCACAATAAGGGAGAGAGAACTCCCCCCTGTGGGGTCCCCCTAGTCACCAGTCTCTTCACGCGTTCCCTTCCCCAGTCCGAGTGAATAACCCTACTACCAAGCATCCTAGTTATCCATTCGACCAGGAACAGCGGAACCCCCAGATCAACCAGTGCCTGCCTAATAGCCTCTATCCTCAAATTGTTAAAGGCGCCCTCTATATCCAGGAATGCCGCCAAGGTGTATTCCTTGTTTCGCAATCCTCGCTCCACATAACCCACCACATCATGAAGCGCACTCTCAACTGATCTACCCTTAAGATAGGCGTGTTGAGCGCCGCTGATGATGCCGGCGTCAATCTTCGTCCTCAGATATAGATCAATCAGTCTTTCCAGCGTCTTCAGAAGAAAAGACGATAAGCTGATTGGTCTAAAGTCCTTGGGTTTAGAGTGACCGGTTTTACCCGCCTTGGGTATAAAAACTACCCTGACCTCTCTCCACCCTCTAGGAATGTACCCATTCAGCACACATACCCTAAACAGTTCCACCAACAATAGGAGCGATGATTTCCCGATATTCTGTAGCATCGCCGGAAAGATACCATCTGGTCCCGCCGATTTGTAGGACCCAAAGGTATTTACCGCCCATGTTACCCTATCCAAGGTGATCATATCCCCCACCGTTCCAATTTCCTCACTGCCTGAGCCCAACCCAGGGAAGGGGTCTCCACCCGCATCACGTTCCCCCAGCCCAGGGTCCACACACCCCGGAAAGTGAGTCTCCATAAGCAGACAGAGACATTCAGAGCCCGATTCTGTCCATGAGTTGTCCGGTCTCTGAATATATCCAGGGACTACTGGGTCCTTGGATAAAATTCTCCTGAACCTAGACATCTCATTGACAGACTCAACTGACTCGCTAAACCTGATCCACGAGTCCCTTTTCGCCCTTCTTATATCCCTCTTATACTTCCTGTAACTCAATCTAAAGTTACTCCAATCCTCTTCCCTACGCGTATACTTCGCTCTATTGAACAGCCCTCTGACAGTGGACCTTAGAGTCCCCAACTCATCTGTCCACCATCTTGACTGTGTACGTCTGCCCGGAAAATTCAGCGGACAGGATCGCTCATAGCTACTGGTTAGCACCCCCGTGAACATGCCCACCAGCCGCTCCACACCGGTCGGAGTCGACCCCCAATTCGGAGTAACTCTGAGGTTACTCTGCACCAGACCCGAAAAAGAATCCCAATCCGTTCTCCTCGGATTCCTATACGGACACCTTTTCGACCTCTCAAACACTAGCCTAAAGGACAGACGACTATGGTCAGAAAAGGAGAAATCCAAAGCCACCTTCCAGTCCTCTACTCCCTAGTTCTGAACGTCGGCGTATCTCCCCTATTACAGATCAAAAGATTGCTGGCAATAATAAAATCAAACATAGACTCACCTCTTTTGTTGATGTCGGCACTACCCCATAGGGTGTGGTGTGCATTGGCGTCACATCCCAGTACCAGTCTCAAGCCATTTCTGCCTGAGTGCTCCACCAACTCTCGTACTTTCTCACCAGGTGGATCGACAGCTTCATATGGCAAGTATGCCGATGCTAATGCCAGGACTGATCTGTCCCTGGCCTCCCCTGTCACGACCGTGAGGTCTCCGTTACTGAAAGAATGAGAAAACATAAATTTGTGCTCAGTTCTTGCCAATATACATGTTCGTACCTTCTCCTCCGAGCGGGATACGAACAAGGTATACCCCGTGACCTTTAATCCAACTACCCGGTTTTTATTAATCCAGGGCTCTTGGATCAAGGCCACGTCCACGTTGTTGTCAATGAGGTGGGTTGCTAATTCGGTTGAGGCCGCTTCACAGTGGTGCAAGTTTATCTGCACCACTTTCAGCCTCTTAGGGTCTATCATCTTTAGGAAACCTAAATCTAACAGACCCTAACCCGAATACAGCAACCCCTCCCATTGACTTCAGCTTGCCTAGAGACTCTCGGTCTACTGCGAACCGGAAGTCTCTACCTTGGTTCTCCCTACAACCCAGTGAAGCTATCATCTTCCACTGGCCTGTAAGGAGCCCGTTGTTCTGGTTGGCCAGTAACCCCAGTATGACCTCCACCGGTTTTATAGGTGGAGGTATCCATACCGTGACCACTGGCCTTAATGGCAACTCAGACGCGAGTATGACGTCCAATCTGGCCTCAGGACAAGCGATGCCACACCTGCCGATTGCAGCCTTTAAAAACTCAAAGGTTTTATGGTTGCCGCAACTGACAGTTTTGACACCTCTTATCCAGTCAGCCCCTTTGAACGATACTTCGTCCGGCCTTCCCTTAACGCTAAAGATTTCGTCTAGTAGTTTGTCTTCTAGCATCTGCCATTTCTCGACACTGATCCTACCATCGGGATCCATACGATCAATGACAGCCGCTAGAATACCGTCCTTACCCGACGAATCCATTAGCTTCTTTGATGTGGAGGGTTGGTCCTCTCTGGAGCCAGTCCTCCTAATTATCTCCTTTCGGGGATCCTTCCTCTTAGCCGCTGGGGATTTCTGGTCATCACCAGACCTAACTCTCTTAAATACTACCTTATTGGGGGCCTTAGCAGAGCTTTGTCGGTGATCACCGGATTTCCCTGTAGATGTTGACTGGTTTGTCTCAGTAACCCCTTTTGTGACTCCCTTTTGGGGGAGTCTGTCGGGGAGTCGTGGGTAATTCGTCAACAGGCTTAGTTCCCTTAACTGTGACCGTACTGTCAGGGTTAAGAGGACCAGGTGTTGAATCATAACCCTCCTTTTGTTTTTTTGTTAGATTTTCCGAGGACACATCAGCAGGGGTTGGTGAAGGTTCGTTGTCTTTGCTGACAACATTTGAGCCCTCAGCAGCCCTTGTTGTGTATCCCGCAGGATAGGGAATGCCTAGGATATCACCGACAGAACCCTGGATTCGTTCGAATCTAGCTACGTTCTTCCGGTGCTTCCTCAACAAGTGCCTATCCCGCCCATCGTGTAGTGAGGAGCTCTTCTTAGCTATCTTATCTAGAAAGGCTAAGGAGGCTCTTACACCACTCTTGGCTTTTTCATAACTCGTTCGGCTTTCTGATGTGACCTGTACTGTCGCATCCTGCCGAACAATAGGTTTGGAGACACCCGCTGTACCGTTCCCTATCTCGAGTGAGGCCTCCAGAGCCGATGACCCAGCCCTATGGTCCCGATCATGAGCCGAAATCATTGTTATTTCGTGCTCATCATCAGATCCCAGAGCAAGATCATCGAGTCTTTCAGAGACCCCTGTTCGAGGCGGGGAACCGACCGGGGGGTCCATCCCGTCCGTCTCTGTCAGTTCTGTCAGTAACTGACCTTCCTGCAGCAGAATATCCCTGTGAATACTCAGCCAATCGGCGTCTGGATCTGACACCGAAACTGCCGAGTTGCCAGAGACATCCCCTGCATCGACTCCTAGAGTCACGTCCTTTTCGTTTTTATTTATTTTATCCAGATTTTTGGTCCCACGAGTAAGCCGTATAAAAAAGGACCGTCTCGCGCAGTGACGGCTTGCACGGACTAGGCTAGAGTTACAACTGACCCTTGCCATCGGCGTCAGAGGGAAGCTGTTCGCGACCAGTTTCTTTAACCACTAACTAGCCATTCAGGCCCTCGGCACTGCTGTCAACCACCTTGACCTTAAAAGTGGATATGGGAAATAAAGGGGAAATATAAAGGATTTTAGGTAAAGGGATAGGGGGATGGATGGATGGATAACCCTTGGTCATGCTGGCCTTAAAGCATATGCCTTCCAACTTGTTCCGGCTAGAATTTACCGATTCAAGTTACAAGGCATACACTACAGCCGGCATTTAAGCCACCACATCGCGGTAAGATAGTTATCCAGGTGGTGGAACCCAGAATATATGTAAATACTTTATGGGATCTTAGATAAATATTAAAAAAAGATTCACATGGGATGACAAACTTGGTATACCTTCGTAGACCCTGCTGAGTCAGGGTATAAAACTTTTAAAAAAATATGTTGTTAATGGCTAATAAATCACTGATGGCTTAAACGCTGGTTTAGTTGAACTAAACTTGAATTTATATGTAGTTTAAACTCAACAACTATAAATCAGTGTCCAATGTATTATATGTTGTTAAAAAAATAACATGTGGCAGCACTACAATAAATCTTATCAAATTCATATGGTCTGTATTGGCAGTTTAAACGACCCATTTTATGCGTTTAAAGATGGTTTATATGTCTAGCGATTTATAGATTTGTGGGTTTAAATACATTTTAAACCAAAAATAGAGTATAACTTGCTCGGATTTTCTAGCCTTAAATATGGTAAATTGTATTTCTCCTTCATGCTGCATTTGTTAAACGGTGAAAATGTTCCAGAATACCACTTCGTTATGTTGAGCCTTCAGTTTTTATTCGCCCTTACAGAAATTATAATCCCCTAAAAAAAAATTATAATTCTGCAAATTTTGATTCTATCCGCAGGATAAAAATATTAACCCAATTGATAAAATCGAATCAAAGATTTTAAAATGTTAACTATTTTTCAAATTACTTTTAATTTGGCTTAATACCACTCTGCGTCAGCATCAGACCATGGAAGTGAGAGAAACTTTATTTTAAATTCCAAAATTTTTAAAAGTTTTTTGTTGGCGCCTGCATCACTTTATAAAAATAAATATTTCCAATCTGAAAGAAACTGTGTGGATTGTGTTAATTCATTACATAAATTGAGTATTGGAATACTGTTCCTTTATAGCGATTTTCAAAATGTTTAAAAGTTGTGATTTAAATGAAATGCATTTTAATTGTTAAAAAATAAGAATATAAAAATTATTATTTTAATAGAAAACGGCAAAAAAAATTGTATGGCTAAACAAGTTGAAAAATGGCTAAATCTAGCCACTTAATTGCTAAATTAGTAACACTGATATTCAGTGTATTAAAATAACTTTTATCTTAAATTTTTAAGTTTCATTGAAAAATTAAGTAAATTAATAATTTTGGGCGGGACTCCCGGGTTCCCGGGCATATGATTTTTATTTCAAGCTCTTCCGGGAAACTTAAAAGTGCGGGAAAAACAAACTCTTCAGTTCAGTTTAAATTTTAAACTTTAATGGACATTTTCTCAATGTACCAACAAACTGTCGGTTACTTAATGTCAACATAAAATTATTACACCGATAAACTGTCTGTTAACAATTTTGGGTTTCTCAATATACCGATACAACAACATTGTTTTAAGCTGCCAACACCTCTCAAAATACATGTTAAAGTTGGGAGTCAGCTGATTGAATTTATCTGTACGACAAATAAAGGAAAATAAATAATTGGCAGATGAGTGCTGGTTAGCTTTGCGGCAGAATAGAAGCAAATGAGACATTGAGAAAACCAAATTTCTTTAATGTGCAGTTTTTCGTTGGGAAAAAAGTTAATCGTGTAATGAGAAAACGGCCATTAAACTTTTTGTAAAAAATGTCAAAACAAAATGAAACAACAGGCAAAAAAAAAACATTATGAGTAATGTAAATTCAAATCGCTTATATAAGCGTGTGTTCTTGTAACAAAAACCAAAAACAATTAAAAGTACTACAAAAAAAGTTCAGCTTAAAAAGTAAATAGCAATTTGACAGTATTCTAAATATGTACTATATATGTACATATATCTTTATAAAGATGTCATCTCTGGTGATAATATCGAACTGATTTAAAAGTCAATGGTGCTGAAAGGCCCTAAAATGATAAGTTGCAAAGGTTCTTTTACGTCACGACTTATTAATCACTTTTAATTAGTTAACAAGCTTGACATAAATATGCGCCAAGTAAAACTTGACCCTGTTCCAAGTAGTTTTTAAGAGGCTGCAAAAAAATACTTTACTAAAATATGCTGCCAATAATGAATGAAAAGCTCTTAAGAAGTTTAAGCATATCTTCATGCTTGAAACTACTCCATTTGTATTTATCAATTAAACATACTTGCAGTTACGTCCCTTTGTATTTTGTTAATAAAAGCGTGATTTTTGATTGCAGAAGTGTAAAATTTTGCTAAGACATGAAGTTTAATAGCATTCATAGCCCTACTTTTCCACATGCAAGTAATTACTTGCAAGTAGTGTTTACGTATTAGCAACGAAAAATCGAGAAAACAGCCGATTGGCTGAAAGTACAAAAATCGTGTGAATGTTAGTGAAAAAGTGTGAGTGTAATGAGTTTTTCGAATCAATCAAAAACTTGATTCGGAATTTTTTTTAGTTACCCCTTTTTGCATTTCAGCACACGATATGCTTATCTGAGGTATCCGAAATTATCGAACAAAATCTTTGTCCGAAGCATATTAACTTTGAAATGACTGAAGAAAAAACGATTAAGTCGAAAATGTGTTTTTTTTTAATAAATGTGTAATACCTGTAGTTATTGGAGCAGAAGACGGCACTCACTTTCAAATAATAAGGCCAAGTAACGATGAGCATTTATACTTCAACCGAAAACAGACATTTAACTTTAACGTGTTGTTTATAGTATTTCCGTACCTAGTAACTTAGCACATTTGCAAAAATAGTTAACACAAAATCGATTAAATCAAAACTCACTTTTTTCTACTTTTCCAATTCACGGTACGGTGGATCAACCGCATATTAATCATTTGACAGTCTTTGCCACAAATCCTTCGACTTGCTTTTAGCATTTGCTAAATCTGCATGTGCAACCATAAAATCAGCCATCACCTCATACTGTTTTGGTTTTGTAAACATTGCGTTTAGGGTGATCGATTATTCGACTTTTTTCAATAACCGGTTTTCGAATATTACGAATCGTTGCTATTTTAAAAAAACCGGTTTTCGGTTAAGTATTTTAAAAATAACCGGTTAACCGGTTTTAATTCGAATACATAAAAATACAAAAATCAAATTATTTTTGTAATAAAAAGTTAATTTGAATAAAAACAAAACCATTCACGAAGGTAAGGAACCTACAAAATACATAGATAAGACTTAAGGTATGTTCAGACTTAACAAATATTTGACGATAAAATAAAAAAAGCGCGACCAGTAAATTGATTAAACTAAGGCTTTATTTTTAACAATTTCTATTTATTTGCTAAATTTTATGTCTAATATGATAATTGTACTTATGTATAATGTAGTTAAGAAACCGTTAAATAATGTTTGCTCTAGCCAAACGTTTTGCAAAAGTAAACGATTCTTTAAGAAAATTAGTGGTTACGTGTAGGACATCAAATATTTTATAGGTGTCAACATAGCTGTAAAAATTTTGAAAAACTATGGTTTTAAAAAATTATAGGAATTTAATAAATTTATAATTTGAGATATTCTCCCAAATTTATTTTAAATGAGTTTCAATTTGTTAGTGGCTAAGCATGTCTATATGAATCAGTAAACTTCAGCCATATTTTTGAAAAGTTGCAAAAAAAAACTTCTTATCCAGGATTATATATTTAAATTTTTTTGTTTCAGTATTATAGAAACGATAGTAATATGAACATGCTTTTTGTATGAAATATCTGTCAATTCGTCGATCACAGTTTAAACCTTTCGAAGAGATTGTTTGATTCCCTCAATTTTGTTTTAAGTTCTTGGTAATTTAATAAATAAAACGGAAGAATTTTTCCATATGGTTGATTTCGCCGGTATGGTGTAGTTTTAAGCATGAAGATATGCCAGAACTACTAAAGAGTTTTTCATTCATTATTGGCAGCATATTTTAGTAAAGTACTATTTCCAGTCTCATAAAAACTACTTGGAACAGAGTCATGTTTTACTTGGCATATATTTATGTCAAGATTGTAGACTAATTAAAAGTGATTAATAAGTCGTGACGTTGAAGAACCTTTGCAACTTATGATTTTAGGGCCGCTTAAGCACCATTGTCTTTTATATCAGTTCGATATTATCACCAGAGATGACATCTTTCAAATGTCAAATCGCTGATTACTTTTTAAGCTGAACTTTTTTTGTAGTGTTTTGAATGGTTCTTGGTTTTTGTTACAAGAACACACGCTTAAATAAGCGATTTGTATTTACATTGATCATAATGTTTTTTGGACTTTTGTTACATTTTGTATTGACATTCTTTATTAAAAGTTTAAGTTTTCCAAATATTCAATTAGAAAAATACTTCAATTACGGGTGTATTTATAACAAAAGTAAGGAAAACGTATATAAATTATACATTACTAAAATAACCGGTTTATTTCACTAAAATGACCGGTTTATTCGATATTCGAAAAATTAACTTTTTAAAATATTCGACTTGGGCAAAACTAAAATAACCGGTTAAAACCGGTCGAATACTATTCGATCGATCACCCTAATTGCGTTGCTTGAGCTTTTCCTAAAGCAACCAAAATTTGAAAAAAATTGCTATCAATAAAAGAACTTGTTTTTCTTTTGAGCTCGAGGTCCTGGTTTTATTGTTAATAATTCTAATTTATTTTGCCAATATTTCGTTTTTCATTGAAAAACATCTTCTGGGCTTCAATCTAGAAATTACAAGTAACAAAAAGAACAAATAAAAATATATAAGTACAAAAAATTTTTTTTCTTATAAACACGAATGTATACAAAAAACAAACAAAAAAAAAACTCTTACAAAGAAAAAATTATTAATATACAAAATTTTTTTTTTTCAAGTCGAATTATTAATTTCTACTCCAAACACCCTAAAAGAATAATCATCAATACGGCTAACAATTTGATAAGGAGGGTGTTGACCATAAGTGACCCAGAGTTGCACAAAAACAACTATAATAAGATCAGAACAATACTTAACGACAACAATTTTCCGACGAATCTTATTAATAAATTACTGGTTGATTATGACAAATACGAAACCAAGAATCTGGATGGTGAACAACAACCAAAAATATACAAATCACTTATATTTGTTCCAGTATTATCTGAGAGATTTGAAAAATCTAAATTATTTAATAATGAAATGTACGCAATGGCTCATAAATCGAGTAACACTTTGACAAAATTATACAGTAAAACCAAAGATAAAATAGATAAATCAAACGTAATTTATAAAATACCATGCAATGGCAACGAATTTGGAATATGTGACAAGGTTTATATAGGTACCACTAAAAACAAACTAAAAACTAGAATGTCAGCACACAAATCAGATCCGAAACTACGAAATAAAATTCCAACACAAAAAACAGCACTGCTAACCCACTGAGCACAAACAAAGCACTCTCCTGATTTTGACAATGTACAAGTATTACAGAGTGAAAACAACTACAAAAGACGTTTCACATTGGAAATGTTACATATAATCAAAACAACAACAAGGATGAATTTTAAAGCCGATGTTGATGAGAATTCTGCGAGAGTATACAGACATTTAGTTAACAAACGAACATAGTGCAATACATAAAAATTTTCTTTTTAAGCTCAGTTCATAATTAGACGATGTTGACACAACATAATTAGACTTAATTTGTGCAAAATTTTTGTATAATAATAATTTTTTCTTTGTAAGAGTTTTTTTGTTTGTTTTTTGTATACATTCGTGTTTATAAGAAAAAAATTTTTTGTACTTATATATTTTTATTTGTTCTTTTTGTTACTTGTAATTTCTAGATTGAAGCCCAGAAGATGTTTTTCAATGAAAAACGAAATATTGGCAAAATAAATAAGAATTATTAACAATAAAACCAGGACCTCGAGCTCAAAAGAAAAACAAGTTCTTTTATTAATACATATTAAAGGTCGAATAAAACACAAAATTTTGTTTTGACAATAAACACAGGATATAAATTGTGATTTAAGCCACTGACAGTAATGAATATAGAGGATATTTTATGTTTTTAGTTGTATTTTACTGTTTTTGTAAAAAGTTTTATTTAATTACTTGCATTTTTAAATTATTTATTTTTTTCGCAAGCACAGCCGCTTTCGAACAATTTAAATGAACTGACATTTGCTTTCGTATTACATAGTTGCAATTGTAAAAGGGTAATTTATAATTTATGAAAAGGGGGAAAAAAATCACGAAAAAGAAAATATTTCCGAACGTCCGAATATAAATTTTCGAAAAACGTAGTTCATAATACAATATGTAAGAATTCGTAAATCTTTTTTTTCGAATCGTATTACATTATAACCCCCCTGTGCTAATTTCAGAAACTGCTTATATATATCCTTTTTTCTCTCAAGTATAAAGGATACAAGCAAATTAGTAAGCGACATTAAACAGAAGAAATTTTATTTTTGTCTGTCTCTTTATTTAAAAGCTACCCTTTTTTGCGTTTTCTTTGCACCATCTTCTACCCGCAGACCACACGGGCAATAATTGTATTGCTTTCACAACACACACTTTGTTTCGCAACGAGCTGTATTGTGGCAATCAATGCTGCTTTAAAAACTCGAATTCACGACTGAAAATGATTTAAATGACTTGGAACGTCTTCACTTTGCAAAGTTTTCGCTAAAATAATAACATTTAGCACTAAACAACCATCTGCTGAAATAAATAAAACAAAAGAAAACAATAGTAACTACCTTAGCCAACTTTTCGCACACGATCCCTTTCACCCTCGGTGTTTACAAAAAAGGTTGATTGTGATAGATTTAAAAATATTAAACTCTCACTAGTGCCAAGTATTGCCGAGCCTGCAAGTGTAGCCCCGGCGGAAAAAATAATCTTAGTAAGAAATGATACCATGCACTCAAACACAGACGCATTGGAAAACCCAATAGTAAAAAGGAGTCAAAAGCCTCAAGGACAAGTTTGTATGGACAAGTATTTAACAGTGCTTAAACGTGACCGCAGCCCTGCCTTTAAGCTGTTGCTTCGGCCTCAAAAGTACCGTCTTTTAATAGAATAAATTCACAAAATCGTTTTGCAATTCTGGAGGATGATTCCTCTGAAGCACCAAACGTGATAAAATCGTCCAATCCTCCCCCGATATATCTTAGGGAGCAAAACTCAAACGACCTAAAAATAAAGAGTTTGATCTCGGATATTTCGGTGAATATTCATTTTACATACCTGCAATCAAGCGTGGTAGTATAAACGTGACAAAAATACAAGTTAATCATGAGAACGATTTTCGTAAAATAATTAACAAATTTGAAGCACTTAAAAAAGCTTCTATACGGCGCTTAGGAAGTCCGATTCGGAGTCGCTGCTGGGCAGGAGTAGGCAGGAGGCGGTGAGGATGGGATCTGACTTGTCGGATATGTTCGGGTTGTGTGAGCTCCCGGAGGAGTTGGAGACAGTTGAGCACATTTTCTGCCACTGTCCCAGGCTACAGGGCAGCAGGCTGAGGTGGCTGGGCAGAAGATTACTGGGCGAATTAGGGGATGTCTCGGATTGTGGACTCCAGGGTCTGATAGGATTCGTAACAGCAAACACACACAAGCTATTAGAAAGCTACTTAGTCGGTTGTCAATTTATTATTAAAAAAAGAAATATCTTAAGTTCCATTCAGCCAATTGACGGTGGAGTCCCACAAGAAAGCATTCTATCAGGCCTGTTCTGAAAATCACATTTTTTGAAAGTATTTTTGCGACTAATGTAAATTGACCGTTATAATAAATTTCTTAAATAAAATATTCCATGTGTTGTTTATTAATTTTTTATGCAATAAGCTATTTTATTTACAACAAAACGTTTAAAATTAAAAAAATTCGATGAAACTACAAAATGATATTTGCTTTTGTGACTTCTGTTGTGATTTCAAGTTTGTTTTTTTAGTTGAATTAAAGTTCGCTTTTTTGCTAACAGCGGCATGAAAGCAAAGTCTAATATTTATTAAAAATAGTAAAAGCTGTAAAGAATCACAGGGAAAACTCGCTTCTATCTCTAATATGGCTAAAATTCGCAAAAAAAATTGCAAACTTGGAAACTAACCCTAACATCTATTTGAAATCTCTAAATGGATTAAAAAACAAAATGTCGAAAAATAAAACCAAAAAATTTGCACAATAGCGAAAATTCGCGAATAAATTTTATATTTCAAACAAGCCATAAAATTGATTAAAACTCCCTAAAACTGTAAGGAATGGCAAGAATTCGGTAAAAATTGCTAAATTAGCGGAAATTCGCAAAAATTTGCTAACAGCGGCATGATAGCAGAGTCTACCTTTTAATAAAAATCGTTAAAGCTGAAAAGAATCCGAAAACTTACAGGAACAAATCGCTTCTATCGCGAACATGGCTAAAATTTGCAAAAAAATACAAGATTTGAAACAACCCTAAAACTAATTTGATATCGCTAAATCGGTTAAAAAAACAAATTGTCGGAAAATAACATAAAAAGCGTTAAATAAAAATTAGCTATAATTTTGAAAAATAACCCCAACATGTGCTTTCGACAATTGAAAATCACACCGAAAAACACAAAAACGGTGTGATTTACAGAACACCACAAAATCACACGTGATTTGAAATCACGTGATTTTCAGAACAGACCTGTAAGCCTTCTATTATAGAAAATTTATACTTCGGACATGCCAACAAACAACTACACCCAAACTTCAACATATGCTGATGAAACAGCTTTTCTAATCGTGCACAGAAACCTTCATGAAGCATCCTGTTACTTACAAGATCATATATTTTAACTAGAAATATGGTTGAAACATTGTAGGATAATAGTCAATGAGCAAAAATGCGTGGAAACAACATTCACACTGCGCCGGGATTCATGCGCTCCTATCAAATAATACCTCAACATTCGCATGTAAAATATCTCTATATAAAGGGTGTTTTTTTAGAGAGTCAAACCTTTGAGTTGGCATCACTGCTGTATTTGAGCACCCATTTACGTGTGTGAAGATAAATATGAAAAGTTAAATTCGTTTTTAAAAATATCGCATGGGATTAAAAGGCTTGATTCTCTGAGATCGATGGATTTGGACACAATAGTCATATCCCTCACGGAACTCATTTATAAGAATTTCCGCCTGTCATATTTTTTCAAAAGTCATACATTTTAATATAAAAAGACTAATAAAATATCAAATTAGTTTTTAATATTCAATAAAAATTATTGATTTTTCATAAAAACTGTAAAATTTCGTGTAAATAGTCGTATTTCCTTCATAATACGCATGCGATATTTTTTTTATATATTTTTTATCGCATGCGATATTTTTTTAATTTAACTTTTCATATTTATCTTCACACGCGTCACCCATTTAACAGCTGATTGTTGCTTTTCGTAAAGTTTGCTTTGCAATTTATAATGTATCGGCTTACACGAGAGCAACGTGTGCAAATTGTTGAAATTTTTATCAAAATAATTCGGCGAATGGGCTGAACCACAAATTGATATTGATTTTGAATTTCCATTCAAAATTTGATTTTTCCATGAAGCCCATTTCTAGTTGAATGGCTAGCGAAGCGCATTGGGAAATGCTATTATACATAAAAGAATTTCACTCGAAGTGCTTTTTAAACAAAAAAAATTATTATTGAGTTTAAATTACGTTCAAAGTGTTTTTGACGTTTTAAAAAATTTAATAATAATCACGTGTTTATTTTTTATAAAATTTCTTTATTTTTCATAAAATTTTTTTAATTAAATTGATACTTATTTTCTGTATAATTAATGTTTTATCGCATGCGATCGACGTCTTTATAAAACGTTATGCTTTTAGCTGCATTTTTCGGAATCAAGTTATCCAAATCTTAAGCCATCTAAATCATCATCCTCAGATACCTCACTGAATATGATTTTAGGTTGGCTCAAAGCCAAAATGAAGACCAGTCCAAAAATTATTAAAATTTTTATTTTGTTTTTGATTCTCAAATTCGACTATAAATCATTGTATATTTATTGGGTTCAGTATTTATGAAAAAATTTTGTCATGATTATTTTAGAACGGAGTAACACACTGATGGGATTTGTGGTACAATTGTACCAAATTTGGTACAATCGAAACTTTATTGGTACATTGCAGTGCACTGGTACAATTCGTCCTGTTTTGGTACAATTTGAAAAAAGGCCCACGAAGTTTCATAATTTCTTTGTGGCGGATTAACTTACGTTTCTCTTCAATAGTACAATTTATAATAACATATCTCCAGCCCTACCAAAACTACTAAAAACTTATTTATGTATATTCACGATGTTATGCTATCATATTAAGTACATATATACACACATAGTACTCGTATCCCTGTATAAAGCCGGAGATCAAGTATCTCCAAATCGACACTTTTGTCGATTGTTTTGGTGTCAGTATCAACCAAGCACCTATATGTTTCAATTCATAAGGACAAAGCCTTCTGACAATAGTGAGAACCGGTTCATAATATCAGATGGCCCCCATACAAACTTCTTTTTGAAAAAGCGTTTGTGCCTATAAACTATCTTATTACGTTAGTATTTAGATCAAATTTGTACCCGACTTACTTCATTATAAATTATGGTATTGATGTAAAAATAACTTTTGTTACAGCTGCTATTTCATATTAAAATGTTGTGCTGGTAGGTCCAACATTTACTATAGATCCCATATAAGCCCTCTTTCTAAAATCACTTAAGGGCAAACAAATCTCATATAGATCAAGATATCTAAATAATGTTTGGTGCAATGAACTTTTACATAAATCTTAACCCACTAACATAATTTTGTTCTGGCGGGTTCATGATTGCTCAGGTATTCGAAATAGCGTACACTATCGAAAAGTTGTCTTTATATACTGTGGTGTAGGGTATGAAATGATCCGGCATGACCGACTTTACTATCTTACTTTTTTTGACCGACTTTACTTTTTTACTTGTTATGTTTTTGTTATTATTGAATAAAAAGGTGTTATGAATTCTTACTTTGTATGCTCTTTTATTTTATAGCGAAATTTTGGTACAATTTATGTCAATTTGGTACAATTCTGTCATTGAGACGGTACAATTTTAGAATTTCCAGATCCCAACAGTGGAGTAACATACAAAATTTAAATAAATGTTTTTCTTTAATAGTTGTGGATAAACAAATATATTCGGCTTTGTACAAGTGTCTTTGTTATGTTATTATTGTTATACCCTTCACCGCAGGTAAAAGGGCTTGTATAAGTTTCTCATTCTAATTTCTACAATATTGACACTATAAAGTATATTTATTTTGGGTCCTTATGAGAAGCGAAGTTGATTTGACGTTTCCAAATACCCCAGATATGATATATAGTAGATATATATTTATGGCACAGAAACATTTCGTAACTTTTTCACATATTTAACAGAGTACAACTTTATCGACATAATTTCATTGAAATTCGGCACAAGTTTTTTCATATGAGTTTTGAAGCATTTCACGTGAAATGTTGAACAGAGTGCCAGGCTTAATAAAAAAATGTATTTAAAAGAAAAAAGCTTATCTACCT
Source organism: Pollenia labialis (assembly GCA_949318255.1). Classification (NCBI taxonomy): domain Eukaryota; kingdom Metazoa; phylum Arthropoda; class Insecta; order Diptera; family Polleniidae; genus Pollenia; species Pollenia labialis. The sequence continues at coordinate 130,016,970 of OX439140.1, forward strand.
ATAGCTTACCTGTAGTGCGATTCACTATGCTTTTTAAGCCGCAATTGTTTGGTTATATCAATATGAATAAAGAGAAATATAAAACTGTTTACCGTGGTTATAAATAAGTCAGTAAATCAGATAGTGGTTAGTGCAAACATCAAAATGTGTGGTTAAATTTAACACTTTTAAAAGTGTTAAAAGTTAGTGAATTGCGCTGTACTACTGTTCTGAAAATCACTTTAACTCAAATCACATGTGCCTTTTAAAATCACATGTGTGATATTTTGGAGTTCCGTCTTTGTGTGATTTTCAATTGCCGTAAGCACACCGAGAAGCAAAAAACGGTATGACTTTCAGAACACCTCATAATAACACCTGCGATTTTAAAAGCACGTGAATTTAAAATCATGTGATATCAGGGCTGCTAGGTACTTTTTCCTTTTCCCCAAAAAAATTAAAAAAAAACCCAAAAATCACAATATTAAAAAAACAACATTAAAAAGCTATTTTTTTTTGTTCTGAACGTATTTTAATTTTATTTAAAAAAATGGTGAGAAAAATTTTAATAAGAAATCCCCAAAGAAATATAAAATAGAAATCCTTTTTATAAGATTCCATGGAGGAATTACAAGCAGAACAATAAGCTGTTTTTAAAAGACGAATGAGCCAATTTATAAGAGTTTGGTGTTTCTTCAAATCGGTTTTTACCATCATTTAATTAACAATAAAACTACATATATCCGTCATTTATTTAATACTTCGATGCATCCTTTGTCCAAAACTTTATTATATTGTCTTTCATATTTACTTATTTTTGGGGAAGGCATATTTGCTTAAAAATTTTCTTAAAAAAATCAAAAATTATATGTGCTGCCAACGGTTTTAGATTCTTTTTTTAAATTCTTCCTTTTTAAAAAACTACCTCAAGAATCATAACAACAGTTTATTAAGTACCTTTTACACACTTGACAAAATTCACTTGGACCATTTACACCGTATAAGTTGTTGATAAAAGTATGTTAAAAGTTTTGCTATTTTTGGTTATTTTTATATACGATACAAAGAAAAATAAGCGTAAATAATAAAAGAAGAGAAAATATATTAAAAATGTGTAAAATCCCCAAAAAAAAGTCCACAAATTACTCTCTTTGTCCTTTTTGCTTTCATGAATTTTGTACAGTAATTTGTACACTAGAAATATGCAGAACTAATACAAGCACCATTTAATTGTACTGCAATCCCATTGTAATTACTCGAATTTTCGATATAGATATTTAAGCCTTAAGGTATGCTTTAGTTTTTTGATGTTTAATAGCTAAATTAAAATTCAGTAATAGTGTTAATCAGTGTGACCATGTTAGCTTTTTTCGAGCTAAATTAAGCTTTATTTTTTTACGTTTAGCTTGAAATATTACATTAGTAGTTAGCTTTTTTCCAGCGTTTTTTCCAGAAAAATGCATTTCGCTTTTTCTTCAATTTAATTTTTATTTCAAAATAAATAAAACAGTTTATTAGAAAAAATTTAAGTATAAAGTGCTTAAAAAATAAAAGAAATTTAAGTTGCAAAAAAAAATTAAAAATATGCAAATACATACATATGTACATGACACCAAGTTTCAAAAAGCTTATTTAAGATAATTTTATTTCCTATTCTTCACGCACTACTTTTAAGACTGAAAAGCATCTAAACTTATGTTTATAAAATATAACTTGGCTTATTAATTAAACTTTAAGTATTAGAAGCCTTATGTACAGAATAGGGAACCGAATTTCTATGGAAATTTTTCATTTTATTTTTTTATATATGTATTTTATTATACATATATGTACATATTTAGTCAGGCTTGAGTACATGAAATTTAATTTTCATTAAATTATTTTTACTAAAGGAAGGAATTTTACAACTTGGAGTTTTATTGAAATTTATTAATCATTTTTTTATAACAAGTTTTGTAGAACATAATTTTTTCAATTTAATTATAATCAATGTAATTTTTTCATTATTTTGCCTTGTATCCCTTAAATTTTAATGTATTTACGAAGTTAAGATTAATTTTCATGATGTTTCTTTTTTATTTTTATGTATGCATACATATTTTAAAAATATGTGCATATATCGCTTATTCGCTGCAACATCGTCCTAACTCAAAATTTTTAATTTTGGAGTTCGCTATGTTTTCTTTATATTGTGCATAAAAGGCATATTTATTTTGCTGTGCTTTTTCTAAGTGGCGCGAGCAAATCAAAAAATTGAACACGTTTATTTCGAGATGCATTTTTTTAGTTATGACGATTTTGCAGCAAATGACCGATATATACAAATGTATGTAAAATATGGCCATATTTAAAATATCCTTTGTATATACATATATAAATATCTACAGTTAGGGTTGCCAGATACCAAAAGTCAAATAACTGGAAGATAGAAAAATTCACATGGATTTAAAAAAAAAATAACTGGACAATTTAAAAATGCACTTAACTATAAGAAAAAGTAAAATTTTACTTCAGCTTTTATTTTGCAATAAAAAAAATTTTAAAAGCAAGGAAACGTAACGCTTTAAGTTCATTCTTTTATCATATTACAATATTATTTTCTGGCCGAATTCACTACAAGTGCCATCGAAAAGCCTGCAGAGTTTGACAGTTCCGAACCAACTTATTTTGATTTCATAATGTTTTATTTTTAAATAGTTGAAATTTCGAGCCGTAAACACTAATAATGCAATGCGAAAAAACATCTGTTGTTTTTGTGATTTTTGTATTGTTGTAGTATTGCTGCCACCGTTTACATAAATTCGACTTGATATGTATTAGTTTAAATCCAATTAAAAAGTTTCATAAAAAGCCATCTCATGGAAATAGAGTGGAATTGAAATCAACTGAGATTTTTAGTTAAATTTTTGTTTTAATTGTTTTATTTTAAGAAAAGGTCTAATTAAGATAAGCTGTACTCATAGAATGAAGTACATATATAAAACAAAATTATTCTAATTTGATTTCACTCGAATTTGATTTGCAGATAACTATTTGTTTAGCCAAATGTATATTTTTTTGTATTGTTATTTGAAGAATTAAATAACTCTATAACTTTAGTTGTAAACAAAAAATTTTGAAACATTTTGCATCTTTTTCGGTCATAGGAATTGATTCTTGTGAGTAAAGATTATTAGAAATGCCTTAAGTCCTTGCACAAAATGTATTGCTACACTCACAATATTATTACAGTAACGGACTGTAGTTTATTTAAGAAATTTTCCGTTCAGTAATTTTTAAATAAATAAACATTTAAAATTCCAAGCAAATTTATTTTTAACTGATTCTAACAGTTATTCAATAAAATAAGTGCATATTAATGCGGATTTTCAGTTGCAGTTAATATTGTCCGTTGATTGAGTTAAATTCTTCTTTATGTTAAAGTAAATAAAAATGTAATTTAAAGCAACGAAAAGTTCATTTAATTTTTACTGTCAAAAATGCAACACCATATTCCGTAAAATCAAATAAATATTCAGTTATTTTGTAAAATTTTACTGTCAAAAATTCAACACCATATTCAGTAAAAACGATTAAATATTCAGTTATTTTATATAATTTTACACCAAAAATTAATTTTTACTTATCTATAAAAAATGAATTGCTTGTTTTGTGTAAGCAATACCCATTTTCTATTTGTTAAAATAATTTAGTTAAATACATCAAATTTTAAAAGTAAAATAATTGCGAAGCCATATCGGTCATGCTGCTTATAATTGAGAGTTCTTCTGTAAACAACGTGGTCAGTACAACAAAAGTAATAGAAACGTCTGTAACTGGGTAAGTAAATAAAAATATTCTCCCTCTCTCGCTTATAAGAAAAACAAGCGGACAGGTGTCTGTCTGGTATTTTTTAAAAATTCGGCTCGTTTGTGTAGTAAACGAAAATTTAATAAAATAACTGAATATTTAATTGTTTTTACTGAATATGGGGTCAATTTGACAGTAAAAAATTGACAGTAAAATTTTAATAAATAACTGAATATTTAATCGTTTTTACTGAATATGGTGTTGAATTTTTGACAGTAAAATTTTACAAAATAACTGAATATTTATTTGATTTTACGGAATATGGTGTTGAATTTTTGACAGTAAAAATTAAATGAACTTTTTGTTAAAAATAGATGAAAAATAGGTAGACCGGTTTTTAATTGAACTTTCATTTATTTTATATTACAATTTCAGTTAATTTTACGTACAGAATATTGTGAGTGTAGTTATGACTTACAAGCGAGATCAATTTATGTTAATTTCTTACGTTATTTTTTATCGCATTTTTGAAAAACTGGACCGTATCTTATTAATTGGAATGTCTGCCGGCAAATTAGAAATTTTTTCCTCACAATTTTTTCTTAGTATAGGATTTTGTTCTATACAAAATAATAAATTGGTTATAAAAATATATAATTCATAAAAAAAGTAATTTTTCAAAATTAAATAAAGTTTTTTAACTGGATAAATTGCATTTTAGCTGGTAACAGGACAAGACCCAAAAAACTGGACAATCCAGGCCATTCCAGGCCTTCTGGTAACCCTTCTTACAATTAACATCGTGCATTATGGTTGGACCACCCTTTAAGTAACAAATCCCATAAGTTTCTGCAGTTCTTTTTTTACGTCTTATCGCTCCCAAAATCTTCTATTCCTTTTCATCTCCATATTTAAATCAGAGCCTATACTCTTTTTGATTATTAAATGTCCTAAAAACAAAACCTTCTTTTTCTTAAACTGAAGCTTATTCCAATTAAATTTCATAATTCTTTCAATAACCCTTTTCAAATTTGGTAGACATAGTTGGATTATTAATACACAACATCTATCAAAAAGGAGGTGGTAGTGGATAAGGGAGCGTGGTAATTATAGTTTTTTTTTCCCGGGATTCCCAAACAAAAAGGTTAATTTTTTTTTTTTACTTTTTTCTTCAATAAAACTTATATTTCACACGGCTAGTATGCTTAAAATAATTAGATCTAGTATCTATTATGTAACAAAAACGAAAAAAATGTAAGAACAAAGTTTGTTTAAGACACTAAAGAGGTTATTTTTGATGCGGATCATAGAAATCAACATACGTTTAAACATTGTCAAATTCAGAGCTCATTTGCATAATTAGAATGAAAGTATTGAAGTCTAAGCACGCAAAGAAAAAGCATAGTTGATACAATGACAAACGAAAACTATTATCAAAGACGTCTTAAGCAACAATATATGTTCCGACATAATGTTATACCTAATTTTTGCCTCAAACATGGAATTATGTCCAGAAGAAACACGCATACGATCTTTCAAACCATGTTTCTAACTATACATATGTATATCCCAACACCATGCAAAATGTCTATTTCAACATCGTATATGGTTCTCACAATAAAAAATTGAATATCAAAAATATATTTTTTTTTTAAATACATACCGCTGGCTTAACATGTAAAGGCTCTAAGTCCATATTTGAAAATTTTACAGGAGAGACAAAAAACAATCAAAATACATGTGATGAAACAATTTAAGAGAAATGGTTAAACAACAACAAAAAATGAGATAACTGTAATCTTTTCTTGTAAACAATGTATTTTTTTACCCTTAAAGCCGTTAGTTAGAACGAAATCAATGATACAATATCGGTTGATGAAAATTTGACAAACAGTGAGGACGTATCAACTTTTTTGTAGTTTAAATTTGACAGTGTTTTAAATGTATGTATTGATTAGTGTTACGTTATAAAATTTAAATGTTAACTATGTATATGTGTATTTTGTAGCCCCTGAAGATGACCATCGATGTATGGTCGAAATATCGGATTAAAAATAAAAAACAAAATTAAAAATACAAAAATTTGTGGATTTTTTATTTATAATTTTAATATATGACCTTAAGCCAAACAAAAAACAACAACATAGATAATCGACACAGGTCAACAATAAATATTGAACATTATATACAAACTTTTTTACTTGGGTGAATATTTTCAAGTCGAGAGGCGCGGATTAGGATTTGGTTTTAGACCCATGGTTTCTACGGAGAATTTTCTTAGAATTTTATGTAGATTACTGAATCAGTGCTGCCACAACCAATACAATTTTTACAACCAAAATTTTTAAAAAAAGTTACGAAAATGTAAAAAAATATAACCAAATTTAAAATGCCTTTTATTAATTGAGAAAATCATTAAAATATATTTTAAGTTGCATTGTATGTAACATAAAGGTTATTTGGACTTTAAAAATTATAACTAAAAATCAAGAAAACAACTTGAGAAACTTAAGCCTGTCCGTCGATTTCGAACGTTAACGTTCGCATAGAAAATAACATTTAAAACAAAAACACATTTTCGAATTTTGTTTTTGTTTTAAATATAATTTTCTATGCGAACGTTAACGTTCGAAATCGATGAACAGGCTGTTAATTAAAAGTTTTTATTTATTTTAGACTTTTTTCGTAAAAAAAAAATTTTTTATTTTACAAGAGTTAAACCCGTTAAATTCCCATACAAAATTCTGTATATTGAAAGTTAAAAAAATGAATATATGTATTTTAATATGCCAGTGATAAATTAAAAAAAAAAATTGAAAAATGTTTTCCGCTTTTTGGCTGTTTTTGTCAGTACTGTCAAATGTGGCGATTTCTTTATCCTTTTGTCGATGGAAATTTACGTTTGGCGATTGGCGATATGCGAAATGCATCTTATGTAAATATTTTCTAATTTAAATATATATCTAAAATATTAATTATTCGGAAAAAATTTATAATTTGCCGGCAGACATTCCAATTAATAAGATACAGTCCAGTTTTTCAAAAATACAATAAAAACAACGTAAGAAATTAACATAAATTGATCTTGTTTGTAAGTCATAACTAGCAATATTTTTTGTGCAAGGACTTAAGGCATTTCTAATAATCTTTACCCACAAGAATCAATTCCTATGACCAAAGATGCAAAATGTTTCAAACATTTTTGCCTTCAACTAAAGTTATAGAGTTATTAAATTCTTCAAATAACAATACAAAAAAAAAGTTATCTGCAAATCGAATTCGAGTGAAATCAAAATAGAACAAACTTTGAAAACGATCCAGTGTTTAAAGTTCATTAAACAATTTTGATTTATATACTTCATTCTATGAGTACAGCTTATCTTCATTAGAACTTTTCTTAAAATAAAACGACGGTAATTTAAACAAAAATTTAACTGAAAATCTCCAATGATTTTAATTTCACTCTATTTCCATGAGATGGCTGTTTATGTACTTTTTTATTTAATTGAAATGAATACACATCAAGTCGAATTTATGTAAACGGTGGCAGCAATACTACAACAATACATAAATCACAAAAACAACAGATGTTCTTTCGCATTGCATTATTAGTGCTTACGGCTCGAAATGTCAACTATTTATAAATAAAACATTATGAAATCAAAATAAGTTGGTTCGGAACTGTCAAACTCTGCAGCACAGAATATACAGAACTGACACGAGACGGACGATTTTGCCTTTTTTTTGTCTCTTTCTAAGAAAGCTGCCCTTTTTGCATTTTTTGTTTTGATTACGCAATTCGTGTTGATAGTAGCGGCCTGTTTTTACACATTGCCATTTTCCTACCAAAAAACATTTTCTTTCTCTTTCTTCGAAAGCTGCCCTCGCAACTGATTTGGGCCTTTTTCACACGTCACTTTTCACAGTTCTGTGTATTCTGTGCTCTGCAGGCTTTTCGATGGCACTTGTAGTGAATTCGGCCTGATAATAATATTGTAATATGATAAAAGACTGAACTTAAAGTGTTACGTTTCCTTGCTTCTTAAATTTTTTTTATTGCAAAATAAGACGTTTTTTTTATAGTTAAGTGCATTTTCAAATTTTTTCAAATTTTTCTATTGTCCAGTTATTTGACTTTTGGTATCTGGCAACCCTAATTGTAAGTCACACCTTAACGACAAGTTTTTTTCAAACTTAATTTGACATTTCTTTGATTCAGTTTTAAACATGGAGCAGCGCGTTATTATTATTGAAGCCTTTGCGAAAATGGGCGTTCAAATCAAAATGCTCTTCGTGCCCTTTGTGCGATATTATGCAGTCATTATATATTTTTAAGACATTGTTAAAATTTTCGTTTAAAACTAACCAAAAATTATCATAAACGTCATTTACAATTTCATACAAATCGTTGAGCAAATAGTAAACAAAACTATTTAATAAAAAAAAAAAAATGATTGTGTAATTATTTTATTAAATCAACTAACTAATTACATATTTTAAAATCTACTAACTAATAAAGCCGTCAACAGCAAATAATTTGCAATAAATAAAATTGTGGTCTGTAGAGAAAATTAAAAATTAATTTAATTTAGATTGCTTTTTTATTGTTTTATATAGGAATTTGCCTATTTAATTAACGCGAATCAATTTGTTTAAAAAAAAAACAACCAACTCATGAAAGTCTGTCTATACCCAACAAACACGAAGTCAAACCTTTGATATGAAATGACTTTATCATTCGACATCAAACGCAATTCTCAAACGTTTTTCAATTGTTTGATTTAACATTTAAATTCAAATTGATAATGATTTGAAAATAAACATTTGATATCAAATGTTTTATCAATTTGATGTCAAATGTTTGTCAAACGTTAAAATCAAATCAAAAATAAACTTGGCAATACTAAAGCGAAAAATAAATGTAAGCATTAAAAATGGCGATTAAAGTTACATTTTTTTACTTTGTGGTTACATGTGTTTTACTATTAAAAATAAATTTTAATATAAAGTGAACAGTTTATTTCTTGTGAAAAATAAAAATTATTTGTGAGAAATTACAATGATTAAAAATACGGAAAAAAAATAAAACGGGAAAGTGAAGAAAGATTGTTGAACGATCGCGGTGCTACAATCCTCAAAATAAAAGGGAGCCAAGTATTTTGTCTTTCCAAGAATTAGAGGACGGAAAGAACATTATTTCATTTTTTTGCTATGGTACCGAATGTTTATCTCAAAGTTTATTTAAATAAATAATAAATTTAAATTAAAAAAATTAAATAGTTCTATTTATATTCCACATTGTATTTATAAACCACATTTGAAAAACATTTGAGAATTGCATTTGAAAGCAAGTTGAAAATAAAGGCATTTTTCAATTTGAAAATAATTTCCCCTTTTTGTTGAGAACGCTATGATTTTCAAATGATTTTCAAATCATTATCAAACGTTTATCGTTTGAGAAAACGTTTGATTTCAAATAATTTTCAATTTGAAATCAAACCTCCGTGTTTGTTGGGTACGTCTATCTGTGTGTGTGTGTGTGTCTGGCCGTCCATTAAACACACTTCTTGTTTAGCTGCTAATTGAAAATATTTGCAGATTTTTTGTATTTTGAACTTTTTTGTTATTAAAATGTTAAAAATTTTATTTTTAACTAGTGAAAATTTATAAATAGTAGCAAAATGAAAAATAAATAAAATAAACGTGCAACAACAGACTAATGTTAAATAATTCATCAAATATTTTTTTGCTCTTGTTAAGTTGTCAATTTTTATAGCAGTTATTGCACTATGGCATAAAGTTAAAAACGATAGTCTTATAGGTACAAGTAAAGATTTTATTTAATTAATAATAAAAATGGTTTAACCAAAACCAAAAGCGTACTGAAACCAGTCCTGCCATAAGATGAAAGATTTAAAGTGATAAATCACCTAAAAAAATGCTGAAATGTTTTACAGCTTAAAAATAAAGCGTTAGATTTATTTTATAGCATTTTTCTTTTATTAAAACAGAAAATCAGCAAGCGGAAGAGAAAACAGAAATCATGTCTATTTTTCTACCCCTCTTTCTTCTCTACACCGCTTGCTACCAAACAAAAAAATGACGTCCTAAAATTCATCATGTAAATTGAGTGTAAGAAGAAAATACTTAAATTTAGTACGAGTTTTTTCTTTCACTACACCCATCTAAAACGGTCTGCTAAGTGCTGGTTTTTTCACAATATAATCTGCTTTATTCTGTAACAATTTTGGGTTTTTCCCGTACGACTTTTGTTATCCTACCGTCGGTAGCGTCATGCCAGCTTTAAACATGTTCGTCTAATGCTCATTCCTTGAGTTCAGATATGAACCTTTTAAAAGATTACGCGTCCTATACGTTAACAGTGTTCAGGTATGGCCCCTTTTTGGCCTGACGTTCGCTTAAACTAAAGCCTTGGTGGCTTAGGCTTTTGGAATCAGAGTTGTGGAGTCGAGAAGATATTGCCAAAGCCGAAGTTGGAGTAAGAGTACCCACAAAAACTCGCGACTCTGAAACTTCTTGGTATGCCACATGCATAAAACAATTCAAAGAAGTTTTATTTTGGAAAATATATGAAAAATTCATTTCGTTTTATATTATATTGAATCAATTAGCAACAGCATATTCTGTGGTGGGGTTGCTTATTAGTGTTAGTGTTGAATAGTCATTCTGGAATCGTCTGCGGTTGTTGCTGAGAGCAGGGCTAAGAAATAGAAGAGTGAGAGTAGTAGTGAGGTTATGGGAGGCAAACGGGACAAGGGATGGTATGCTTGGTCCAATGGCTTCCTCTGTTGAGAAGTGGAAAAATCTCGGAAACGCATAGTAGTTTGCCCGAAATTACCATTTGAAATATATTGTAGTTTCGATCGTTGTCGTATACAGTAATCTGGCCCTTGGTTTTTATGGTTTAAAATCAAATTAATCAAAAAGAAAAATAAATTAAAATCTATTCGGGGAAATATTTGAAATTGATTAACGTCACACATTTATTAGCGTCAAATAATGATTAGCAAAGTTTTAAATATAAATAACAATCAGATGACGTATTTTGAGAAAATAAATGTTTGTTAATTTATAAATTAAACAAAAAAAAAGTTTAACAAATATACATACATACATACTTCTAATAGTGTAAATATGTTGTATTTTTGTCTGCATTAGACCCCTGTAAAATATTATTAATTTCAAAGTTTTTCTTGGGATTCAAAAAATTAATTAACAAGGTTTCCTTTAAATGTGCCAAATTCTAATTTCATACTCTTGATAAACTAAAATTTATTCTTGATTGGATAAGCTATTCATATGCGCATTTCACTGGTGGCTTAGGCCAAATCATCAGGACACTTCATCCAAAGATTTTAGAAAAACTAAAGATATTAAACAAATAAAACTGTCAAGCGAATAAGAATTATAAACTACAGTTTTACTTGTAGCAATATCAAAGCTTTAACAAAAACAACAACAATAAACAGTGAGTTTATCTTTTCTACAGTCTTAATTTATTTATAGAGCCCGCGCTTTGACCGTCAGTTTGTTTTAAATTTTGAATATAACAACAATTGCTGTGTATTGCAGAAAAGCATATTGCTGTATTCTAATGACCAGGGAAACCATAAATATGCAATTCCATGTTTTTCCTCGTGCGACCAATGAAGGCAGAAACAATATATTTGTCCGTTTTTACAGCTTTTTAAGAATTTTGGCATCGATTTATTAGTGCATATTTTTGCATATTTTACCGTTTGTAGCATTTTTTTGCATAATATAGTTAAAAGAGCCTTTTTGCAGTATTTTTTAAGCTTATAGCGCATATTTAACCTTTTTAGGCATATTTTGATACATGTTAAATTTTTTATATGCCTATTTTGCAGCAAATAAAAAAATTTGTTGGCGAAATTTTGGCTTTTTTTTAAATATTTATGTGTGGGTATATACGTGTTGCTACACTTTCGACATTTAACTCTTACTCAAAATTATAAAATTGTAAATACAAAAAAAATTAAGGAAAAATCAATTATATACGTTTGCCCCGATGTGTGTAGTATATGGAAAACTATTTTCGGGTAGGTTCGAGTACTTATGAACACGTTACTCAGTTGATTTTAATCGGATTTACAATTTTTAAATGGTTTCAGAAAGAAGAAAAATGTGCTTTTCTAAATATATACTCCCTTTGGTATATTTTAAACTTTTGCAGTGATATTTTTAATTATCGTCCATGTTCTGGAAAACGCAGCATTTTCAAATCGCTAACGATTTGAAAAACGCAGAACGCATTTTAGCATGTTCTGAAAACCAGGCGATTTCGCTTTTTTTCGAAGTTGTGTTGGAGCAAAGAAAACATATGTTTTATCATAACAAAACGTAAACAAACAAATAATTTACAAATTAGTTCTGTGAAATAAATTTAAAATGCCTACAGCGTTATTACATTTTCATAAGTAAAATACTGCGACAAACAATTGACAAACTAAAAGCAAATTTTTAAATTGCAATTTTTTAATAAAAATCTTGAAAAAATGTAACAGGTTTTTCCCATAGCTGGGGAATTTCGATTACAATTAGAAATCATTACGATTAGATAAATAAAATAATCTAATCATTAGAATTTAATTTTTATAAAAATTTCAGATTACTAATTGATTAGATTAGAAATAATCAAAAATATAATCACAATTAGTGACGATTAGCATTTCTAATCAAATCTAATCAAAACTAATCCAAAAAATAATTGATTAGATTTCTTGATTATTTTTGATTAGATCAACTATTTTTAACTATTTTTGTGAAAAGAAAATATTTTTTTATCACATTTGTTGCTATATTTACATAATGTAACAGTTTTGAATATTGCATTATATATTGCAACATACATATATAAATATACATACATAAAGATAAACAACGAATTTACAGAAAGTCAAACAAAAAAAAAAATCATATTCAGTTATATAACATTAACATTAATAATAACACAACAACAGGGTGCAATGTTCAAAAACTGTTACATTATGTAAATATAGCAACAAATGTGATAAAAAAAATTATTTTCTTTTCACAAAAATAGTTAAAAATAGTTGGTCTAATCAAATCTAATCAAAAATAATCAAGAAATCTAATCAATTATTTTTTGGATTAGTTTTGATAAGATTTGATTAGATATGCTAATCGTCACTAATTGTGATTAGATTTCTGATTATTTCTAATCTAATCAATTAGTAATCGTCTAAAATGACTAACTAATCATTACTTATCAATTTTTCATCACAATTAAAATTTCTAATCCAATTGGTAATCATTAGGATTTCTAATCATTATTCCCAAGCTATGGTTTTTCCTTAAATAAATAGAAAACATATTAAATTGAAATTTTGGGGGTATTTCCTTTTCTCTTTAAAGTGCAGTTTTAATAAAATAGACCAGATCGCTTAAGTATACACTAGCGGTTTGAAAACGCCAAATTTCTAGCGTTTTCCTTTTTCAGAACACCTGTTTGGCATTTTCAAATTGAAAACATGGGCGTATATCTGATTTTAATTTTATTTTTCTAGGGTTTTCAACTTTGGCGCCATTTTTTTTAATTAGATTGTTCAAAAACATACCCTTATGTAAGCTAATTTAGTTCTGAGTTAAACCAGCTTTCAAAAAATAAAATCGATTAAAAAATCAAAAAGTTATTAAGGTTTTTCAAAAGTTAAAAATTTTGCTTTTACAACTATAGATCAATAGCTACTAAATTTTAATGAACTTTAATGGACATTCTGCATCCCATTTCTGCATAAGCCTCAAGAAATTCTTTTACTACATCAATATAATTTTCACTTTTTTTATTTCCCAAAAATTGTTCACATAAACAAATAAAGCTTCTCCATGCTCTTTTTTGCACAACATTTAGTTTCATTGTGAATTCTTCGTCAAACATGATTTTGCGGATTTGAGGTCCAACAAAAATACCTTAAAATAAAAAAAAATAATACAATTATGTTTAGAAATCAATAAACATTTGCGTTTCACGAACTGCTTTATTTATCCCAATTTGAGGTGTAATGGTGGCAAAATTATTTTTTCGGTACTCACTAGTGGAATTTTTAAGACGTTTTTCTTGCCAATTTGAAAAATTGTTCATGATGGCCAGTTTTTTTGCTTGTATTGGTCTTTCCCACGACTGTCCCATTCTCAAATATAGCAAGGAAATTTAGTATAGCCTCCTTGCATTCCGAATAAAATTGTCAGAACTTTTAGATCTGAAACTATTTGCCATTGATACTTTTTATAACATATTAAATCCAGTATATTTTCCATTGTTGCATACGACTCTTTCATGTTAGTAGCGTATGCTATAGGCACTGAGGGCAACTGATTCTCGTTGTGTAATAAAACTGCTATCAAACCTAAAAAATATGACGTGTGTGAAGATAAATATGAAAAGTTAAATTCGTTTTTAAAAAATATCGCATGCGATAAAAAATATTTTAAAAAAATATCGCATGCGTATTATAAAGAAAATACGAATATTTACCCGAAATTTTGCAATTTTTATTAAAAATAAATAATTTTTATTTAATATTTAACAATAATAAGATATTTTATTAGTCTTTTAATATTAAAATGTATGATTTTTGAAAAAATACGACAGAGTGAAATTCTCATGAAAGTGCTGTGTGAGGGATATGGCCACTGTGTCCAAACCCTTCGACCTCAGGGAATCACATATAATAAAAAATGAAGCTTATGGATAGGGCTACAATAACTTATAAGCACTTTTTCCAAATTGTATTTGTGAAAATTTTTATACATTTTTGAAAATTGGCCATATCCCTCACACAGCACTTTCATGAGAATTTCACTCTAAGTCAAATTTTCAAAAATGTATAAAAATTTTCACAAATACAATTCAGAAAAAGTGCTTATAGGTTATTGTAGCCATATTCATAAGCTTCATTTTCCATTATGTTTGATTCCCTGAGGTCGAAGGGTTTGGACACAGTGGCCATATCCCTCACACAGGACTTTCATGAGAATTTCACTCTAAGTCAAATTTTCAAAAATGTATAAAAATTTTCACAAATACAATTCGGAAAAAGTGGTTATAGGTTATTGTAGCCCTATCCATAAGCTTCATTTTCCATTATGTTTGATTTCCTGAGGTCGAAGTGTTTGGACACAGTGGCCATATCCCTCACACAGGACTTTCATGAGAATTTCACTCTAAGTCAAATTTTCAAAAATGTATAAAAATTTTCACAAATACAATTTGGAAAAAGTGCTTATAGGTTATTGTAGCCCTATCCATAAGCTTCATTTTCCATTATGTTTGATTCCCTGAGGTCGAAGGGTTTGGACACAGTGGCCATATCCCTCACACAGCACTTTCATGAGAATTTCACTCTAAGTCAAATTTTCAAAAATGTATAAAAATGTTCACAAATACAATTTGGAAAAAGTGCTTATAGGTTATTGTAGCCCTATCCATAAGCTTCATTTTCCATTATTTTTGATTCCCTGAGGTCGAAGGGTTTGGACACAGTGGCCATATCCCTCACACAGCACTTTCATGAGAATTTCACTCTAAGTCAAATTTTCAAAAATGTATAAAAATTTTCACAAATACAATTCGGAAAAAGTGCTTATAGGTTATTGTAGCCCTATCCATAAGCTTCATTTTCCATTATGTTTGATTCCCTGAGGTCGAAGGGTTTGGACACAGTGGCCATATCCCTCACACAGCACTTTCATGAGAATTTCACTCTAAGTCAAATTTTCAAAAATGTATAAAAATTTTCACAAATACAATTCAGAAAAAGTGCTTATAGGTTATTGTAGCCCTATTCATAAGCTTCATTTTCCATTATGTTTGATTCCCTGAGGTCGAAGGGTTTGGACACAGTGGCCATATCCCTCACACAGGACTTTCATGAGAATTTCACTCTAAGTCAAATTTTCAAAAATGTATAAAAATTTTCACAAATACAATTCAGAAAAAGTGCTTATAGGTTATTGTAGCCCTATTCATAAGCTTCATTTTCCATTATGTTTGATTCCCTGAGGTCGAAGGGTTTGGACACAGTGGCCATATCCCTCACACAGCACTTTCATGAGAATTTCACTCTAAGTCGTATTTTTTCAAAAATCATACATTTTAATATTAAAAGACTAATAAAATATCTTATTATTGTTAAATATTAAATAAAAATGATTTATTTTTAATAAAAATTGCAAAATTTCGCGTAAATAGTCATATTTTCTTTATAATACGCATGCGATATTTTTTTTAAATATTTTTTATCGCATGCGATATTTTTTAAAAACGAATTTAACTTTTCATATTTATCTTCACACACGTAAAAATATGTTAATTGTATGAATTCGCCTTGATTGCAGCTTAACTAAAGTATTTAATTTATCTCTTTTGTAATCTCAGTATAAAAAAAAAATTATTCTCACTTGAATTTTTTCCGCTTAGGGGTATTAAGCAGTGCTGCCAGAACTTTTAGAGGAAAAACCAGCAAAAAACCATAATTTTGTATCAAAAAATCTGCAAAATCTGCGTTAAGGTTTTAAAAATCTTCAATTAACCTTCAAACCCCATTTATTGCATTTTTTATGTAGTTTATTTAGAAAAAGATATTACAATTAATTTCAAAATATGTTCCCGAATTTAAAATCGATGGTAGTTTAAAATGTGATTCTGGTAAATATGAGTGGTCCTCGAAGTATGAGGTATAAAAAAGGAAATATTTTTTTTGAACTTTTAACACAGGAAAGTTATAAAAATTTGTTCGATTTTATGAACATGGCTTATAATTTATGGATATTATTACATTAAAAATATCTATCCAAATTTAATTACTCAGCCTGAGTAAGGATTAGTCACATCTTTGTTAATTTAAACAACAAATTAAATGTTAATTGCGGGATGACATAAGTCCCGCGATATTAATGTGTCAAGACAATGCGAATTTTTAATTTTTAAGTTATCTTTTGTGAATAATTTTTCTACCGAGCTAAAAAACCGATCTAAAAAATCTGCAATGTTAAACCAAAAATCTGCAAATCTGCATTTTGACAATTTTGGGGAAAAAATCTTCAAAATGCACCTCAGGCATCGCTGGTATCAAGCGCTATTTAAATTTAAATAAAGTTTAATAACTTTCACAAATATTGTCCGATTTAAAAAAAAAACTAATGTTCATATAATTTGTTAGAAAATTCTATTTCAAATTTTTTATACAAATACATCTGCTTTTATAGAAAAAACAAGTAAGAGTGCTATATTCGGCTATGCCGAATCTTAAATACCCTTCACCATGGTGAGATAAGAACAAGAAGTTTTTAAAAAGAATACCTATGACAAAATCAAAAAATGTATGTATATAACTAAGTCCGTTTCCTCTTTTGACAAAGTTGATGTTTGAAATTCGTTATATAAGTTTTAATTATATTTAATCTTAAAATCGTGTATAAAAAAATTTAATAAAAATAAAAAAAAAATTTATTTTGGAGACTTGAACTCGAAATCTTACGAGCCTTAAGCGAGAACTTAGACAACTCAGCTACGAACGGTTTTATTAAAGAAGCGTTAAATTAAAATATATTGAGAGAATTTTATGAACATACATACATGTGTATGCGTAAAAAACACATTAAAATCCACCACTTGTGGTAAAGATTATAAAAAAAAAACAACAAAAAAACCGCAACCAAGAGAAATGCAAGAAGAGATCAACGTAGCAACAGCTTATTAGACGAAACACAATAACAACAATTACTACAGCAATAAGAGATAAAAAAAATAAAATGCAACAACAACAATTACGAAAGCAATGCCTTTATACATAAATAACTTTTGCTCATTCATACATACTCATGTGCATACATATGTATGGCTTTGCAATAGCTAGGTTAACCTACTAGTTAGTATGGATTTATTTAAATTACATACAACTTTTTATGTACATACATATGTAGGTACGTATATGCTTGCCGAAATAAAATAAAACACTGTGTCATTGCCAATAAAATTAAAATATCGAAAAGCTTTATAGGTACCTAAGTAATTTTAAAATCGTTTTTAGGACATAAACAAATTAAATAAAAAATAAAAAACAAATAGGTATAGAATATGATTTTTGTTTTACATATAAGTTAAGCGAACGATTAATATTTACATTGTCAAAAAAATCAAAAATTGCTGAATTATTTTAAAATCGTTATATAGAATATAAAAAAAGTTAAAAAAAATTTTTTGAAAAGGTGGATGTCGGATTTGAACCCCGGCAGCTACCAACAACGCTGCTTTCAGCAACCGCCCAGACAACTCATCCATTAACGCTTATGCAAATAAACAATTAAAGTAGAATATATTCCGTCACTCTGCTTATTTAATATGTAGGTACGTATTTTTCAATTTAAGCGACCAATCATGTACAAACATGTGTGTGTTTGATATGCCTAACATTCAACACGTTCAAATAAAAGCACAAACAAAAAAAAACAACAACCACAAGGGATTTTTGGAAAATATTAGAGGTAGTCGTGGTTTTTTGCTCATAACTCAGCCATTTTTTAACCGATTTGACAGATTTATATACCGACGTGTTTAAGAAGGAATTTACCATTTACTTGTGTTATAAAGCTTGGACTCGGGGAGATCTGTGGTTCCCGAAAGTGGGTATTTAAAAAAAAAAATTAGTTTTGGTCATAACTTTTTTGTATCTGAACCGATTTTTCTGAATTTTTTATAAAATATGTTCTACTAAAAATTTTCGATATATTGGTATATAAGTCATATCCATAGGACATATGGCAGCCCTAAATTTTAGGTTTTTATACAATTTTTAATTTTTTTTATACGGGAGGTACCACGCCCACTTCTCCAATCCCGCCCACATTTTGTAGGATCGTGTGTATGGGCTACCTAAATGTGTGTACCTAACTTGGAAGCTTTGGCTTTTGCCGTTCCCCAGATATACAGCAAAAAGTAATAAAATTACAACAACCACAAGGGATTTTTGGAAAATATTAGAGGTAGTCGTGGTTTTTTGCTCATAACTCAGCCATTTGTGGATCGATCTTGCTGAATTTCAATAGCAACCGATGGTAGACTATATGTGACACAAATGTAAAACAACCTAGCCGCTATCATGTCTGGAGTCTCCGGAAAACACATATCAAGCGTAAGACGGACAGACGGACAGACGGACGGATATCGTTAAATCAACTTCTCTCCCCATAAGGACCCAGAATATATATACTTTATAGGGTCTAAGATCAATATTGTAGAAATTACAAACGGAATGACAAACTTATTAATACCCTTTTCCACCTGAGGTGAAGGGTATAAAAACAACAAAAAAACCGCAACCAAGAGAAATGCAAGAAGAGATCAACGTAGCAACAGCTTATTAGACGAAACACAATAACAACAATTACTACAGCAATAAGAGATAAAAAAAATAAAATGCAACAACAACAATTACGAAAGCAATGCCTTTATACATAAATAACTTTTGCTCATTCATACATACTCATGTGCATACATATGTATGGCTTTGCAATAGCTAGGTTAACCTACTAGTTAGTATGGATTTATTTAAATTACATACAACTTTTTATGTACATACATATGTAGGTACGTATATGCTTGCCGAAATAAAATAAAACACTGTGTCATTGCCAATAAAATTAAAATATCGAAAAGCTTTATAGGTACCTAAGTAATTTTAAAATCGTTTTTAGGACATAAACAAATTAAATAAAAAATAAAAAACAAATAGGTATAGAATATGATTTTTGTTTTACATGTAAGTTAAGCGAACGATTAATATTTACATTGTCAAAAAAATCAAAAATTGCTGAATTATTTTAAAATCGTTATATAGCATATAAAAAAAGTTAAAAAAAATTTTTTTAAAAGGTGGATGTCGGATTTGAAACCCGGCAGCTACCAACAACGCTGCTTTCAGCAACCGCCCAGACAACTCATCCATTAACGCTTATGCAAATAAACAAATAAGTAGAATATATTCCGTCACTCTGCTTATTTAATATGTAGGTACGTATTTTTCAATTTAAGCGACCAATCATGTACAAACATGTGTGTGTTTGATATGCCTAACATTCAACACGTTCAAATAAAAGCACAAACAAAAAAAACAACAACCACAAGGGATTTTTGGAAAATATTAGAGGTAGTCGTGGTTTTTTGCTCATAACTCAGCCATTTTTTAACCGATTTGACAGATTTATATACCGACGTGTTTAAGAAGGAATTTACCATTTACTTGTGTTATAAAGCTTGGACTCTGGGAGATCTGTGGTTCCCGAAAGTGGGTATTTAAAAAAAAAAATTAGTTTTGGTCATAACTTTTTTGTATCTGAACCGATTTTTCTGAATTTTTTATAAAATATGTTCTACTAAAAATTTTCGATATTTTGGTATATAAGTCATATCCATAGGACATATGGCAGCCCTAAATTTTAGGTTTTTATACAATTTTTAATTTTTTTTATACGGGAGGTACCACGCCCACTTCTCCAATCCCGCCCACATTTTGTAGGATCGTGTGTATGGGCTACCTAAATGTGTGTACCTAACTTGGAAGCTTTGGCTTTTGCCGTTCCCCAGATATACAGCAAAAAGTAATAAAATTACAACAACCACAAGGGATTTTTGGAAAATATTAGAGGTAGTCGTGGTTTTTTGCTCATAACTCAGCCATTTGTGGATCGATCTTGCTGAATTTCAATAGCAACCGATGGTAGACTATATGTGACACAAATGTAAAACAACCTAGCCGCTATCATGTCTGGAGTCTCCGGAAAACACATATCAAGCGTAAGACGGACAGACGGACAGACGGACGGATATCGTTAAATCAACTTCTCTCCCCATAAGGACCCAGAATATATATACTTTATAGGGTCTAAGATCAATATTGTAGAAATTACAAACGGAATGACAAACTTATTAATACCCTTTTCCACCTGAGGTGAAGGGTATAAAAACAACAAAAAAACCGCAACCAAGAGAAATGCAAGAAGAGATCAACGTAGCAACAGCTTATTAGACGAAACACAATAACAACAATTACTACAGCAATAAGAGATAAAAAAAATAAAATGCAACAACAACAATTACGAAAGCAATGCCTTTATACATAAATAACTTTTGCTCATTCATACATACTCATGTGCATACATATGTATGGCTTTGCAATAGCTAGGTTAACCTACTAGTTAGTATGGATTTATTTAAATTACATACAACTTTTTATGTACATACATATGTAGGTACGTATATGCTTGCCGAAATAAAATAAAACACTGTGTCATTGCCAATAAAATTAAAATATCGAAAAGCTTTATAGGTACCTAAGTAATTTTAAAATCGTTTTTAGGACATAAACAAATTAAATAAAAAACAAGTAAGAGTGCTATATTCGGCTATGCCGAATCTTAAATACCCTTCACCATGGTGAGATAAGAACAAGAAGTTTTTAAAAAGAATACCTAGACAAAATCAAAAAATGTATGTATATAACTAAGTCCGTTTCCTCTTTTGACAAAGTTGATGTTTGAAATTCGTTATATAAGTTTTAATTATATTTAATCTTAAAATCGTGTATAAAAAAATTTAATAAAAATAAAAAAAAAATTTATTTTGGAGACTTGAACTCGAAATCTTACGAGCCTTAAGCGAGAACTTAGACAACTCAGCTACGAACGGTTTTATTAAAGAAGCGTTAAATTAAAATATATTGAGAGAATTTTATGAACATACATACATGTGTATGCGTAAAAAACACATTAAAATCCACCACTTGTGGTAAAGATTATAAAAAAAAAACAACAAAAAAACCGCAACCAAGAGAAATGCAAGAAGAGATCAACGTAGCAACAGCTTATTAGACGAAACACAATAACAACAATTACTACAGCAATAAGAGATAAAAAAAATAAAATGCAACAACAACAATTACGAAAGCAATGCCTTTATACATAAATAACTTTTGCTCATTCATACATACTCATGTGCATACATATGTATGGCTTTGCAATAGCTAGGTTAACCTACTAGTTAGTATGGATTTATTTAAATTACATACAACTTTTTATGTACATACATATGTAGGTACGTATATGCTTGCCGAAATAAAATAAAACACTGTGTCATTGCCAATAAAATTAAAATATCGAAAAGCTTTATAGGTACCTAAGTAATTTTAAAATCGTTTTTAGGACATAAACAAATTAAATAAAAAATAAAAAACAAATAGGTATAGAATATGATTTTTGTTTTACATATAAGTTAAGCGAACGATTAATATTTACATTGTCAAAAAAATCAAAAATTGCTGAATTATTTTAAAATCGTTATATAGAATATAAAAAAAGTTAAAAAAAATTTTTTGAAAAGGTGGATGTCGGATTTGAACCCCGGCAGCTACCAACAACGCTGCTTTCAGCAACCGCCCAGACAACTCATCCATTAACGCTTATGCAAATAAACAATTAAAGTAGAATATATTCCGTCACTCTGCTTATTTAATATGTAGGTACGTATTTTTCAATTTAAGCGACCAATCATGTACAAACATGTGTGTGTTTGATATGCCTAACATTCAACACGTTCAAATAAAAGCACAAACAAAAAAAAACAACAACCACAAGGGATTTTTGGAAAATATTAGAGGTAGTCGTGGTTTTTTGCTCATAACTCAGCCATTTTTTAACCGATTTGACAGATTTATATACCGACGTGTTTAAGAAGGAATTTACCATTTACTTGTGTTATAAAGCTTGGACTCGGGGAGATCTGTGGTTCCCGAAAGTGGGTATTTAAAAAAAAAAATTAGTTTTGGTCATAACTTTTTTGTATCTGAACCGATTTTTCTGAATTTTTTATAAAATATGTTCTACTAAAAATTTTCGATATATTGGTATATAAGTCATATCCATAGGACATATGGCAGCCCTAAATTTTAGGTTTTTATACAATTTTTAATTTTTTTTATACGGGAGGTACCACGCCCACTTCTCCAATCCCGCCCACATTTTGTAGGATCGTGTGTATGGGCTACCTAAATGTGTGTACCTAACTTGGAAGCTTTGGCTTTTGCCGTTCCCCAGATATACAGCAAAAAGTAATAAAATTACAACAACCACAAGGGATTTTTGGAAAATATTAGAGGTAGTCGTGGTTTTTTGCTCATAACTCAGCCATTTGTGGATCGATCTTGCTGAATTTCAATAGCAACCGATGGTAGACTATATGTGACACAAATGTAAAACAACCTAGCCGCTATCATGTCTGGAGTCTCCGGAAAACACATATCAAGCGTAAGACGGACAGACGGACAGACGGACAGACGGACGGATATCGTTAAATCAACTTCTCTCCCCATAAGGACCCAGAATATATATACTTTATAGGGTCTAAGATCAATATTGTAGAAATTACAAACGGAATGACAAACTTATTAATACCCTTTTCCACCTGAGGTGAAGGGTATAATAAAAAACAAATAGGTATAGAATATGATTTTTGTTTTACATGTAAGTTAAGCGAACGATTAATATTTACATTGTCAAAAAAATCAAAAATTGCTGAATTATTTTAAAATCGTTATATAGAATATAAAAAAAGTTAAAAAAAATTTTTTGAAAAGGTGGATGCCGGATTTGAACCCCGGCAGCTACCAACAACGCTGCTTTCAGCAACCGCCCAGACAACTCATCCATTAACGCTTATGAAAATAAACAATTAAAGTAGAATATATTCCGTCAATCTGCTTATTTAATATGTAGGTACGTATTTTTCAATTTAAGCGACCAATCATGTACAAACATGTGTGTGTTTGATATGCCTAACATTCAACACGTTCAAATAAAAGCACAAACAAAAAAAAACAACAACCACAAGGGATTTTTGGAAAATATTAGAGGTAGTCGTGGTTTTTTGCTCATAACTCAGCCATTTTTTAACCGATTTGACAGATTTATATACCGACGTGTTTAAGAAGGAATTTACCATTTACTTGTGTTATAAAGCTTGGACTCGGGGAGATCTGTGGTTCCCGAAAGTGGGTATTTAAAAAAAAAATTAGTTTTGGTCATAACTTTTTTGTATCTGAACCGATTTTTCTGAATTTTTTATAAAATATGTTCTACTAAAAATTTTCGATATTTTGGTATATAAGTCATATCCATAGGACATATGGCAGCCCTAAATTTTAGGTTTTTATACAATTTTTAATTTTTTTTATACGGGAGGTACCACGCCCACTTCTCCAATCCCGCCCACATTTTGTAGGATCGTGTGTATGGGCTACCTAAATGTGTGTACCTAACTTGGAAGCTTTGGCTTTTGCCGTTCCCCAGATATACAGCAAAAAGTAATAAAATTACAACAACCACAAGGGATTTTTGGAAAATATTAGAGGTAGTCGTGGTTTTTTGCTCATAACTCAGCCATTTGTGGATCGATCTTGCTGAATTTCAATAGCAACCGATGGTAGACTATATGTGACACAAATGTAAAACAACCTAGCCGCTATCATGTCTGGAGTCTCCGGAAAACACATATCAAGCGTAAGACGGACAGACGGACGGATATCGTTAAATCAACTTCTCTCCCCATAAGGACCCAGAATATATATACTTTATAGGGTCTAAGATCAATATTGTAGAAATTACAAACGGAATGACAAACTTATTAATACCCTTTTCCACCTGAGGTGAAGGGTATAAAAACAACAAAAAAACCGCAACCAAGAGAAATGCAAGAAGAGATCAACGTAGCAACAGCTTATTAGACGAAACACAATAACAACAATTACTACAGCAATAAGAGATAAAAAAAATAAAATGCAACAACAACAATTACGAAAGCAATGCCTTTATACATAAATAACTTTTGCTCATTCATACATACTCATGTGCATACATATGTATGGCTTTGCAATAGCTAGGTTAACCTACTAGTTAGTATGGATTTATTTAAATTACATACAACTTTTTATGTACATACATACATATGTAGGTACGTATATGCTTGCCGAAATAAAATAAAACACTGTGTCATTGCCAATAAAATTAAAATATCGAAAAGCTTTATAGGTACCTAAGTAATTTTAAAATCGTTTTTAGGACATAAACAAATTAAATAAAAAATAAAAAACAAATAGGTATAGAATATGATTTTTGTTTTACATGTAAGTTAAGCGAACGATTAATATTTACATTGTCAAAAAAATCAAAAATTGCTGAATTATTTTAAAATCGTTATATAGCATATAAAAAAAGTTAAAAAAAATTTTTTTAAAAGGTGGATGTCGGATTTGAAACCCGGCAGCTACCAACAACGCTGCTTTCAGCAACCGCCCAGACAACTCATCCATTAACGCTTATGCAAATAAACAAATAAGTAGAATATATTCCGTCACTCTGCTTATTTAATATGTAGGTACGTATTTTTCAATTTAAGCGACCAATCATGTACAAACATGTGTGTGTTTGATATGCCTAACATTCAACACGTTCAAATAAAAGCACAAACAAAAAAAACAACAACCACAAGGGATTTTTGGAAAATATTAGAGGTAGTCGTGGTTTTTTGCTCATAACTCAGCCATTTTTTAACCGATTTGACAGATTTATATACCGACGTGTTTAAGAAGGAATTTACCATTTACTTGTGTTATAAAGCTTGGACTCTGGGAGATCTGTGGTTCCCGAAAGTGGGTATTTAAAAAAAAAAATTAGTTTTGGTCATAACTTTTTTGTATCTGAACCGATTTTTCTGAATTTTTTATAAAATATGTTCTACTAAAAATTTTCGATATTTTGGTATATAAGTCATATCCATAGGACATATGGCAGCCCTAAATTTTAGGTTTTTATACAATTTTTAATTTTTTTTATACGGGAGGTACCACGCCCACTTCTCCAATCCCGCCCACATTTTGTAGGATCGTGTGTATGGGCTACCTAAATGTGTGTACCTAACTTGGAAGCTTTGGCTTTTGCCGTTCCCCAGATATACAGCAAAAAGTAATAAAATTACAACAACCACAAGGGATTTTTGGAAAATATTAGAGGTAGTCGTGGTTTTTTGCTCATAACTCAGCCATTTGTGGATCGATCTTGCTGAATTTCAATAGCAACCGATGGTAGACTATATGTGACACAAATGTAAAACAACCTAGCCGCTATCATGTCTGGAGTCTCCGGAAAACACATATCAAGCGTAAGACGGACAGACGGACAGACGGACGGATATCGTTAAATCAACTTCTCTCCCCATAAGGACCCAGAATATATATACTTTATAGGGTCTAAGATCAATATTGTAGAAATTACAAACGGAATGACAAACTTATTAATACCCTTTTCCACCTGAGGTGAAGGGTATAAAAACAACAAAAAAACCGCAACCAAGAGAAATGCAAGAAGAGATCAACGTAGCAACAGCTTATTAGACGAAACACAATAACAACAATTACTACAGCAATAAGAGATAAAAAAAATAAAATGCAACAACAACAATTACGAAAGCAATGCCTTTATACATAAATAACTTTTGCTCATTCATACATACTCATGTGCATACATATGTATGGCTTTGCAATAGCTAGGTTAACCTACTAGTTAGTATGGATTTATTTAAATTACATACAACTTTTTATGTACATACATATGTAGGTACGTATATGCTTGCCGAAATAAAATAAAACACTGTGTCATTGCCAATAAAATTAAAATATCGAAAAGCTTTATAGGTACCTAAGTAATTTTAAAATCGTTTTTAGGACATAAACAAATTAAATAAAAAACAAGTAAGAGTGCTATATTCGGCTATGCCGAATCTTAAATACCCTTCACCATGGTGAGATAAGAACAAGAAGTTTTTAAAAAGAATACCTAGACAAAATCAAAAAATGTATGTATATAACTAAGTCCGTTTCCTCTTTTGACAAAGTTGATGTTTGAAATTCGTTATATAAGTTTTAATTATATTTAATCTTAAAATCGTGTATAAAAAAATTTAATAAAAATAAAAAAAAAATTTATTTTGGAGACTTGAACTCGAAATCTTACGAGCCTTAAGCGAGAACTTAGACAACTCAGCTACGAACGGTTTTATTAAAGAAGCGTTAAATTAAAATATATTGAGAGAATTTTATGAACATACATACATGTGTATGCGTAAAAAACACATTAAAATCCACCACTTGTGGTAAAGATTATAAAAAAAAAACAACAAAAAAACCGCAACCAAGAGAAATGCAAGAAGAGATCAACGTAGCAACAGCTTATTAGACGAAACACAATAACAACAATTACTACAGCAATAAGAGATAAAAAAAATAAAATGCAACAACAACAATTACGAAAGCAATGCCTTTATACATAAATAACTTTTGCTCATTCATACATACTCATGTGCATACATATGTATGGCTTTGCAATAGCTAGGTTAACCTACTAGTTAGTATGGATTTATTTAAATTACATACAACTTTTTATGTACATACATATGTAGGTACGTATATGCTTGCCGAAATAAAATAAAACACTGTGTCATTGCCAATAAAATTAAAATATCGAAAAGCTTTATAGGTACCTAAGTAATTTTAAAATCGTTTTTAGGACATAAACAAATTAAATAAAAAATAAAAAACAAATAGGTATAGAATATGATTTTTGTTTTACATATAAGTTAAGCGAACGATTAATATTTACATTGTCAAAAAAATCAAAAATTGCTGAATTATTTTAAAATCGTTATATAGAATATAAAAAAAGTTAAAAAAAATTTTTTGAAAAGGTGGATGTCGGATTTGAACCCCGGCAGCTACCAACAACGCTGCTTTCAGCAACCGCCCAGACAACTCATCCATTAACGCTTATGCAAATAAACAATTAAAGTAGAATATATTCCGTCACTCTGCTTATTTAATATGTAGGTACGTATTTTTCAATTTAAGCGACCAATCATGTACAAACATGTGTGTGTTTGATATGCCTAACATTCAACACGTTCAAATAAAAGCACAAACAAAAAAAAACAACAACCACAAGGGATTTTTGGAAAATATTAGAGGTAGTCGTGGTTTTTTGCTCATAACTCAGCCATTTTTTAACCGATTTGACAGATTTATATACCGACGTGTTTAAGAAGGAATTTACCATTTACTTGTGTTATAAAGCTTGGACTCGGGGAGATCTGTGGTTCCCGAAAGTGGGTATTTAAAAAAAAAAATTAGTTTTGGTCATAACTTTTTTGTATCTGAACCGATTTTTCTGAATTTTTTATAAAATATGTTCTACTAAAAATTTTCGATATATTGGTATATAAGTCATATCCATAGGACATATGGCAGCCCTAAATTTTAGGTTTTTATACAATTTTTAATTTTTTTTATACGGGAGGTACCACGCCCACTTCTCCAATCCCGCCCACATTTTGTAGGATCGTGTGTATGGGCTACCTAAATGTGTGTACCTAACTTGGAAGCTTTGGCTTTTGCCGTTCCCCAGATATACAGCAAAAAGTAATAAAATTACAACAACCACAAGGGATTTTTGGAAAATATTAGAGGTAGTCGTGGTTTTTTGCTCATAACTCAGCCATTTGTGGATCGATCTTGCTGAATTTCAATAGCAACCGATGGTAGACTATATGTGACACAAATGTAAAACAACCTAGCCGCTATCATGTCTGGAGTCTCCGGAAAACACATATCAAGCGTAAGACGGACAGACGGACAGACGGACAGACGGACGGATATCGTTAAATCAACTTCTCTCCCCATAAGGACCCAGAATATATATACTTTATAGGGTCTAAGATCAATATTGTAGAAATTACAAACGGAATGACAAACTTATTAATACCCTTTTCCACCTGAGGTGAAGGGTATAATAAAAAACAAATAGGTATAGAATATGATTTTTGTTTTACATGTAAGTTAAGCGAACGATTAATATTTACATTGTCAAAAAAATCAAAAATTGCTGAATTATTTTAAAATCGTTATATAGAATATAAAAAAAGTTAAAAAAAATTTTTTGAAAAGGTGGATGCCGGATTTGAACCCCGGCAGCTACCAACAACGCTGCTTTCAGCAACCGCCCAGACAACTCATCCATTAACGCTTATGAAAATAAACAATTAAAGTAGAATATATTCCGTCAATCTGCTTATTTAATATGTAGGTACGTATTTTTCAATTTAAGCGACCAATCATGTACAAACATGTGTGTGTTTGATATGCCTAACATTCAACACGTTCAAATAAAAGCACAAACAAAAAAAAACAACAACCACAAGGGATTTTTGGAAAATATTAGAGGTAGTCGTGGTTTTTTGCTCATAACTCAGCCATTTTTTAACCGATTTGACAGATTTATATACCGACGTGTTTAAGAAGGAATTTACCATTTACTTGTGTTATAAAGCTTGGACTCGGGGAGATCTGTGGTTCCCGAAAGTGGGTATTTAAAAAAAAAATTAGTTTTGGTCATAACTTTTTTGTATCTGAACCGATTTTTCTGAATTTTTTATAAAATATGTTCTACTAAAAATTTTCGATATTTTGGTATATAAGTCATATCCATAGGACATATGGCAGCCCTAAATTTTAGGTTTTTATACAATTTTTAATTTTTTTTATACGGGAGGTACCACGCCCACTTCTCCAATCCCGCCCACATTTTGTAGGATCGTGTGTATGGGCTACCTAAATGTGTGTACCTAACTTGGAAGCTTTGGCTTTTGCCGTTCCCCAGATATACAGCAAAAAGTAATAAAATTACAACAACCACAAGGGATTTTTGGAAAATATTAGAGGTAGTCGTGGTTTTTTGCTCATAACTCAGCCATTTGTGGATCGATCTTGCTGAATTTCAATAGCAACCGATGGTAGACTATATGTGACACAAATGTAAAACAACCTAGCCGCTATCATGTCTGGAGTCTCCGGAAAACACATATCAAGCGTAAGACGGACAGACGGACAGACGGATTGACGGACAGACGGACGGATATCGTTAAATCAACTTCTCTCCCCATAAGGACCCAGAATATATATACTTTATAGGGTCTAAGATCAATATTGTAGAAATTACAAACGGAATGACAAACTTATTAATACCCTTTTCCACCTGAGGTGAAGGGTATAAAAACAACAAAAAAACCGCAACCAAGAGAAATGCAAGAAGAGATCAACGTAGCAACAGCTTATTAGACGAAACACAATAACAACAATTACTACAGCAATAAGAGATAAAAAAAATAAAATGCAACAACAACAATTACGAAAGCAATGCCTTTATACATAAATAACTTTTGCTCATTCATACATACTCATGTGCATACATATGTATGGCTTTGCAATAGCTAGGTTAACCTACTAGTTAGTATGGATTTATTTAAATTACATACAACTTTTTATGTACATACATATGTAGGTACGTATATGCTTGCCGAAATAAAATAAAACACTGTGTCATTGCCAATAAAATTAAAATATCGAAAAGCTTTATAGGTACCTAAGTAATTTTAAAATCGTTTTTAGGACATAAACAAATTAAATAAAAAATAAAAAACAAATAGGTATAGAATATGATTTTTGTTTTACATGTAAGTTAAGCGAACGATTAATATTTACATTGTCAAAAAAATCAAAAATTGCTGAATTATTTTAAAATCGTTATATAGAATATAAAAAAAGTTAAAAAAAATTTTTTGAAAAGGTGGATGCCGGATTTGAACCCCGGCAGCTACCAACAACGCTGCTTTCAGCAACCGCCCAGACAACTCATCCATTAACGCTTATGCAAATAAACAATTAAAGTAGAATATATTCCGTCACTCTGCTTATTTAATATGTAGGTACGTATTTTTCAATTTAAGCGACCAATCATGTACAAACATGTGTGTGTTTGATATGCCTAACATTCAACACGTTCAAATAAAAGCACAAACAAAAAAAAACAACAACCACAAGGGATTTTTGGAAAATATTAGAGGTAGTCGTGGTTTTTTGCTCATAACTCAGCCATTTTTTAACCGATTTGACAGATTTATATACCGACGTGTTTAAGAAGGAATTTACCATTTACTTGTGTTATAAAGCTTGGACTCGGGGAGATCTGTGGTTCCCGAAAGTGGGTATTTAAAAAAAAAAAATTAGTTTTGGTCATAACTTTTTTGTATCTGAACCGATTTTTCTGAATTTTTTATAAAATATGTTCTACTAAAAATTTTCGATATTTTGGTATATAAGTCATATCCATAGGACATATGGCAGCCCTAAATTTTAGGTTTTTATACAATTTTTAATTTTTTTTATACGGGAGGTACCACGCCCACTTCTCCAATCCCGCCCACATTTTGTAGGATCGTGTGTATGGGCTACCTAAATGTGTGTACCTAACTTGGAAGCTTTGGCTTTTGCCGTTCCCCAGATATACAGCAAAAAGTAATAAAATTACAACAACCACAAGGGATTTTTGGAAAATATTAGAGGTAGTCGTGGTTTTTTGCTCATAACTCAGCCATTTGTGGATCGATCTTGCTGAATTTCAATAGCAACCGATGGTAGACTATATGTGACACAAATGTAAAACAACCTAGCCGCTATCATGTCTGGAGTCTCCGGAAAACACATATCAAGCGTAAGACGGACAGACGGACAGACGGACGGATATCGTTAAATCAACTTCTCTCCCCATAAGGACCCAGAATATATATACTTTATAGGGTCTAAGATCAATATTGTAGAAATTACAAACGGAATGACAAACTTATTAATACCCTTTTCCACCTGAGGTGAAGGGTATAAAAATAAAATGCAACAACAACAATTACGAAAGCAATGCCTTTATACATAAATAACTTTTGCTCATTCATACATACTCATGTGCATACATATGTATGGCTTTGCAATAGCTAGGTTAACCTACTAGTTAGTATGGATTTATTTAAATTACATACAACTTTTTATGTACATACATATGTAGGTACGTATATGCTTGCCGAAATAAAATAAAACACTGTGTCATTGCCAATAAAATTAAAATATCGAAAAGCTTTATAGGTACCTAAGTAATTTTAAAATCGTTTTTAGGACATAAACAAATTAAATAAAAAATAAAAAACAAATAGGTATAGAATATGATTTTTGTTTTACATGTAAGTTAAGCGAACGATTAATATTTACATTGTCAAAAAAATCAAAAATTGCTGAATTATTTTAAAATCGTTATATAGAATATAAAAAAAGTTAAAAAAAATTCTTTGAAAAGGTGGATGCCGGATTTGAACCCCGGCAGCTACCAACAACGCTGCTTTCAGCAACCGCCCAGACAACTCATCCATTAACGCTTATGCAAATAAACAATTAAAGTAGAATATATTCCGTCACTCTGCTTATTTAATATGTAGGTACGTATTTTTCAATTTAAGCGACCAATCATGTACAAACATGTGTGTGTTTGATATGCCTAACATTCAACACGTTCAAATAAAAGCACAAACAAAAAAAAACAACAACCACAAGGGATTTTTGGAAAATATTAGAGGTAGTCGTGGTTTTTTGCTCATAACTCAGCCATTTTTTAACCGATTTGACAGATTTATATACCGACGTGTTTAAGAAGGAATTTACCATTTACTTGTGTTATAAAGCTTGGACTCGGGGAGATCTGTGGTTCCCGAAAGTGGGTATTTAAAAAAAAAAAATTAGTTTTGGTCATAACTTTTTTGTATCTGAACCGATTTTTCTGAATTTTTTATAAAATATGTTCTACTAAAAATTTTCGATATTTTGGTATATAAGTCATATCCATAGGACATATGGCAGCCCTAAATTTTAGGTTTTTATACAATTTTTAATTTTTTTTATACGGGAGGTACCACGCCCACTTCTCCAATCCCGCCCACATTTTGTAGGATCGTGTGTATGGGCTACCTAAATGTGTGTACCTAACTTGGAAGCTTTGGCTTTTGCCGTTCCCCAGATATACAGCAAAAAGTAATAAAATTACAACAACCACAAGGGATTTTTGGAAAATATTAGAGGTTGTCGTGGTTTTTTGCTCATAACTCAGCCATTTGTGGATCGATCTTGCTGAATTTCAATAGCAACCGATGGTAGACTATATGTGACACAAATGTAAAACAACCTAGCCGCTATCATGTCTGGAGTCTCCGGAAAACACATATCAAGCGTAAGACGGACAGACGGACAGACGGACGGATATCGTTAAATCAACTTCTCTCCCCATAAGGACCCAGAATATATATACTTTATAGGGTCTAAGCTCAATATTGTAGAAATTACAAACGGAATGACAAACTTATTAATACCCTTTTCCACCTGAGGTGAAGGGTATAATTATAAAAAAAGAACTCAAAGTTAAAAAAACATAAAAAATAAAAAAAAATGCAGATGTTATTACGAAAATTACTACCAATATTTAATTAATATGGCAATGTATATGGTTGGAAAGATCTATTCTTTGTCTTTCATAAAGCGTTAAAAAATTGAAGATCGGATTAAATTCAACTGAGTAACGTGTTCATAAGTACTCGAACCTACCCGAAAATAGTTTTTTAGGAATAACTCCGAAATTTGGGGGTGTTCCCGAACTTTTAAAAATTGATTTATGGTTTACTCAATAATGCCTACAACTTACACTAGGTCACTTTCCAAGTATATTTTCACTGTAGCTCCGTGTTATTGTTAAAGCTAAGGCACGAGCTCTATGTGTACATTTGTCCTTCAAGTTGTGCTGAAAAAGGTCAGCAAGAAAAAGAAAGACAAAAAACATGAAAAAACAAAAATGTAATTTGTACTTCAATAAGAATTATTGACAAAAAGTACGAGAAAAAACAGAGGTAAAGGAAAAACATTTAAAATCAATTAGAAATGGATAATCATTGAAAAAAACAAATTTCGATCTACCAAAAAGGTTAAAATACAATTTGGTTTAAGGATTGATGTTTGATTATTGACGTCAGCAGTCGTCGATGGCTGCGAGTGTAAGTCGGCAAATCCCTCTGAGGAGATCGGAGTGGTAGCGATCGAAACATGTCAGGGTAACCAGCCGCCTGGGTTCGAATCTCAGGTCAGTCAAGAATGAATGATTATCAATAACAATTTTAATTAATTTTCATGTTGTAAAATTCCTTTCTTCATAAAAATAATTTAATGAAAATTAAATTTGATGAACTTAAGCCTGATTAAAATATTATAAAATTTGGATTAAAAACCATAAATAGTTCAACAAAATTACCACAATACTAATTAATATATTTTACTTTGAAATATAAAGTTTGTCATTGTAAAATAAAGTCAACATTTTTAAATTTAAGAATTTTACATTAAAATCAAACATTTTAACTTTTAAATTAAAATATTTTTTTTGTGCCCCCACAAGAACCAATAGACTGAGGCACTTTAAATAAAATTTTGAAAGAGTTAACATTTAATTTTAAAGCGCACTTTTTTTCTCAGTGCAACTATAAATTTGTGACTAGCGGAACTTTATTTTGAAAAATTAATTAAATTTATAATTTGTGATCCCTTAAATAATGTTAATTGGTTTATTTACACATTGTGATAATAATTATCACATTTAATCTTAATTTGCTTTACATTTACCTTAAAGTAGTAAAAAGCCTCTTTGTCTCCGGATCTTTTAAACACTCGTATTACCAATTCTAGACACTACAACAACAGAATTACGAAATTAACACAAACTTGTAAGACTTAAAGTTACAAATTTAAATTTGTTTACACAATTAATATCTTTTTTAACACTTTTTCGAAAAATTTACCTTTAACTTTATTTCAATATGAAAGTATTTTATTTGCTCATTAAGCTATTAAGTGTTTTGATGTTAAAACGAAAAAATTTTATTAAATTAACACATTCATTCTACAAATAATCTTATAGCCCGTTTTCACTGCAACAAAATCTAGTACTAACGATATTTCGAGCCAAATCTAGTTGGTTTCGACCAGATTTTCCATACAAAACCAAATCTACTGCGTGACTAGATTTTGACGTGGGTTTTCCTTATACATACTACTAAAAAATACTTCCCTACAAAACAAGAAAACAAATCTAATTTTTGTAAAATTCAAAATGGCGTATTTTACAAAATCACGCTAAAACCAAGAAAATACAATGTGAAAGCAATAGTTTTTAAGTAAGATTTCAAATCAAATCTACTAGATTTCGTTATCATGCAAACGGGCTATTAAACTCAAAGAATTAAATCGCAGAAAAAATAATAAAGGTTTTAATGATATCGCTTTAAAGTCTCGCAATCTGTGCAAACTGTGCAGATTTAAGCTCTAGCAAACTTGCGCTGACTCGTTTAGTTGTTCGCAAATTTGCCCAACCGGCAGTCTTAAAACCCAATTTACTTACAATGTGGACATTTCTTGCCAAACAGACGAAGTTTGTCGGCGAGAAAGGAAACAAGTAAAGAAGTAAATACTGCGTCGCCTCCTTGCTAACAAACTTTGCAAATTTCTTAACAGAAATATTGTCGGAAACTGAAGATGAAAAGAAATATGTCTCAAAGTTGCCATAACAAAATTAGGGGTTCCACAACACCCGAAGTTACTCTATCATTAAAAAATTGCGGTTAAAGTTTTAAATGTGTTTTACAACTCAAGAAAAAATTACATATTCGCCTTTAGAAAACCATAGTTTCTTGTGAAAAAAAAAATTATTTGTGAGTAAAAATATAATTCGCACAATAAACAAAATCTTTTGAATTAAAAATTGTTTTTTCCCACGAAATTACTTTGATTAGGAAAGAATACAATTCTTTTAAGATTTCTTATGCGATCGCGATGCTACGAAGATTCATGGTAATGCTCAAAATAAAAAGGAACCAAGTATATCGTCTTTCCAAGAATTTGAGGATGGCAAGAATGCTAATTTAATATTTTAGCAACTGCTATGCTGCCGAAGGCTTAATTGACATTTTAAATAAATAAATAATCAATTTAAATAAATATAAAATATCTGTCATTTATGTTCCACATTGTATTACAATCCGCATTTAAAAAACATTTGAGAATAACTTCTAAAAGCAAGTTGAAAATAAATTTATTTTCTAATTTGAAAATAATTTCCCCTTTTGTCGAGAATGCCATGATTTTCAAATGATTTTGAATTCATTTCGAAACGTTTATAGTTAGAGAAAATGTTTGATTTTCAATTTTAAATTTGTTGGAAATTCATGATTAATACTCACCGTATGCATTGGGTACTAGATTTTATTATATGTTTTTTGTCATTATTCTTCTATTAAATACGTCATGTGCCAACTTGTGAGAATTTTTAAAATTAATACGTTTAATGCTATTTATATAACTAATAGTTTTCGATCTATTTTAGAAACAATGCTAACGCGACATTCTTTGCTGACAGTGCTTTTTAAAAGGAATATATTTTCTTAATGAGCGCTTAAATATTTACAGATTGTTAAAAGAGTTACAGTGCAACTAAAAACAATATTTATGCTTTTAGTTAACTAGAGCTGCATGCTTCTAAAATTCCTAAAGTGTGGAAAATTTAATCAACATATTTAACGATAAAAATTGCACAAAATAAAATTTGAAATTAGTACAAATGAGTATGATCACACCTAATCATCTAATAGTTTGCTTACACAATTTTATAATTATTACTTAACCATCTATAAAAAATTATATTTAAACTAATTTTGTATTTATTATTTATTTTTTTAGCCAAAAAAAACCTCATCTAATAGTTTAGAATATAAAACATTAAAAATAATTGTACATATAGCCAAAATAATTTTAGCACCCTTAACTTGCTAATTTTTAATTGAATTGTTTTGAATTATTTAAACTCTTTTTAATTTGTTATGAATCAGATATTTTATTTCATTCTTTAACGAATTTCGAAAGCAATTCAAACAAAAAAATTTAATTAAAAATTAATATTTAACACAAAAAAAATTAACGTCACATTTAAACGGTAAAACAGTTAATTAGGGGTTCGTTCGTTCGCTCTATGATTCAGTTAGGTAAAGAAATTTGAACGTTACATCAATGAAATTATTTCATAAGACTGAAAATTTTTATTTATTATTTTATTGAAAGCTTTCATTAATGATAAAAATATTTTATTTTCAATGAAATTGTGTCATCAAAATCGTGTATTTTTATCATTATATTAAACAATA
The DNA here is from genome assembly GCA_949318255.1 of Pollenia labialis. Taxonomy (NCBI): domain Eukaryota; kingdom Metazoa; phylum Arthropoda; class Insecta; order Diptera; family Polleniidae; genus Pollenia; species Pollenia labialis. The sequence goes on from OX439140.1 coordinate 130,054,000, forward strand.
TTTCCGTTAATGTAATCAATCAAAATCATTGTATCTATTGGAAATAATGAATACTTCAGTCGGCTTTACGTTTTATCAAAGTTCTTTATTAAGAGGTTTTGTCAAAAACAATGGTTACAATTCAATTAGAAAAAATAGAACTAACAAAAAAAGAGATATACATTAGACCGGGTCGACCTCCATACAAAAAAAAAAAAAGTTGTGCCAGTCACTTTATTTTTAGAATATATACAGTTTATACCGTGCAAAAGCCTGTGTTCCATGGGATAAATCAGCAACGCTTTTTACTGAACATTTTGGATGCACCCAAATATCTCGGAAACAGTCCGAACGATTTTTTGCACGTATCGCTTATTAAAAATAATAGTTATTTTTACTTCCCTTTTTTAAATTCCTAAATTCGACGCTAACTTTTTGTTCTTATTCTGTAAATCACCATAATTTGGGTATTTCATTTTCCCGGTTTTTAAATTCCCGAATTCGACGATATATCGTCGACGCTATCTTGGCTCACGTAAATTATTTCATTCAAACAGTAAATAAAAACAGCTGTTCAAACTAGTTGCAAAATCTTGAAAGCGGAAATTTCCCCAGCAACATTTTGCAAGTTCACTAACTTCCAACTGTCAAAAAATTCGCTTATTGGATATATACGAAGACAACATTTTGCCAGATTTTGCACAAAATGATGCAAAATATGTGTACGACAGACCTAATATTAAACCAATACAACAACAGGCAAAGCAATAGCAGACAACTGTTATTTGAGGCCACCTTGTTAATAAATACACTTTTTTTTGATCTTAATTAAATAAGACTTTTTAAGCAAAACTCAAATATCAATCTGTATTTAAATACGATTTAAATTTATGTGAAAATTAACTTAATATAGATTTAAATATTATCCTGAAAATTGGGCATTAAGCTAATAAATGAAAATTGTTACCATTCATTTACTCATTGTGTTTCATGCTCAAATATACACTCATTATCGTATTCGAAAAATAATTTCGAAATAATTTGTGCATTAATGCAGAAAATATTTTTAAACTTGTATATTTTTCTAACGTCTACTAAATTATTAAGTATTTTTATTCAAACAACAACAAATAGCCGGATAATATTCATAGCAAATTGAAATTTTTTATACAAAAAAAATATATACATACATATATACATACACACATATGTATGTATGTACATATTAAAGTACGTTATAAAATTATATTTTTGTAATAAACCGCAAATTCAATATAAATATTTTCTATATTGCTTTACAATATAAAAACAATTTTTATTTTTATTATAACAATTATGACACTTTAAAGCAAAATGAAAATTACAATACGAGCAATATAACAATTACAATAAAAATTGTTAAACAAACGTTACAGTTATACAAACTAAATGATGGAAACTAGTATCTTCAATAGTTTTGAAAAATTAGGGTGATCATAGGTATTTTTAGATTTTCTATTAATACATATTCATACAAACGTACATTTTTGTACTATTCAGTATTCATTATTAGCAGGGAAACCCTAAATACACAATTGCATGTTATTTATCCATTTTAGAGCCATTTATGAATTTTGGGATCGATTTGTTTGTGCATATTTTACCGTTTGCAGCATTTTTTTGCATCATTTAGCTAAAAGAGCATTTTTTAAGTTTGTAGCGCATAGTTTTCCTTTTAAAGCCATATATTGCCATTTTAAGGCATATTTTGGTACTTGTGCATTTTTTTTTAAAATACCTTCAAAGCTTTTGCAGCAAATAAAAAATACATGTTTTTCGAAATTCTGGTTAACAAATGGCTTTTCTGTTTTTAATATCTATCTGTTTACCCAACGTGTTGCTTCAATTTCGACATCTACATTTAATTTTTTTTACTCTAAAATTGTAGGGCAAAGCAGGTTGTCATTAAAGATAAATTGCTGGCTTAACATGTAAAGGCTCTAAGTCCATATTTGAAAATTTTGCAGGAGAGACAAAAAACAATCAAAATACATTGTGATGGAGTAATTTGAGAGAAATGGTTAAACTGTACTTTTAATGTGGACTAAGAGCTTTTTCTTGTGATAAATTGGACTTAGCGCTTTTGCTCATCACTAGAAAACAACAACAAAAAATGAGATACCTGTAATTTTTTCTTTGTAAACAATGTATTTCTACTTACTGCACATTACTGCATTAAAATCTAATTTTCTTAAAAAAGTGGACTTAGAGCCTTTACATGTTAAGCCAGCGAAATGTTATTTTAAGCTTTCAGATTTTATATAAAGGGAAAAAGCAATTATATATGTACATACGTTTTTGGCGATGTGTGTAATACAGAGAAATCTGGACCAATCTTTAAGTATACCGATCGACTCAGAATCTCTTTTTAAAGTAATCTTACGATGTCCATCCGTCCGTATGGCTGGTTGTTTGTCCATGTTTGTCCTTGTGCGCAAAGTATAAGTTAAAATTTTGTAGATAATTCGATCGAATAAGGACGAAGTCTACGTAAATGTTGAGAATCGATCTATAATTTTACATATTCCCCATAAAAACTTCTTTCCAAATTAGACTCTTTGTGCCCGTAAACCATCTAAGTATTTTTAGCCCCAAAAATATTTTCCATCCTTAAATAGCTTAAACTTGTTTTTAAATGCTAACATTAATAAACAATTTAGCGACCGCATCTGAAATCCCTTTTGAGACAAAAAGTTTCATATGGATGTTTATATCTTAAAAATATTCGGCACAAACATCTCCTTTATGAATTTGAACCTCAAAACATAACTTTGTTTTTGTGAGCCGATGACTGCCCATAGTTTCCAAATAGGATAGAATTTCTAAAATTCGTCTGTATGTTTGTATTGGCTTTACTGATTATAATGTAAGGATTGTTTTTTTAATGCAAATTTGATTAAATTGTAAAATATTTTGTTTTCAAATTAGCGTTTTTTGATTTTTTTTAAGGCAAATTTTTACAATTTTCAAGTCATATTTTCAAGTTTTTACTGCATATTTAATGCGCATAAAAAGAGTTTTTAGAGCATATTTCTGGTTTTCCTGATAATTAGATTTACGGTAGCGTTGTAGAAATCGAAATCAAGTGGAATCACACAGCAAAAGTCAAATATGAATACAAAATATTTGGGGTACAAATGCTTTGCGTTACTGCTGGTCCTACAACAAAAATAGTGCCGTGAGGGAGGAAGAATTCAAAGAACTACAGAAAATTGGGAATTTAAAAAGCGGAAGTAAAAGTAACTTATATTTTTAATAAAAATACAAAAAATAGTTAACATAAATTGCTTTAAAATTGCGTGCAGCCTACGTCGCAGCTTTCGATTTTTTTTAAGTTTTGACAAGCAGTATATGTAAAATTCTTGAAATCAAAACTTGAACGTGGGATTGAAGGGCAACGTTAATTGGTACATACATACATCTCCACTTCTCTTCAGTACTTGTTTGTGACAACGACACTACAGTAGAGTTTTTGAAAAGTTTTCAATTTATTTGCATCTGGGTCCAAATAAAATTGTGCAGGCCTCTAGTATGTACACAATTAACTCTGATAATGTAGTTATTCGACCTGAGTTAAGTCCTGTGTTCAGTCAAGAATAAAAATTGTCAATAGATTCTAATACGTTTTTCATGTTGTAAAAATTCCTTTCGTCATAAAAATAATTTAATAAAAATTAAATTTAATAAACTTTAGCCTGATTAATATATGAAAATTTGTATTAAAAATATTTTTATTTCAGTTTATTAAAAGGAGTTTCCGGTTAAATATGATTAAAAGAAAACAGTTCAATAAAATAACCACAATACTAATTAATATTTTCAAGATCTAAAATAAAACTCTATTTTATTAAAATTAAAATGATATCTCAATTGTCGGACATCCTTTACAAATTCGATTCAATTTGCATACGAGATATACTTATTCCTACATGGTCACCCCAAACACTGTACATCATCATCAATCAAGCTAAAGATTTTAGTTTATTTTTCTCTTATTCACATCTCGACTTACAAGCGTATAAATAAATGTACGAAGAAAGAAAAAAAAAGACCGATGACAAACGGATTGATTGAGTTATGACAATTGTCATGCTTTGTTTTTCTTTCTGTTGTTGTTTTTATAATATTAAATATGAATTATTGATTGATAGTACTTATGTAGCTTTATTTTCAGCGTTCACAACTGAAACATTTCAAAAAGCACCAAAAACGTATAAATTCAAAAAAAAAAAGCACTTAATTTCTTTATTTTTCAGTTTAAACATTTTTTTTAATAACAAACTCTGCATCGTTAAGCTCTTTGATGCATATTTAACTTTGAGTGCAAAGTATTATGATTATTTGGGACTCAGCCTCAATTTACTAACCTTAATTGAAGGCGTCAACGCCTTGCAATTGAAAAATCCGATTTTGATAGCGCGTTTAACACGGCAGTTACACGCTCAAATTTTTCTTGATAGTCTTTTACGTATACTCTTTGTCAAAATTTCCAAAAATTGAAAGTTGTGCCGTGCCGTAGGCTGTATTAAATTTTTTAGCCCTTTACTTTCAAGATGTCATCAAGAAAATAATTTATAAAGGCAAACGAAAAATTTGCTCACTAACCTTGAAATCAGCTGTTTTCTTGAACGTAAATTGAGACACTCACTGGAAAGACATTCAATGATTTCTTTAATTTGTTTTTTTTTTTAATTAAAAAAATCACTTAAAATAAAATTAAAAAGCACCGAGCACTGACTCCAAGAACTTAGCACTAAAAACCGTGCTAAAAAAATCCGAGTTGAGAACACTGGTTGTTGTTGGTTCGTTTGATACAAAACTACTCTTATTTTCACACTCTCTCGAGCAATGTAATTCGATTTGAAACTGTCTTTCATTCAGTGATACTCTGGGTATTGGTATAAGTGTATTGATGGTTGCAATTGCTTATTTCGATAGTGTGTATGCATGGGAAGTGTAAAAAAGTCGTCAATACTAGTGGTGTGCACGTGACGTCGATTTATTGTGTGACGAGTGAATAACTCGCGATTGTGATTATTTTTTTTTAATATTTATTACGAGTGAAAGAGTAAGCGTGATAAAAATTAGCATGAGAAATCATGCTTGATTTAAAAATTTCAATCACTCATTATTTCTCACGCACTCCCGAAAACTTGGTTAACAAACTGTTGAACATAAACGAACATACAGTGGATCAGTTACATAAGTCATCGAACCAACTAGTACTTGTCTAATCTATTCTGTGACAAAACTTGATGCGGAGTGTCGAAAAACTTAATATATTAGACGCACTTTAGTTCTACACGGACAATGATCCAATACACAAGGCCCATATTGTATGTATGTAGCTCTTGTATAATAGTGCACATGTTCTCAAAATGCTGCAGCAGTTTTCGAACAGTATTGTTAAAGAGCATTTCTAGGCCCATTTAGAAACCAATACAAAAAACATACGATTTCAAATAGAAATGATCTCGGGAAAGCGATAGAGGGCGATTGGGCAAAAGTTGATGCCTCGTTATAGTAAAATTCTCTATAACTGAAGCCAAATTAAGCCAAACTCTAAATAATGTTCTGTTTATTTTCGAACACTGATTTGAATTATAAAATAAAAATTAAAAAAAAATTTTCATGAAAAATGTATTCAATTCTTTTGTTTGTCCGACGACTTTATTGATCTACTGTACATATGAAGGTACTAAGAAAATTGAAAAATATTTTTATAAAATTGTCGAATTTTTCGTAATAATTAAGACGAATTAACTACTGGTGGTGTCGAAACGCCTTTTGATTTTGACAGTTCGAGCCTATTTGTTTTGATTTGTTAGTGTTTCGCAAAGAATGGTTGACATTTTGAGCCGTAAACACTAACAATGCAATGCAAAACCCCCTATGTTGTTTCTGTTGTTTTTGGATTGTTGTAGTTCCGACACCACCTATAGTTGAATTCGCCTTGATCCATATTAATACAAATTAAATTGAACTTAGTCTTATTTCTTTATTAAAAAAGTATTTTTTGTAAATCAAAAATTAAATTTTCCTTTCGTTGTGAGCTTGCGTGATTGTTAGCCAAAAACCACTCACGCGCACAGCTCTAGTCAATACAAAACAAAAACAATAGTACATATATTTTTTGGTGGTTTTCCGTAGACCAAATCGTTGTTGTTGGCTTGATTGTATTTGTCGGATTGAAAAGTACTTAGAAAAAAAGTAGTACAACCGAATAACCGCATTTATTCCGTATGAAATAGAGCTTAAATACGAACGTGCCAATTTTAAAAGCGCTTAAACGTTCGATTGAAACATTACATATGAGATCGTTTAACGAGGAGAAGTCTATTGAAAAAGAAAAAGTGCAATAAGTTTCTAAAAGCGTTAAAAAAATAAAAACTAAATTTTAAAAAGATTAAAGATATGATGATTTTTAAAAATATTATAAAACAAATATAAATAAACAGTGAATTTAATAAAGATATTTTGGAAAATATAACAAAATAAAGTTTTAAGAAATTTTAAAATTTAACGAAGATGTAAAAAGTTTTAAATTTAAAAAGTGTTATTCTAAGCAGCATTTTGAATTACATACATAAATTGTACCTAAAAAGGAATATTTTGCAAAATTACCCTAAAAAATGTAACTACCCAAATCAATGAAAAACAAGGAAAACCTCTATCCGAGAGTTAAAGGGCGTTGTAGGTGTTTTGAGAACTAAAGAACTAAAAATGATAATACAAGACAGAAAAATTGTTGGAATGAAACTTTTTTTATTATAATCTGGTCGATAATTTTGCGGCATTTATTTTTTAAATATGATTTCCGGTATAAGTCCACCGCGACTACGAGTTACATGGTCCATTCGATCAGTCCAATTTTTGTTTACTTTTTCCAATAAATCTGTCCGTATGGCGTCAATGGTGGCTTGAATGTTGGCTTTCAATGATTCAAGAATGGCTGGTTTGTCGGCATAAACCAATGACTTAGCATAGCCCTATTTAAAGTAAACCAGAGGCGTTAAATCGCACGAATAAGATGGCTGGTGAACAGGACCAATTCTAGAATTAAAGTCATCAAACTGAGGCCTGATTATGGCAGTCGGGATCGAGTATTTTATCAATTCGAAAACAATTTAATATCTAATTATTTCATTAAATGCTGAACGAATCGGAATTATTTTTTCAGTGTTATAAATAATTAATTTGAGTTTCAGAATACTGAACAAATAATTTCGATTCGTTCAGTATCGACTGAAATAAAATTGCTATCGAATCGAGAAAGTACTCGATCACGACTGCCGGAATTAGGCCCCTGGATTTTACAACAAATCTATTTTTAAGCGTGCTGTATGGCAAGTTGCGCCATTTTGTTGGAACCGAAAGTTTTTGGAAACAAAGTATTTTGGAAACAATTCAGTCAGCATGGCTCGATAGCGTTCGCCATATACCGTAAAGGCATCTCCTTGCTCGATTCGAAAGAACGTAATTATGATTCGTTAACGGGTTGAGGATTGTCTTGGCTTTAAATACAGTAATTTTGCTTATTGATGTGGCCGTTTAACCAGAAATGGGCTTCGTAAAACGGACTAAGTGCTCTATAAACTAAGCGAACAGATTTATTTATTTTTTCAAAGCAAAATTCCACAATTTGAAAGCATTGTTCTAGACAAACCTTTTACTTAACAGAAATGCCAACACAGTTTTACATTCTCAGTTGTCAAAATATAGTTATCGATTCAAAAGTTCTCATGCAGCTAAAAAAAAAAAGATATACCAGTAGAATATTTCAGAAGTGACCTTATAATACTGTGATATTTGTGTGCGGACGCTTTATAAGAAACCCCTGTTAATTATTATTTGTGCCTAATTTCAATCAAGATTTAAACGATTAAAGGGTTTTCCGGGAGTGGGCTTTCTATGAAGCCTATGGTAAATTATGGACCGATCTTCAAGGAATCTGGAAGTGCGATTTGTCTTATGTCTTATGAAACTATGACAGACCAAGTTTTGCTACCACAGCGTTATTCGTTACGGTTTTAGGCGTAATAGACGGGATTTTTGAAAATTCGAATGTTTTGGGGGTAAAAAAGGGTAAAAACGGGAAAACTCGGTAATCTTATACTATCTTCAAAACTAAAAGAGATACAAAAAAATGTAATACTTATCGTTGTTCTTTAGAAAAATAAGCGGACAGGAGTCTGGTACTTTTTTGAAATTCAGCCCTATTAAGGAGTAAACGAGTAAAATCTGAGTTTTGGTACTTTTTTGACACCCCACCTATCTTTTGAACCAATAAACAGAGAAACAAAGTTAATACCACATTCGAAACCTATAAAAAAAATACGAATTCGATATTGGTACTTTTTCGAAATTCGAAGATTTAAGGGGTAAAAATCGTAACTATTTTTGGTACTTTTTTACAAAACCTTTTTCTACATTCATTGACGTATTCGTACTAAATTATGGGCTCCCACTACAATACTGAAGTTTTTAATCTTTAATGGCGGGGAAAAAATTGTACCAAAAAGGGGAAAGTTAATGTTGGACCTTAAAACATAAGATTCAAGATGCAATGTCCTGGGTGGATGAAAATCTATAAGAGTGAACTTTTTGGTACTTTTTTATTCTTTGACTGGTACTTTCTATACCATTGAACATAGAAATGCAAAATTATAGGTTAAATTTGTAAAAACATAGGAACATTAACTTTGGCATATAAATATGTTTATGAAAGAAAAGGCTCGATAACAAAGTAGCGGGTTTAATGCCACAATTTAAACAAGTTAAAACCTGAAAAAATAAACTTTGGCATACAAATATGTCCACGAAGTTTTTTTTTATAAATTTTGGCCGGGTTGTCTAAAACTTGTGTACAAACTGGGTCATGGTGGCACAAATCTGTTTTCAGATTAACCTAGTTTAACTTTAATCTAAAAAAAACCCCCAGCCTTACGCGTACTAAAGTTTTTCCGGGAGTGGACTTTATAAGCAGGCTATGGTAAATTATGGTCCAATATTTACGAAATTCGGCAGTTTGATTTCTAGTCTTATGAAACTATAAAAGGCCAAATTTAATTGCAATAACTTTCAGGGGTGTTCTGGAAATCCATAACGCAAAACGCAGGAATTTTGAAGTTGTTTTTAATACACTTTTAATGTAATTTTTGTTATAAAATGTGTTTAATAGAAAAATGTTTGTGAAATAAGAATTTGTTATAAAATTCTTTTATTTCCGACATCTTATTCAAAAACGACGTGTCAAATTCATGCGTTTTCGATTTCCAGAACGCCCCTGTTTATATGGGGCCTATGATCAATTATGGACATTATTACAAAATTAAGTAGTCTGATATCTAGTCATATAAAACAAGTTTGTGCAAAATTAAATAACATTCGGTACATTCCACCACCAATTATTGTTAGCTTTTCTAACAGAAATATAAAGTTTTTAGGATGTTTGGCCCACATTTGTATTCCTAACTCTTTTCCAACTGAACTGATTGTGATGGACTTCAATTCTAAACTAGAAAGAGTTTGACACCAATTGTTATTTTCAGTTGAGTCTTTCAAATGTACGCGTGTTTTCAACAGACGGCCAGATGGACAGACATGCATGTCTAAATCAACTTAAGAATACTCGAGGGCTAAGAAATATTTATTTTGTGGGCTTTTAGACAACTTTTAAAAATGTTTCAGACGGAATGACAAACATGGTATGTATAGCCTCATTCACTGCCAGTATTGGAGGGGTATACAAATATTTTATTTAATTTATAAATTGCCAGACATCAAAGTGGTTCACAAACATCAAAATACTAGCAATTTTTTTTTCAAATGTTTTCAAATAGTGTTTGTTAAAGTATGACCGACTATTTTTTTAGAAAGTGAAAGTTTAAAACAAATTTATTTCGGTATTTGGCAAAAATTTTAAAAACTGTTGGTCAAAAGAATGTGGTAGTGCACAACAATAAAAAAACTAAGAGTGTAATTAAAACCCCAAATTGTTTAAACAACATAAAAAATTTTGTAACACACAACTTTGTCTTATTTAATTTTTTTAAGCAAATTATTTTGTTTATTTTGTATGTGTTTTTTATTTATTTATTTTTTGCTTTTGTTTATAAAGGGTGTTTTTTTTAAGACAGATAGCACTTGAAAACCCCAAATTTTATTAAAAGAAATTTATTCGAAAGATACATAAACATTTGAAAATTTTTCGAACAGTGCCGGCCGAATGTCACGAATTACACGTGCAATGTTGCCCTTTAGAGTGTCAATTGTTGCTGGTTTACCAGGGGCCTAATTCTGGCAGTCGTGATCGAGTGCTCTCTCTTTTCGAAAGCAATTTTATTTCAGTCGATACTGAACGAATCGAAATTATTTATTTAGTATTCTGAAACTCAAATTAATTCTTTATAACACTGAAAAAATAATTCCGATTCGTTCAGTATTGACTGAAATAATTAGATATAAAATTGCTTTCGATCACGACTGCCAGAATCAGGACCCAGCATAAACCAGTGACTTCACGTAGCCCCACAGAAAATAATCTAGAGGTGCCAAATCGCGCGATCTTGAAGGCCAGTTGACACGTTCATTTCTCGAAATCAAGTTATCGTTAAATTTTAGTTTAATAATTCATCGATATTTTCTAACTAAAAATCAGTGATCATGGTGAAGTTTCAAGCTCTATTAGCCGTTAATTGAGCTCCGGCTTCATTTCATCTAATAACGCTTTCAGCGTGTGTTCCACACCAAACGGTGCATTTTTCTTGATGTCATGGAGTCTGTTGGGTATTTTGTGGATTGGTTTGTTTCACTTCATATGCGGAAATTGGGTTTATTAACAAACCTGTTAAGCCTAAGATGTCATCTGAGTAAATTTGGATAATTTGGTAGCTTGAATTCATTCAGGCCAATTCCTCAGAGTATACTGATCATAATGTTTATGAGTTCGAGTTATATTAAAGCTGGGTGACTGATTGGGTCATCGCATCCCCACCTAGTGCTAAGGCTGCCAGCAACTCTCTAGGCTTCGGTTTGCTGATCGTAAATCTTTTGAAGATCTTTAGGCGCCACCGCTATTGCACGATCTTATCCGTGCAAGGAGAAACGCTCCATAGAAATAGGATTATTCGTTTATTATAAAATTGTGAATAAAGTCTGGAAACGAATGGCATAGTCAAGCCGTAAATGGTAGTCTGTCGGCTTTAATACTTAAAAAAGTTGAATTTTAAAGGACGACAAATCTTATGTATTTTAAAATTCTTTGTAGCAACCGCCGTGATAACTTTAATTGTGTCAAACGTGTCCTTTTAATGTTGAGGGACTATGCTGTACGCATATATACGTACACATCCAACATTTTGAGGTGTTATCACGGTAGGTCGTCTTCCGGTAGTAAAAGGGGTTCTAACAGACCCATGTTGATGAAAACTTTCAAATAAATATTAGCTATTAATTTATATAAGCTAATGGTGTTTTCTTTTCTACAAAAAAATGTGCCTTTTTTTAAAAAAATTCAATTTGGTGTCTTTTTCTTAAAAATTTTGCTCCCGAAAAGGGTGGCTTGTTTTATTCTAAAATACTCATGCTTTTCGGGAGCAAAATTTTTAAGAAACAGACACCAAATTCCATTTTTTAAAAAAAAAAGGCACATTTTTTGTAGAAAAGAAAACACCATAAATCTTAACTTAAATGAAAACAAAATTTTAATTATTTTCATCAAAATATTTAAGTAAAACCAAAAAAAAACCCCAATAAAACAATTCAGCTACAAAACTTAAATAGTTGGTCACGGCAAACAGAAATCAATAGTCTCGATTTGTACCATTTGGAATGACAGTTTTTTCAAACAAAACTCTCATATTGTCTATTGTAAACTGAAAAATTACACCAAATTTTTATTCAAATAAAACAAAAATAAAAAAAGTGTAGTTTTTTAACTAAAACGATTTCATCATTTTTGTTTGTTTTTACAATTTTATTTGTTTTTTAGCACAAAAATCTATTAAACAATTAAAAAATCGGAAACAGTTAACTTTATAAAAAAATCGTGCAAAAAGATCATTAAATAAAAATAAAAAACATTATAAATTAAACTAATTGAACTCAAAAAACTAAATTGTGTTAAATTTTAATTAAAATTCTTCTAATTTTTAAACAACAACAAAAAAAAATTAATAATAATAAAAAAGTTAAAAATGACAAAAATTATAAATTTGAAATTATTAACAATCATTTTGGCCACTTTAATAAAATGCGGTAAGTAAACAAAAAAAAAAAAAATATTAATTTCCTTTATTAAATTTCTGTTTAAATTCCGTAATAAATGTGAATATTGTCAAATACGGAGGAAGGCATTTGTTCGGACGTGTGTGAATGTTTAAACAAATTTTACATTTTTGTGCATTCAAACATATTTACATATTTATACCTTCCCTACCATATTTGAAAAAGAGTATTATGCGTTGCTGCTAGGGTTGCCAGAAACCAATATTCAAATAACTGGGCAATGTAAAAATTCACCTGGATTTTGTAAAAATAACTGGACAATCTAAAAAGTCCAAAAAAATTAAATTCGATATAATTTTTTTAGAAGAACAAGTGCGATATTTCACATATTAAAATTGCGTTCTTGAGTAGTCAGTCAGGCCTGTCACATAAAACAATTCCGATCGAAAGTGATTTCGTATCTTGATTCACATAAAACGAAATCACTTTTGATTAAAATTGATTTCTGTGACATGCCTAAATGTATGGATAGGATTTCAAAGGATTCTGACAATATTTCCCGATCGGTGGCGACTAGGGATGCCAAATGGGACCAGGTTTTTTTAAACCCGAGATTGGGGATTTTTTATTCAAAAAACGGGATCCCGGGACGGATCGGGATTTTTCGGGATTTCATATATAAAGGCAAATTTTTCAAATTCATATACATATTTATAATAAAATGTTTATGTATAAGTAATAAAACAAACAAATTCATAAAGAATATTAAACTCGTTACAAAATAAAACAGTTTAATGTATTCTTTTAAAGTAATATGGAAAAATTATGTTTTAAAACTTATATTTTAAAAAGCTTCTAAAACAAATTAATGGCGTCCGATAACACTGCGGAACAGAAATTTTGCGGTCTGGAATTTGATTGCAAATTATTACTAATTTAAGTTCTCTGATTTTAAATGTAATCTCAATTTCTCTCTATCAGCTCTACTTTTCGAGATATACCGGTATGTCCAAAATTAAGGCACTTTCACTACATATATTGGCATAACTTGGAAACCATTGACCATATTCAGTTAGCAAACAAATACGAAATTCGGCAACATTATGATCTTTAAGCCGAGCTTAAATTGTTTTTGTAATTTGTCCTCTAGTTTCAGAGATATGCTTGAATTTTTGAAGAAAAAAAGAACATTTTAAAAAAAAAAATTTTTTTGTTCTTCAAAAATTCATAAAAATAAAAATTCGACAAAAGTCACAGTTTTGGACTTAAAACATTTTTCTTAACATTATTTCGAATAAAATGAATATCGATTTTCATACAAAAATTACATTTTAAATATGTGTGTTTCATGAACGTTTTTTCTTTTTGTAGGGAAATCGAAATTCAGTTTTCTCAGTAAATTGTGATTAAAAGCAAAAGTTGTACACCGATTACAGTTAATCAAACCTCATTTCATTCGAAATTATGTCAAAATAAATGTTTTACGACCAAATTTGTGATTTTTGTAGCATTTTTAATTTTTATGAATTTTTGAAAAACAAAAAATTATTTTTTTTTTCAAAATGTTCCTTTTTTCTTCAAAAATTCAACCATATCTCTAAAATTAAAGGCCAAATTGAAAAACCATGTAAGCACAACTTAAAGATAATAATATTGCCGAGTTTCGAATTTTATTGTTATCTGAATATGGGCAACCGTTTTCCAATTATTCCAATATATGTAGGGAAAGTGCCTTAGTTTTGAACTTAACGGTATATCTCGAAAAGTAGAGCTGAGAAAAATGGAGATTAGATTTAAAATCAGCGACCCCCAATAAGTAAAAATTTGCAATTAAATTCCAACCGCACAAAAAAAATTTAAATTTGTTCCCTTGTGTAATCGATACCGCCAGTATGATTTAATATTAAATTTTTGAAGTATTTTTAACAGGGTGACTCAGGTTTATTTAAACATAGTTGTATTTAATAAAAAAAAAACTAAATCCACAATCTCGGGATTTTCACATAAAAAATTCCGGGACTCGAGAATTAAATTTTTAGAAAAATTCCGGGATTTCGGGATTGGCATCCCTAGTGGCGACTGTTTCTTTGCTAAGTTACTATAAGTTAGTTTTAGACAACAAACGTTTGCATGTCGTTGATGTCGAAAAGACGCAGATTTATTTCGTTGTAATTTCGTATTTGTTAGGATAAATTACATACTTTTTGTTTTTCACCCGTATTTAACTAGATTTAAATATCGCTCTGTTTCTATAATATGTATGTTGATTTTCACAATGCTGACTTTCAGTGTTTGGTACGGCACGATATGTCGATGACTTTAATTTCTGAAGAACAAGAGCCCCTATATTTATGGTACTAATAGGTAAATACGTAAAACTACAACTTTAAACTTGAAAAACTGCGTAAACATACCACCTACACATGTATGTACCCACAAAAAAACTCAAGTTTTAGTGTGCATGCCCATAATTTATCTATTTTATTTAGATTAAAATTAAAAATTGGCAAAATTTTGATAAAAAATAAAAAAATTGATTTTAAAAGCCCAGTAATCGATTTCAGCATAAAATCGAATACGTAATTTCGATTGCAAAAAATCGATTTTTTTACCACAAAATCGATTTTCGATTGGAATCGAAATCGATTTACTATTCTACCATTCCCTAGTTAAGAAATGGATTAGTGCATTCCACTGATAAGATTTCTTAAATCAGGCGAAAATTAAGAATACTAGATTATTTTTAATTTTTGTAATACTCAAAGTGTCCTAATTGGGGAACATCTAGTGGCCCTCCTGATATGTCTATAGATCTCTAATCCTTTACTTAAACTGGAAAACAAGTCCTTAATTAGCATCTGCAATTTGATTTCAATCGGACTTACCGTTTACAAAGTTACGAAAATTTTTTTTTTTTGTTATTAAATCACTTATTTTTGAACATTTTTCAAACTTTCATCAAAATTTAGTCTTTTCTCCTTTTCCTTTCTTGTGAGTATAGCTAATTGCAAATACTTCCGAAAAAGCCTTGCAAATTGGTATAGAAAAGGAGTAAGGAGTTAATCGGGTAAATAGATTCATAAAAATAAAATTCTCCTTCTAGATCCACTTTGTATTTATTTCAAGAACGAATTCGAAATTGAATCAACGTTATAGCACTTGAATCAAGCGCATTTTGAGATTGGTTCAAACTTAGTTTTACTTAAATCAATCTCATTTTGGAATATTTACAGTACGAATTCGGGATTAAATATGTATGAGTTACGTATTTCGCGATTGAAAATCTGTACTTGAATCAATCCTTCTCTACTTGATTCAAGAAAATTCGTACTCACCGTACTATAAATCAGGGATGATCACGTAAGTACAATTGTACTTTTTTCAGTACTATAAGCTTTGCAAAAGTACTGAAGTACTCCAATGACATGTTTAGTACAATTTAAAAATTTTAATCGCCTTACCATGTTGAAATGCTTTGAAAATCAGTTACATTGAAGCCGGCGTGCCGGAAACGCGTGTTTTCGTTTAATCTATTCTCAAAGAAAAAGGAAATGATTGTGATAATTTCATTACATTCTGGTGCAATTTAGGTTGCAGGGTGTGTGAAAAACAATTGAAACTGGTTTCAAAACAATAACTTCTAAATGGTTTCGTTGCAGTTGCGTTTTCCGTCTGTTCTGGGCCTTAACGTTAAAACTTTTTTGTCTAGGGTTGCGGGGTTGAAAAAGAAAATGAATGCACTAATGTTTCCGGATATCAGTACAACTGCCAAAGGTATTCATTCGTTGGCGAATGTGGAACGGATATTTTCATACCAAAATATGATAACAACAATGCATAGAAGTCAACTGTATGTAAATACTGTATCGAATTCAATTCAGACTAAAGATTTACTACAGTCTAATGTGTCTTGTTGCTATAGTTTATGTCAATAAAAAACTTATGTAGAAATTTGTCAAAAATCTTATTTTCTACATAAATCGAACTTTTATCTCCTTGAAAATAATTATTTTATAAACTTTGCTGCAAATCATTTGGTCAAAAATGAATTTTGTTCCATTAGGAATATGAGCGTTTCCAATTGCTGTTTGCGACGTTGGACTTGCATAAAATGAACAAAACTGATAAAGAATATGGTATTTGGTATACGAACACAAAAAATTTACAAATAATTACATTTCCAAAAAGTTTTTTACATTTATTTGCACCGTCGAAAGAAAATTTATTTTCGTTGAAAAATTCAATGCACAACACAATTCGATAGTCGATGTTCGATAGCCAGCGAAAATCATTTATCGAATGTAACTCATTATAGGGGCCTTAATTTTTTTTGATAATTGCCAAAGGTACATTTTAAATATAAATGTAAAGTACAATTGAAATTGAATGTATGTACGTAAATTTTTTGTTATTCAATAATAAATTTCTTTTGGGTTTTAGTACAAGTACAATTTTTTACTAAATTTAGTACAATTTCGAAAATGTCGTTTATCATCCCTGCTATAACTACCGCTTCGGATTGATTTGAGTACGGATGGATTGATTTTTCTTTTGAGTGTAGGTAAAAAATAATGACTTTCTTTCCAATGTGTTCATTTTGGGACATCCCTTGTAAAATACACTGGTTCTTTCACTAGAATTGTAAGTGTTCCTCTTACTGTTTTCTGGTAACTCGACACATTATTTTGAAGGCGAAGTTTTTACTGGGTATTTTCCAAATACGTCAAATCTTTGAATAGAGCAAATATTTTTCCAAAAATTGTACCATAAACTAAACTTTTATTAAAGTAAGACATTTTAACTAAAAATTTTATTTTAAATTATGCATTTAGCTTTTTATTTAATTATGTAAATTGAAAACAATTTTTTTTCTAATTTAAAAAAAATCTTCAAATTACAAATTTTAATTTAGTACAGAATTTAAATGGCATAATTACGTTCAATTTCAATAAATTCCCAATATTAAAAATGAAAATCATATGAGATAATTTGCTTTATAATTAGGGAAAATTACTTTGAATGTAAAACATTTACTAATGTAAACATTTTATTAGTTGCTACAAAATCATTTAGAATTTACAGAAAGAGTAAAAAATAATGGAACTTAATTGTTGCCAAATCAAAAATTCATACATTCAGAATTCAGAAATTCACATTCTTGCTTCACAATAAATGTTCCCATATTAGGACCAGTTGTATAACTTAAGATATTACACGATAAATCTTAAGTATAGCATTCATTGTATGCATAAATAATTTAATCAGTTTCAATTATCAACAAAATAAAAAATCTAAATTACTTTATATTCTCATATGTACGTTTGTATGTATGTATGTAAGAAAATTGTTTACAAGTCATACAATTATTAACAATCAAAAAAAAATTTTCCTATAGGAATATTTTGTAAGCCAATAATGATTTTGTTTAAGTTTTTAAGAAAAATGTACATCTAATTATTTTCTAATCTCTCTTTTAGTACACCCCGAATCGGAATTTACCTATTCCGGTCATATGGGTCCTGACCACTGGAGCGAGCATTTTAATCAGTGTTCAGGCAAACACCAAAGCCCCATTAACATCAATGATGTCGATGTGGTCAATCATACCTATTCGAAAATGTCTTATAACCAATTTGGCAAATTGCCTTTGGAGGCTTCGGTTTTGAATAATGGCCATACGGTTTTGTTAAAAATGACTTATGAAAACGAAATCCCCTCTATAGCGGAAGGCCCCTTGGAGGGCAAAGGTACTTATCAATTTCAACAATTACACTTTCATTGGGGCGAAGATAATACGGTGGGCAGTGAGGATCGTATTAATGATGTGGCCTATCCCATGGAACTGCACGTAGTTTTTCGCAATAGTAAATATGATAGTTTTGAAGCGGCCGCTAGAAAGGATGATGGTATTGCAGTTTTGGCGGCGTTTTATGAGGTAAGATATAATTACTTTTAATAGAACAATGCACTAACCGGGTTTTGCAGATGTTCATCCTTTCAACAAAATTACGGGCTGTTTAAGATTGTAGTGCTGAAACAGAATTTAGTCTTCAACCTCAGGCAGAAAAAGTTACAGAATTTCAGTACAGAAAATCTGTGAGTTTTTACACAGAAAAAAATAAGAATGGATTTTAATTAAAAAAAATGTGATATTAATTAAAAAATTAATTAAATGTGCGCCAGTAAACAAACACAAATACGTAATATGTAGTATAAATACAATATTTGTTGATGTTAACACCCTTTTTTGCAGAATGTTGTTGATATAAGTAAACGTTTTATTCATTTGATTAAATTTTTAATTAAAACTGATTTTATTTTTGATTAATGGTTTAATTGAAAAAAAAATTGGCGAGAACCATTTTTTGCAGAAATGTTGTTGACATAAGTAAACGTTTTATTCACTTGATTTTTGATTGGCGCCCTATGCTCCAGTGGGAGTTAAAGGAACATATATATATTATTTTTGATTAACTGATTTTATTTTGAATGTATTTAATTTTAAGCTCCAGGTCTTTTTATATAAAAAGGTCAATTAAAACTGAATTTAAATTTTAACTGATTTTATTTTAATGAATTGAAACAAAATTGGCGAGAATTTTGTCCGTGTAGTTTTTGATATGCAAAATTTTCAAATGTGGCCTAAATGTTCTATTCGCAAAGCTTATTTCTCTCTTCAAATAGGTTTTTTTATAATTTTTGTATCGCAGGCGTAGATATCAAAAATGCATAATTTCTTGTTTTTTGTATAACTTTTTTATTTTATTTTTTCCCAAAACGTACTTCTTTTTATTAATAAGATTTCTGACACTGAAATTTTTTTGTTGAGGGAAATCAAGCTTCCATGCCCATTTCGATGGTAGCTTACAGGGTTATCGTTGGAAATTTTCGAAAAGGGTCACAAAAAGTGGATTTTCCAGAAAAAGTGGACAAAAAAAGGGTATTTCAATAAAAAAAAGGGTCATGCTTTTTAAAAGAAGTATTTCCCATTTAAATAAATATAATAAGACAAAGTTTTTTATAAACAAACAAAAAATATTTATTTCCTATTTTAAACACCTGACAAAAAGTTTGTTCTTCATCATTATAACACATTTTTTCTTAATAATGTTCATGTTTTGTTCCGACATTTTGTTTTCAAATAAATTTTAGGGTTTGTTTCAAATTTTGTAATCGTTCGCGAATTTTAGCCCTGTTCGAGATTGAAGCGATTTTTTCCTGTAAATTTTCTGATTCTTTAAAGCTTTTACGATTTTAAATAAATATTAGACTTTTCTGTCATCCCGCTGTTACCAAATATTTGGGAATTTCAGCTATTTTTACCAAATTTTTCATTTCTGTTAGTTTTAGAGACTTTTAGTCAATGTTATCGTGCTATTTTTGCAAACTTTTTCGAATTTTTAAATTCTGCGAAGCTTTGTTGCTCTTTGAGGCAATCGTCGCTTTTTTTAAAAAAAGCCTCATACCTAAACCGAAGTCACCTATTTTACAGGGCACTCTTAACATTGTCGATTTAAAAGAGAGTGAAAAGTTCAATACCTTATGCCATTATTAACAGCCATACCTAAACAAGAGCGGAAAGCGTTTTATAGCTGTCAAAAATTCTCATGCCCATACAATTTGTATGAAGCATCCCTAAATAGCGCTGCGTCAACGCTTTACAATTGGAAAATCCGATTTTGACAGCGCGTTTATTAGTGAAGTTGGCCGCTATTAATAATAAATAATGACAATTTAGCTATTTTTTGACAATCTAGCGGGATTTTCTCTTCTTTTTATTTCTATTGTATGGGTTTTATTAAACAAAAAAGTTAGCACTACTGTTTGTGGCACAACGTTGACGCTCTTGTTTAGGTATGGCATATCAGCGTAAAAGCTTAGCGGAAGAAAACGTTCCGCCTTCCGCTCTATTTAGGTACGGCTGTAAGGGTTAATTTTTTATGATAAAACTTGCTACTCTTTAAGAGAGCAAAACATTTTTAAGAAAAATTTCACATTATTTTGAGAAGAAACCTACATAAGTTATTCAATAAATATATGTATATATGAGTATTGTTTGCTATTAGGGAAATTATACTTTACTATCGCAAATCTAATTTAGAAGTCGTCAAGGCGAATTAACTACAGGTGGTGTCGAAAGTCATCTGATATTGACAGTTCGAGCCTATTTGCTTTGATTTGTTAGTGTTTTCCTAAGAATGGTTGACATTTCGAGCCGTATACACTAACAATGCAATACAATACCCCCTATGTTGTTTTTGTTGTTTTTGGATTGTTGTAGTTCCGACACCACCTGTAGTTGAATTCGCCTTGGAAGTCGTAAAAAATAGTTTCACACAAATTTTTTACGAATACCGTTCTATATTTTGATATTAAATCTTGACTTGAAGTCCATTCCTCCATCTCCGCTTATTTCAAAAACATTTGTTTAGCACTAACGTTCAGCGGTGTTGAAAAAAACAAAATGTGTGTGCTATTTCCAAAAAGGGTCAAAAAGTGGCACAAATAGGTGAAAATGATACAAAAGGATAATTTTAAAAAAGGGTCATAACAGGTATCAAGACCTTAGAAAAAGGGTCAAATTGATACCATAGTATCACAACGGTCAGAAAACCTTTTCCAAAGATTTTAGAAAAGCTAAAATATTATACAAATAAAACCTTAAAGGGAATAAGAATTAAAAACATTCAAGTCCCACTTGTAACAATACGAAAGCTTAAAGAAAACACCAACAATAAACAGTGAGTTTATCTCTTCTTACATTCCCCTAAAATTGGTTGGCTTTTTCCCTACTCGAATTTTAGTTGTAAGTGGGTAAAAAAAAAGGAAAAAATAATTAAAAAACAAATTGCTTCATTTTATTGTCTTCGTAAGAAAACAACAAAAAAAACCAATTTGCCAGTTCTTTTTGTGGTTTGATATCAAATTTCCTTAGCATTTAATGTGGTTACCTATGGCAGTTCGATGCATCTATTGATAAGTTAAAAACTTGTTATCATTTCCAGCTTCAAGCAGCTTCTTATGCGGGCGAAATAAATAAACCCCAATTTTAAAAAAATTTTAGATCAGCAAAAAAGTATGTTTTGTTTTGCGGCTCTTCATATGGACATTTCCAGCGAAAAGTAGACTTTTTGTAACGCAACGCCAGCACTCAAATAAGCTTTTTTTTAAGGTCAACTAAATGAAAATATACTTAGTTGTGTTTTACACCAAAATAGAAAAAAGCAAATAACACATACATATATGTAAAACTTTTTGAGAAACAATTATAATTGCTTGCTGGCGTTACGTTATGAAAAGTAGACTTTTTGCTGGAAATGCCCATTTGAACTAATAATTATAGTGGTGAATTTGTTTACTTTTGTGGCATTCTAATTGCCTTTTCAGTCAATAAAACACACATTCATATGAATAAACGAACGTTCAGAGAAATTAAATGTCAGATAAATGACAACTGAAGTGACAGTAGATTGCTAAAGGGTACTTTACTTTATCGCTCAAATCTTACGTATTTTGGTGAATATGCTTCACTGATCTAATGATTGTTTGAATGAAATCAACAGTAACAACTTATCATGACAGGGTTGTATTTTTCTTGAAATACCTAAGATGGCAGAGCAATCATTGCGCAATGGATTGCCACTCGTGGTAATCTGCGGTCAATAGGTCGCAAATATTTTTGTGGAATCAAATTTGACAAATTTGGAGTGTATAATGTAGAGCTGCCAAGTATACTGTATTGAAAATGGCCCACACTGCAGATATTTTTTCGTATTTTATATATCGAACAAATCAATCCAATTGTTAAACCTTAATATAATCTAAAAAGGTGTCAGATTGACAATTTCAAACACATTTTACTTTATTAAATTAATAAAAACTTTTTAGAAAAACTAAAGATATTAAACCAAATAAAAATGTTAAACGTATAAGACTTATAGCAACAGTTCTACTTGTAATAATATCAAAGTTTAAACAAAACAACATCAACAATAAACAGTGCGTTCATCTCGTCTTACATTCCCCGCTACAATTAGTTGAAATTCTCTCAACATTAATTGTAGTTGTAAGTAGGTTAAGAAAAACAAAATAAAAAACAAACAACAACTTACAAAAGATGTTGTCAATTAAGTGTTTTTAGGCCGTGCACCTGCCTGTTTATTATCAAAAAGTAATTTCAATTTTTGGGAATACAAAATTTAAATTTCAAAAGATTTTGTTATTCGTGCTAAATTCCCAGTTTTTATTATTGATGAAAACACTTGAAATTTATTGTTGATGGGATAAGCTATTCCTATGCGCATTTCACTGGTTGCTTAGGCCAGATCATCAGGAAACTTCATCCATAAAGATTTTAGAAAAACTAAAGATATTAAACCAAATAAAAATGTTAAACGTATAAGACTTATAGCAACAGTTCTACTTGTAATAATATCAAAGTTTAAACAAAACAACATCAACAATAAACAGTGCGTTCATCTCGTCTTACATTCCCCGCTACAATTAGTTGAAATTCTCTCAACATTAATTGTAGTTGTAAGTAGGTTAAGAAAAACAAAATAAAAAAACAAACAACAACTTACAAAAGATGTTGTCAATTAAGTGTTTTTAGGCCGTGCACCTGCCTGTTTATTATCAAAAAGTAATTTCAATTTTTGGGAATACAAAATTTAAATTTCAAAAGATTTTGTTATTCGTGCTAAATTCCCAGTTTTTATTATTGATAAAAACACTTGAAATTTATTGTTGATGGGATAAGCTATTCCTATGCGCATTTCACTGGTTGCTTAGGCCAGATCATCAGGAAACTTCATCCATAAAGATTTTAGAAAAACTAAAGATATTAAACCAAATAAAAATGTTAAACGTATAAGACTTATAGCAACAGTTCTACTTGTAATAATATCAAAGTTTAAACAAAACAACATCAACAATAAACAGTGCGTTCATCTCGTCTTACATTCCCCGCTACAATTAGTTGAAATTCTCTCAACATTAATTGTAGTTGTAAGTAGGTTAAGAAAAACAAAATAAAAAACAAACAACAACTTACAAAAGATGTTGTCAATTAAGTGTTTTTAGGCCGTGCACCTGCCTGTTTATTATCAAAAAGTAATTTCAATTTTTGGGAATACAAAATTTAAATTTCAAAAGATTTTGTTATTCGTGCTAAATTCCCAGTTTTTATTATTGATAAAAACACTTGAAATGGATGAAGTTTCCTGATGATCTGGCCTAAGCAACCAGTGAAATGCGCATAGGAATAGCTTATCCCATCAACAATAAATTTCAAGTGTTTTTATCAATAATAAAAACTGGGAATTTAGCACGAATAACAAAATCTTTTGAAATTTAAATTTTGTATTCCCAAAAATTGAAATTACTTTTTGATAATAAACAGGCAGGTGCACGGCCTAAAAACACTTAATTGACAACATCTTTTGTAAGTTGTTGTTTGTTTTTTATTTTGTTTTTCTTAACCTACTTACAACTACAATTAATGTTGAGAGAATTTCAACTAATTGTAGCGGGGAATGTAAGACGAGATGAACGCACTGTTTATTGTTGATGTTGTTTTGTTTAAACTTTGATATTATTACAAGTAGAACTG
Organism: Pollenia labialis; assembly: GCA_949318255.1. Taxonomy (NCBI): domain Eukaryota; kingdom Metazoa; phylum Arthropoda; class Insecta; order Diptera; family Polleniidae; genus Pollenia; species Pollenia labialis. The sequence continues at coordinate 130,077,857 of OX439140.1, forward strand.
TTGCTATAAGTCTTATACGTTTAACATTTTTATTTGGTTTAATATCTTTAGTTTTTCTAAAATCTTTATGGATGAAGTTTCCTGATGATCTGGCCTAAGCAACCAGTGAAATGCGCATAGGAATAGCTTATCCCATCAACAATAAATTTCAAGTGTTTTTATCAATAATAAAAACTGGGAATTTAGCACGAATAACAAAATCTTTTGAAATTTAAATTTTGTATTCCCAAAAATTGAAATTACTTTTTGATTAATAAAAAATTTAACAAAAAAAAATATAAATGAGGGGTTTTTCATGCCGCCATAAAATGTATTACATTTTATTTTCGGAGTTTATTTCGCAACCTTGACTTTTTATCAAGTTTAGATACCGAAACGAATTTCGGTATCATTATTTGACTTTTTGTAATTTCGGTATGGGTATTTTAATTATATCGGTATACCGATATAGCAACTTTAATAACGGTATATATCGGTATTACAATTAAATGAACCAAACCAAAAAAAAAAAAACAATTTAAAAAAAAAAGAAAAAACTATTTAGTGATTTTTACTAAAAATATTATCATCACAATAACAATACAAATTTAAATCAGTAAAGCGCCAAATACACTTGTCAAATGCTTGTCATGCTGGCAAATATATTCGTGTGCGTGTGCTAGATGTATGCTTACCATAATATCTAAATTTTTTGATTTTCCAGAATTTCATAAGTGTATTTGGCCCTTCAGAAAGCTGGCGGATTGTTTTTATTATTAACCTTTGGTATTTCAAACAGTTCAATGCTATTTCAAACTGTCAAACATCGCACCTTAACATTTTCTTTAAATGTTGTTGTAGCACTTATGTTGCATTCTATGATTCTATATGTATTAATTACGAAAATCAGGAGGAATCCAAAAAAAAACACACAACATTTTTTTTAAGTGGCTACACAGAACAGTGCAAGTTCATTTTTAAAATGTCGGCATCAACTAAAGTTCTAGCTTTTATTTTCAAATCGTTGCATCTATAGTAGGGATGACAATTCCGAAATCCCGAATACCGAAATCCCGGGATTATTCTAAAAATTTAAGTCTCGAATCCCGGGATTTTTTATGTAAAATCACGAGATTTTAAATTTAGTAATATGTGATTTTTTTTATTAAATACAACTATTTATAAATAATATTAAATCATACTGGCAATGAATTTTTTTTTTAACTGGTTACAAAAAGAAGTCGCAAGTGAATAAATGTTACATGCAATGCATTTTGTACCACAGAAAATAATCAGAAGATAAAGTTCGGTATGGTCTTTTTTCAAAGTGAATGATAATAGAACTGCGCACGCACAATGCAAATTGTGCAAAAAGGTGTAAAAACTTTAGGAGATTCTACCAAAGGTCTTTTGACACATTTGCTTAAGTTCATTAAACTGTTTTATTTTGTAATGAGTTTAATATTCTTCATGAATTTATTTATTTTATTACTTATACATAATCATTTAATTCTAATGAGGTGTATGAATTTTAAAAATTGGCCTTTATATATGAAATCCCTAAAAATCCCGATCCGTCCCGGGATTCCGTTTTTTTAATAAAAAATCCCGAATCCCGGGTTTCAAAAAAACTGGTCCCATTTGGCATCCCTAATCTAAAGACTCTCCTCATGGCTACGATATAAATTAATCAACTTTATAATTTTTTCTTTATTTAACTTCTATGAAATCTTAATAAAAAGTTATGTTTATTTTAAAAAAATATGTGAATGCAGTATTGCCGTGTTTCCGATATCATAAAATTTCTAAAAATAATATTTTGATTAAAAATTTTTTTTTTCTAAATGCCTGAAATTTATGTTTAAAAATACCATGAAGATGCGTTGTTGTATAGTTGTTTTGTTTTTTTTTTTATATTTTTAATTTTTTATAAATACACAGAAATAAGCTATAAACATAACTTATATTTTACTAAGTAACTACTAGCTAATTGATACAAAACTCATCCACGTAACACTGTTTTTTTCATTTGTCATTTTACTTGCGACAAGTGTCAAAAATTTACTTGCAAGAGAATGCCATTTCATTTCCCTTCTCTCCTAAAAGCTCAAAACTTGACTAGTCAAACTTGACTTGTGTGAACCGGCACCAAGTAAATTCTCTTGCAAGTTGAGCTGCAAGTACGAACAATGTGTTGGTTCACACACGTCAAGTTTGACTCGTCAAGTCTTGAGCATTTAGGAGAGAAGGGAAAAGAGAAGGCCATTTCTTTTCCCCTCTCTCCTTAAAATTCAAGACTTGACGAGACAAACTTGACGTGTGGGAACCGGCACAAAAAGTGATGTTGTAGTAAAAAAGTGTGAGTGTACTGAGTTTTTCGAACATGTTCTTTAATGAGGAAACGGGGGTAAGCACTGTTGGCAACTTTTTTGAACATTGCCCGCCAAATCGGACTCCAAAATCGCTAGAAACAGCTAAATATTTAATTTAGCGGAAATATTTCTAAAAATACCGCTAAAACGTAAACATTTTTTATAGTTTTATATAAATCTAGATACTGGGCCATTTCACAGAGTACAATTCCATTCGGAATTGAAGAAACCAGATTTCTTTATTGATAGAAAGTATATTTTGATAGTTTTTTGGCCTTTCAGATGCAGAAAACTCCCATTCCGTGCATGAAAACAAACATGGTTTCATTCCGAAAAATTTTCTTGTCATTTACTGAAGCACCAAATTACGGACTGAATTCCGTATACGAACGGAATTGTACTTTATGACATGGCTGATAAGCTGCTTTTTCAAAGGTATTGGACTCTTAAATTACGTTACATACTCAGGTTTCCAACTTCTCTCGCTTTTGTATTCCCAAAAAAAGTTAAAGTGTGCCGAATCTTTGTACCCTACACCAGCAGTTAGAAAATTTCCGTAGTGGTCTTTATATGGGACCTATGGTGAATTACGGGCCGATCTTCACAAAATTTGAAAAATTAATTTATATTTTTGTTACGAGGCTTACTTTCGCTATCCTTTGGCTAGCAATGAAGTAACTTGTACAGAAAATTTATACAATTTATAAAATTTATATTTATATTAGATACCAGCAGAATGTAATGCATTTTCTGGCCCGCTACGGCCTTCGTCATAAAAGCTTTTGAGGATTGTAATTTGACTTAAAATACACATTCGAATAATATGAAAATGTATATAAAATTAATAAGATGAAAGTTAGTGAATTATATTTGTTGGGATCTATCGAGACAATTTAGATCAATCCTTACCTTCTGTTTCAAAATTTGTTGTGAATTATAACAAACAGTCCCAACATAATACTAACTGAAAACCGAAAAAAATGTCACACGCGATCTTCAGTTCACTAAAACTACAAAAGTAAGTAAAACCGTGAACTTGAAAAAGTAGATTTTAGCCAAAAAATACAAAAAAAAACTTAATTAGAAAAAGTATAAAATCTGTAAATTTAAAATTTGAGAATGATTTCTGTAGCAAAAATTAACGACTGTGAGATCTTTAAAAATCTCTAGATTTCCCGCTTACCGCTAAAATGTATTTTTCCCCGCCATTGACATTTAAAAAACGCTAGATTTAGCGGGAAAATCTCTAAATTAGCAACAGTGGGGGTAAGTAACAAAACAATAACAGAGTTAGAAATTGCAACCATAGTGGTGGTTCACTCTTTGACTCTTCAAGTCTTGATCTTTTAGGAGAGAAGGTAGAAGAGAATGCCATTTCTTTTCCCCTCTCTCCTAAAAACGCAAGACTTGACGAGTCAAGCTTGACATGTGTGAACCGAGACATAGAGCGTCAAGTTATTTTCATTAACACAAGTTTTGCAAATTTGAATTTGTTTCTATTTAAAAAATTATATTATCTTATATTATACCGAAACGATTGTAGGGGTATAATTCTGGTATTAAGGGAAACGGTATACGTATACCGGTATTTTATGCAAAAACTAATTTGGGCATTGGCGCCAATACCGGTATTCAATTTAAACGGTATTCGTATCGGTTTCGGCATCGGTTGCTAACCTTGCTTTTTATATTCTGATATTTCAAATATCTAGCAGATCGGAAGAATAGATTACAAATTGTTACCCACTGTACGATATGGCAGTGCTACCGCCGTATTCAAAAATGATTATTAAATTTAACAGACGTTTATTAAGAAAATTTTTCATAGAAAATTTGTTTTGTTTAAGTTTAAAAATAACTTGTATTTATTTCTTGATTAAACTCGTACATGTTGTTTTCATTTATTCTAACCTTAACCTTGCGAGTATAATTAAATGCTTTACAAGAACAAATTAATATTTTTTACTAACAATTTACCATTTTCTTTGTTTTAGGTTGGCAATCAAACTAATGAAGAATATGATCAGATGACTAGTTATTTAAAAAACATTCATGAGCCACATACAAATGTAACACTTCCAAAACCCATGGATTTACTAAGTTTGCTGACCGAAGATTTGAATAGATATTACACTTACATCGGCTCGTTGACTACACCACCCTGCAGTGAAGATGTTATATGGATTGATTTCATAAACCCAATACCTATATCGCCGGAAATGGTAGGATTGAAGAAAAACGTATACAATTCCTGCATTAATTGTTTATTTCAATTTTTTTTTTGTTGTATTTTTTTAAGATTGAACGCTTTCGTGATTTAAAAACTTTTGATGGTTCCTCGCTAAAACACAATTTTCGCCCGGTCCAGCCTTTAAACAATCGCAAGGTGTATAGAGCTGTATCGGATATGGATCATGGAGTTTCGGAAAATTTAGCAAGCAGTTCTACATCTTCACTTCTACTGAAATCCTCATTAATAAGTTTAATAGGTGTTTTTAGTATTTTAATCTGTAGTTTAAGTTTAAAATCTTAGTTTTCTTTCAATAACAATTTAGAATTGTAATTAATTTTAGTCTATTTTTACTTTTTAAATGTTCAACTGAAGCCTATAATTAAGTGAAAAACATAGAGTTAATATAATTCAATTAAATTCATTTAATTGTATTCATAGAATTTATAATTTATTTTTTATATTCAATAAAGAAATTAAGTTTAGAGAAATTTTTCAATTCATACAATCCTTTACGAATCGGTTTCAAAATCTTTTGGGCCATAATTTCGTAAAACCTATTTTGCACACGTAAAGTTTACTTTTTAAAGTCTTGAGTATGTAGGGGAGAAAAAAGAATGGGAGTACAGACTTTTATGTACCTACTTCAGCCAATTCACATGGAGGCTTTTACGACGTCGCTTTGACGACGTCTCTTTTGGTTTGACGGCGAGCGGTGTAGAGAAGAAAGAGGGGTAAACCAAACGACTCGTTTTGTGTTTTCATGTCGTTTTATATATATATATATATATATTTGTTCCTTTTACTCCTGCAAGGAGCATAGGTCGTTTTTTATATTCCTCTTTAAACTTTTCTTTTTACGTTATATTCTTTTTCTTACTTTGTAGTGTGTGGTTGAAAATACAGTGAGACCTTGATTATCGATAACAGACGGGAGCAGCATTCTTGATTATTATTTGTTTTTGTTTCTTATTTTATGTAAATATGAGGAAAAAAGTAATTTTGGCAGAACATTCTTCCAGTACGTTGGGAAATTCTGTTTCTTCGTTTAGTTAAATTTGTTTTGATTGTTCAAAGGTAAACGAAAAAAAGATAATTTGTTTATAATTTCGGATAACAGAGGTAATCTAAATCAATGCAAACAATTTTTTTATCTTCCAGTTAATTGATGCTGCCGGTTAATCGAATGACGGATAATCAAGGCTCTACTGTTAATAAAAAAAAAGACATGCAACCTAAAATCATCGCATGTACGCAAAGAGATTTTGGAAGTTGCTTTAAAAGGGAATAAAGATAAAACGACGTCGTAAAAGCCCTCATGTGAATTGAGTGCTTGAACCTTAAGAAGACTTTGTCAAAGTTAACTTTGCGTGTAAAAAAGAGGTTAAACTTATGGCGAACTAAGTCTTACAAAAATATTCTTTAAAAACATAAATTCCTTTGATTTTTCGACCACAGAACTTTTTAAAAAAATTTTAGCGATATCGAGTTTCATGTAATTAGGCGACTTAAGCTGCATGTACACGGCATATTTTTTATATCTGCCTTGTCAAATTTCCCACTGGAAAATACATACATATGTATATGTCGTGTATTATCTTTATAACATTGCTTCCGTAAATGTCAGATTCAAAGTCATCTAAAAAAATTTCAATTAAAGCGTGATATATTTTCTTCTGACAAACCATCTGACATCAGCTGTGCCAAAAATCAACTCCGGAAAGAAATCGGCAGTTCCCTATTGACGGAATCATAAGCTGGCTGAAGATAATAAAATGTACAATACCAATATATGAATGATCATTACACCATTAAATAGAAAGTACCCTAAATTGGTATCTTCGAATTTAAAGAAAAAAATGTTAAAATGGTTAAACTCTTTTAAGGTGTAAATCAAAATTTTTGTGGCGACAGCACGCTACTTTAAAACCGAGAACAACTTTGGTTTCTGCAGTAACTATGCGAAAAAACAGAGACAATGTCAGAGAAATAACATGTGCGTTTGTGACCGAATAATATAAACCTTATGTAAATCAGCAATTTTGACAGACATGCACAATAACATGTGACTTTAAGAGTTGACAAGTCAGCGGTAAAAAACATGTCGTGTACATGCACCTTTAGAAGTGATCTAAAGATACATGGGAATACCATGGAGTTCCACTAAACAGAAAACCCGCAGTAGAACCAATCCGAAGCTTAGACGAAGTTAAAAATGTGCCCCCGTTCAACGCCAGAGATATGAATCATAAAATCCCTCAAAGGTGGCGGAATCCATTTAAGCCAGTCGCCTTTTCTCCAGAGCTGGACAGTGACAAAGGTGTTCTACATTCTCCTTCTCATTTTCGCCACCGCAGCTGCGGAATAAACCATACAGGCCTGTAACTGAAATCAAGTGATGAAAGTGAAAGTGATTTCGTTTAATGTGAAGCAAGATACCAAATCACTTCCACTTTCATCACTTGATTTCTGTGACAGGCCCGATAATGTCCGACTCCCAGATGCTGTACGTGGCTCTTTTAGTCATCAATAGTAAGGACATGGTTCGCCACTTATCCATGCGGGGGTAGAATTTCAAGGCAATCCTGCCTCCATTGTTCACGACCCATTTTTTTTTTAGCTATTCCTATATACATATATATAGTCGATTGCCGAAATTCGAGTTTGCAGGAGGACAGGGACACCTTAACACCTTCCAAATCCAGTGGAACCCTTAAGATAATGCTAGGCCTAGCAAGTTTATTTTCCAATATATCCTTGTGCTCTTGGACCATATAATCTTGATATCAAACTGCTCACCCATCCTGCTTAGAGATGAGCGGCAGACAACGGGTGTTACCGTTTACAGGAAGGTGGTATCGGTGACACGGTTATCAGCCTGGAAAACGCTATAGTAATCCGAAAGTCTTCGCGATTAATTCAAATTGATGACCCTTGAGTGTAATTCGAAGACCACCCCTTCTCGTGATATTGAGCCATTCCGAAGCGGTATCAATACATAGTGCGGTAAGTACGGATTTTTTTGAGTAAATAAAGATAGATTCAAGTACGGATTTTCAATCCCAAAATACTTAACTTATCCATATTCAATCTCGATTTCGTACTTAAAATAAACCGAAAATGAGATTGATTTAAGTAAAGCGAAATGCGCTTGATTCAAGTATTATTAAGTTGATTTTATTCCGAATTCGTTCTTGAAAAAAAAACAAAAAATAAATTAAATAGAAAAAATATTATGATTGATTGTGTTTTGCCTTAATATTTTTTAAGGATTTTAGACAATAATTAATAATTATTTTTTGGGGTTGTTTTAAAACTTTCTAGAAAAATCAAAATCGCACTCGAAAATAAATACAATACCGGTTGCTTTCGTTAACAATACAGAATTAAACTTTATTTTAAAAATGGTTCTTCAATTAAAAAACAGTATAACAGTTGGGAAACAATTTCCCAAGCTGTTTGACGTTACAATTTAGATTTTTACGTTAGCAGTTATTTAAAACAGTTAATTCATTAAAAAATTCAAAGTTCACGTAAAATTAAAATTAAAAAAAAAACAATAAAAGTAATAAAAAATGAAAAAGAAAATAAAATTTAAAATGTTGATCTGGCGAAACACCGGCCCCATTGAAGGACCTGCGGTCTTCAATCAACTGGAAGCATCGCCAATTTATGAATCGCCCTCTTCAGAACTCCGTTCTTAGTCCTCACTAGCGCTACTCGCACTCTGCCGTCTGCGCCTGGGGTTACCTCCTGAACTCGGCCGGTCAACCACTGCATTGGTGGCATGTTGTCCTCGTGAACGATGACGAGCTTGCCGACGGCGAGATCTGGCTCTTCTTCTGCCCACTTGGTTTTGGCTTGTAGGCTGCGGACGTAGTCTTTCTCCCAAGACTGCCAAAACGTCTGCTTGAGAGCGCAGGTAAGCCGCCATCTCTTGCAGAACCTCAGCCTGTCCACTTCTTCTCGAGGCAATTCGAGCGGCAGCGCTTGTAGGCTCTCGCCGATTAACAGATGCCCCGGAGTTAACGCTTCGCCGTCGTTCGGGTCGTTGCTGACTGGAGCGATTGGCCTGGAGTTCAATACTGCCTCTACTTGAACTAGGACCGTCTGCATCTCTTCTTGGCTCAGTACCACCGTGCCCACGGTTTTGACGAGCAGTCCTTTTGCAGATTTGACGGCCGCTTCCCACAGGCCGCCGAAATGTGGAGCCCGCGGCGGAATGAATATGAAGTTGACGCCTCTGTTGGCAGCATACTTCTGTAGCTCTCCGGCATTGGTGACCATCGCCTCTCGAAGCTGCTGCAGCTCTCTGCTGGCACCGACAAAATTGGTTGCGTTGTCGCAATAAACGCGCTCTGGGAGCCCACGTCTGCCGATGAACCTTTGAAGACAGAGAATAAAAGAATTGGAAGAGAGATCAGAAACCAGTTCAATATGTACAGCCTTTGAAGTAAAACACACAAATATAGATATATACATTTTAACGGGTGGACGGCCACGAATTTTAAGCGTTATATTAACTGGGCCGCAAAAATCTACACCACACACTTTGAATGGACGTAGAGCTCTCACCCTATCGGCGGGCAAATTTCCCATTATCTGACTCATTAACTTTGGTTTATACAAAGAGCAATGAAGGCACTTGCGGACTACTTTTGAACATTCTTCGCGGGCATTTATTAGCCAAATTCTGTCTCGCAAAATGGCTACTAGTGCTTTAGCACCAGCATGACAGTTCTCTAAATGTAAGTGTCGCAAATAAAGTGCCATAAAATGAGATTTCCTTTTCATTAAAAGGGGAAATTTTGCGTCATATGCAATTGGTGCATTTAGCAATCTCCCGCCGACCCTAAGTAGTGAAAATGAACGATGTTCGTCTTTAAATTGATGGACAAATGGATTCAACTTTTGTAAATTAGAAGGCAAAACTTGTGACTTACTTAACTTTCTCAGCTCTTCGGTATAGTCCAATTTTTGGTAAAATTCAATAAGCTGAAGGAAAGTCCAATTAATTTCTTTCGCTGTAGGTATACCCAAATTGCGGCATTTATCTCCACGAGCAATATCGAGAAAACGAAACACATAAGTGAATACTCGAATCATTTTAGTATATGATGAATATTTCTCAATCACTTTTACTACATAGTTGTTTTCATTTTCCTCTACAGCAAAAAACACGTTAGTTTTCCTTTTCTCAAGAGACTCTTCTTCGATTGACAATTCAAAATGTTTGCTAACGGGCCACTTGTCACTTTCATTAAGTAAAAATCTTGGGCCGTCGAACCAAATAGAATCAACTAACTCATCAACATTACAACCTCTAGAAACTATATCAGCAGGATTTTCTTTAGTTGGAACATGACGCCAAGTGATATTTGTAGACAAATCCTGAATTTCTGAAACTCGATTTGACACAAATGTCGCTAGAGTCGATGGATGAGTTTGAATCCAGTGCAACGTTATTTCTGAATCCGTCCAAAATGTTATGCTTTCTATCTCAAACGAAATCATAGGTTTTATTTTCGACCATAACTTGGCCAGTAAATGCGCTGCACATAATTCAAGTCGGGGAAGTGACTTTGTCTTCAGAGGAGCAACTTTTGATTTAGCCGTTAGCAATCGACATGAAATTTTAGCAGAAGCTCTACTCCGGATGTAAATGCAACAGCCATACGCGCGCATAGAAGCATCAGAAAACCCATGAATTTGACATTTAGTTCTAGTATTGGTTAAAACATATCTCGGGATCTCTAAAGTATCAATTTTCAATAAATTGGACTTGAAATTCAACCAAGACGTATCAAGACGTGTAGGGATTGATTCATCCCAATCTAGCTTTATTAGCCATAGTTCTTGCAGAAGAATCTTCGCCTTTATAACCAATGGGCACAAAAGTCCGAGCGGATCAAATAGCCTTGCCGAAACGGATAATATATTCCGTTTTGTTGCCCTTAAATTCAGAAATGAATCATCCAAGTGGTATTTAAATACATCACTCTTCGGACTCCAATAAGTGCCTAATGTCTTCGTGAGATCCGGATCTATTTGAACAGACTTTTCTATCATTGTGTGATCGGTTTGACCAAAATTATTTGAAAACCATTTAGTTAAATTAAAACCTGCCGATTGTAGAATTTCAGTGACTTGAGATCTAATTACATCAAGCTCTTCTACTGAATCGGCGCCAGTTAACAAATCATCGACGTAGAAGTCTGTTTTTATTACTTTAGACCCGATAGGTAAAGTTTTTTCAAACAATTCACTCAAATAAGAAAGGCATCGTATTGCCAGAAACGGAGCAGATGAGGTGCCATAAGTCACTGTGTTTAATTTATAAATTTCAATATTTTCCGTTTGACTTTCCCGCCATAATATTAATTGAAAATTTCTGTCGGCCTCATCAATTATTACTTGACGGTACATTTTTTCAATGTCAGCCGTGATGGCGTATTTATGCATTCGAAAACGAATTAGCGTAGAATATAATTCCTCTTGAATTGTAGGACCGATCATTAGTAGATCATTAAGTGAAATTTGTGTTGACGTTTTACAAGAAGCGTCAAAAACTACCCTTAATTTAGTAGTAGAACTCTGGGGACGTAATACACATTGATGCGGGATAAAATAATGTGGTGTATTGGGAATTTTGTTGTCTGTAATAGACATATGCCCCAAGTTAATGTATTCCTTCATAAAGGAGTTATACATCTCTTTCATTTGTGGTTCTTTCGACAGTCGACGTTCTAATGAAAGAAATCGTCTTTTTGCTGTTTCAAATGAAAGACCCAAAGTATTAGGATTCGCTTTGAAAGGTAGCGCCACTTTAAATCTTCCCGAGGGTAGTCGTTGAATAGAATTTAAAAAACTTTCCTCGCATTTTTGATGCTCTAACGAAAGAATATTTACCTCTTTAGGCATTTCTTCTAACTCCCAGAATCTACGGACAACTAAGTCAAGTGAATCTTCCTCGTTTTCGTTCAGTGTACTTAAATGGCATACATTCTTATCAGTAATTGTTGGCTCCCTATATTTTCCTGAAACAATCCATCCTAGAAGTGTTTTCTGGAGTGTTGGACTGTTAGGATTTTGTTTAATTTGACCAACGCATAATAATTCAAAGAAGATCTCAGCGCCGATCAACATATCTATTTTCTGAGGTTTATTAAAATATGGATCAGCTAATTCTATATTAGAAGGCAAGTTCCAACCATGTGTCGAAATTTTATGATCTGGTTGATAATTTGAGATCGATCGAAGAATCCAAAATTCTGAAGAAAATTCATGTGAATTCATTCGAGATCTTATTGTTGCCTGTAGCTTAAATTTGGCGGAAGAATTAGTTCTACCTATACCAAGTAAACTGAGATTTCTTTCTTCTTTTCGGAGTTGTAGTCGCTGAGATAGTTCCTCAGTTACAAAGTTAATTTGTGAACCGGAGTCCAATAACGCTCTAGCCAAAACATATTGACCAGATCTATTTCTAATATTAACCAATGCGGTCGCCAATATAACATTGTCCTGGCTTGAAGACGAATGGTTAACAGAAGCCCTCGAAGTAGAAGCTCTATTAGGATCAGAACTACTTTCATTTACCGGTTGTGCATTATTTGCAGCATATATGTGTAGTAAAGTGTGATGTGAGCGACTACAAACTCGACATTTTGACGATTTACATTTCGTCACAGAATGACCTTTCTTTAAACAATTAATGCAGGCAGGAACGCCCTTAACAAAGTCAAATCTTTGTTGTACAGGCACTGCTGAGAACGAAGGACAATTAGATAAATAATGTTGAGCCGATGCACAAAATAAACATTTAATTGCCTCTTGTTGAGTATTGGGTTGGCTTACAAATGAAGACTTTGATTTCTTTTTAGAAAACGTTTCATTTTTCTTTGGAAAATTGGCAGTAGGCTTTAGCCTTGAACTTGAAGCTTCTTCAGCTGAAATGTGTTGATACCTTTTGTTCAATGCTGCCTCGCAATCACTCCATAGGGGCAACTTATCGTAATCAAGTTGCTCTTCCCATTTGGATCTAGTGCTCGGATCTACTTTTGTCATTACTAAGTGAATTATTATCGCGTTAGTAATTGCTTTGTCGTCGCCAATTGACAAAAGTGACCCATATATGGCCGAAACCGTATCGATCATGCACCTCAAGGCTGTTGCCGATGGTTTAGACATTTCCGGCAACTCAAATAATTTAGTGATATTTTCGAAAAATATCAGACAGGGATTGTCATAAACTCTTTTTAAACTTTGCAAAGCCTTGGAATAATTTTGCTCACTTATTTGATAGGCTTTAACCGTGCCTAGAGCTTCATCTGACAAGCATGATATCAAATGGTTGAATTTTTCAATTTCAGTCAGAGTTGTATCACTATCAACCAAGCTCTCGAATAAACTTATAAAGTTTTTATATTCGGAATATTTTCCGCTGAATTTCGGCAACTTCATATTTGGAAGTCGGTTATGATGAGGCTGGAAACCTAAAGTGGTTTCTGCAAAACTGTTTTGCCTTGGAGTTAAATACCCCAGAAGCATACTTTTAGTGGAAACGCATAAGTTTTCCAAATCAGACCTTTCACTATTCGATGGATCTAAAATGTCTATCTCTGCCTGAATATCCATTGCGTCCTCAATATATGAATTTAAAATTTCCAACCTACACTGCAACTCATTCTGATTAAACGAAATTGTCTTCTCTTTAATGGAACGACGTATTCTCGCCACGTTGCCTAAAATTGTGTTTTTCTGTTGGTATAAACTCTCAAGACTAGGAGCGGAACCTTTTTGCTTCTTGCCGCCTGCCATAATGTAGTCGAGATTATTTGATCAACAACAGAATAAATAGGAAACAAAGTTTAATTTCAATACTTTTTATCTTAAAAATTTCTGGAAGGATCTCAAGGAACTTTAAGCGTTGTCGTATTGACACGAAAAAAATTAATAAAAACGTTCCGAGATCAACTTACTGTCTCAATGGTATTGCAGAAACAACCTTTTATATTGTACAGAAATTTTTAGGTTTCAACTATTTTTTATTTATTAATTTTTTGCAATTAAACTGCAAAAATTGTAGGGAAACTTTTTAATTAATTTCAAAAAATAATTGTTCGCTGGGTTGTGAAGAGTAATTTCAATAATTTTTCTCGATTCACAATGATTTTCAAAATTATCGGTAAAATAAAAATATTTTATTGACGCGTTAAAATTTTCGCAAAAATGTTTGCTGGGATGCACCGCAAGCAAAAGGAAAAAAATTGAAAACAAATGACAAAAATATTTATGTATGTTGTTTATAAAACAAGCAAATATAATTTCAATATGTAATTAGTTTTTGTCTCTTTATGTTTCACTAGCTTACCACAGCCTCTTGAATATTAAATTCACTCGCGATCACTTTGATAAATGTCCGTCCGATAATAATTATTTTTCCTCGATTTATTTTCACAATATTTAACGTATGTATATTATTTTTTATACACAGTTTTTCTTTCTATTAAAAAATTCTCAACTATTTACCGTTTATTTTATGTAATATAATTTATTTATTTATTAATTTCAAATTGTTTTTATTTATTTTGTGCACAAAATATTTTCTTCTTCTTGTTATTTGTTTATGTTTGTTTTTGTTTTTACTCGCTGTTTACTTCTGATCAATGATGTTGCCAATCAGATCAATACACACAGTGTTGGTAAACTTTTCTATTTATTAGTAACGAGTTTAAAGAAAATAGAACAAAGCAAACGTCAAATAATAAAACAAGCGAATTAAAGAAATATGTAACGCAAAAAAAAGGTAAATATTTATTGGAAATATGTAAATAGTTACAATTTAATAAATTTTTTGATTTTGTAATAAGAGAAAAACTCCGGAATATGAAAATAAAGAGAACGAACGGTAAGTGATGGCAAAATTGCAGCGAGGAGGCGTATTTTCCCGTTTGTGGTGGTTTTTTCAACACTTGCACTAGATAATTATGTTTTATTAATTTTCTGTTAATGATAATTAACTTGCGAACAATAAAAAGCACTTTTATTTGTATATGTTTGTGTGTTTCACTACTTAGGCGATTGTTAGTAATACAAATCTCATTAAAAGAACGAATAATTTTGGTGTGGAAAATAAACTTTGGCAAATTAATATTAGTAGTTTAATTTTTTAAATTGAATTGCTACAAAGTCTCACACAATTATTTGTTCTTTAATACCTGGTTAGAAGTTTGTTGACGTTCGGCACTTTCCTTTTGGCATAAAATGCAGTTGCAATTAGGCATCTGAATGACTTCCTTCTGCTGTGGTTAGGATGTTGGTTTTTAAATTTGTTGGATTGTTGATTGTTTTGCGGTTATTTTTGTTTTATTAGTCTTTTCGGGTTGTTGCACTAACGACGCACGAAATTAAAACTTAGTTTACACAAAACGAAACCGAAAGTACGGTAATGGTAACCGTGGATTTTTTTTTATTTTATTTAATTTTTTAAAACAGTCCCTGCTCGGGCGCCAAAATGTTTTGCCTTAATATTTTTTAAGGATTTTAGACAATAATTAATAATTATTTTTTGGGGTTGTTTTAAAACTTTCTAGAAAAATCAAAATCGCACTCGAAAATAAATACAATACCGGTTGCTTTCGTTAACAATACAGAATTAAACTTTATTTTAAAAATGGTTCTTCAATTAAAAAACAGTATAACAGTTGGGAAACAATTTCCCAAGCTGTTTGACGTTACAATTTAGATTTTTACGTTAGCAGTTATTTAAAACAGTTAATTCATTAAAAAATTCAAAGTTCACGTAAAATTAAAATTAAAAAAAAAACAATAAAAGTAATAAAAAATGAAAAAGAAAATAAAATTTAAAATGTTGATCTGGCGAAACAGATTGATTTACCCGTATTACACCTTACAGAATCTTTTTTTTTTTACTTGATTTAAGAATTTTAGAACTTATTTCAAGAAATTCCGGGATTGATTTTCGAAAGTTATACCATTTAGGATTATTTTGAGTACGTTTTAGTATTATTCGTAATTGAAAATTTGATTTATCCCGAGTGTTTTTCTTTCTGTGTAGATGTTCACGCCTCTCCTTGCGTCTAAAATGACGTTTCTCTACGCATTCTGGTTTGGGATCAGTGTTCTGAACCAAAACTGGGGAGGTTTATTCCACCCTCCAGTTCGCGATTTTCGGTCTCATAACACTTAAGTATCCGCAGTTATTTCCACTCCACTGTTGGATACATTTCAGTTTGATTTCCGAGTTCGTCGTCAGCTCTTTCCTCACCAGATCTAAGGGTAGAAGGTAAAGGATATTATCCAGTGCATCGGTTGTACAGTTCGCAGCTCCCGTAATACACAGTGGGGCCATTCTTGGTACCGTCCTTAGTCGTCCCAAGTGAGTCCTTTTATCCAAGATTGGCCACTATACGAGTATTCCGTTTAAAGGAATTGGGCGAATTGTATAGATCCAGTGGAGTACCGCTGGCACATTTTCCATACAATTTGACATAAAAATTTGTCGTAGAAATAAAATCTATTTTATTTATATCGCACTGGTTCCTCTAAAGAGATTCAACTCAAAATGTAAACATTTTCACTTTTTTGGGAAAACGATAAACAGCGATCATATCAACGCCCTGTAAAAATCTTAGATCAATTTTTCTAGTATTTTGCCAAAAAAAAAATACAATTGAACCCTTTTCGTGATATAAGAGTACATAAAAAAAAAGTTTTTTGTCTCTACTGAAAATTTATTAATTTATAGGAACCGGTGCGATAATGCTACCATACATTCATTAAATTACATTTTGTTAATAAAGAAAAAGAGAATTTGAAGTAACTGTTGACGATCATCTAATTGTGGGCTTTAGCATTTTTGTCTAAAGTTGAAGACTCAATTCTGTTTGGACCCTAAAAGCCCAACCATAATGTACATAAGCTGGCTTAAGCAACGGTGCGAATGCATGACAATTATAAATCATATGTGTGAAACCATATAAAACTTAAAGACATTTTTTGTTAAGTTTTATTTATCTGTCATTTGCTTAGGCAAAGTGAGAAACAGATCGCATACTTCGTACGGAATTTTTCCAATTTTGTTTATTAAAATGCTTTTTCAAAGGCTTTTTTAGCTCGTGCATAATATAATTCATTTCATAAATACATATAAAATTTAATATTTTTCCGAAAATGAAAAGTCCACGGACTTAGAATCGCAAGAGAGAACATTATTGTTAAATTTTTATGTATTTTATTCAACACCACAATTCCAATACTTTTAAATGCTTTTAAAGAAATTCTGCAATTTAAATAAAGAATTATCAAAATAATTTCCTTGGGAATACAAAATTTAATTTAAATGATTTTGTTATTCGTGCTTAGTTCCCAATTTTTATTATATGATACATTTTATAAAATAAACATATTTTAAAATAAAAACAAGTAAGAAATATGATACCCTACACCACAGTATTTAAAAACAAATTTTCGAGAGTGTATGGCTATATGAGTAGGGATCTATCATGTTTTAAATTTCATTAAAATCGGTTTGATAGTTTCTGAGAGGAAGTAATTTTTCCCTATCTTCCCTCGTGGTGCTACGATTCGGCTTGGTCCTTGTGCCAATAAGAAGCTATGCGCCAAATTTTATTAAATTATCTCCAAAATTGCGACCTGTACTTTGCGCACAAGGTTACATGAACAACCAGCCAGCCGGACGGACATCGTTAGATCAACTCAGAAAGTGATTCGATCGGTTTACTTTAAGGTGGGTCTAGAACCAATATTTGAAGGTGTTACACACATCAGGACATATGCATAATACCCTCTCCACTATTGTGGTGTGGGTGTAATTCCTAGTTAAGCAACAAAACCGCAAATGATTTTTAATATTAAACAATATCTAATATTAAATTAAACGATTGAAATTAACCACAACATTTTTAGCGGTTAATTGAAATTTTTTAGTTAAAAATTTATAACGTAACTAACTTATTAATTTATTTAACTTGTAAGTAGGGGCGTTGCAAAACTCGCTCGTTACAAAATTAAAGTACGAGATGACAATTGATTCTAACAGTTCTTTTGGCGCTTTGTAAGAAGAAATATTCGAATAAAAAAATTTTAACATTTGCGAAGCGCACAATTATGCGCTACGCAAAAAGACATACAGAAATGCAGTAAAATAAGTGAAAGAACTCTCAACAACTTTTATAAAAAAAATAACATTTCAAGTGCTACTGCATTCCCTTACTACGAAGCAGGTTTGTAAGGGAGAATACTAAAAAAATAACTGTATCAAAACATTCAGTGTGTAAAACTGATCGTTACATCTAACAATTTGTTTATGCGCTGAATAATGCGCTTTTTATGTATCAAAAATGTCTTGCTTCAACATGGGAACTCGTCATATAAAATTCATTTCTTCCGTAAGTGCAATGGTAAGCGAATCATTTATATTCTCCCTTACAAACCTGCTTCTTTGGAAGATCCATTTTTTATTGGGATAATAATTGTATCAATGCATGCTTTCTTCTATGTTACAATTATGAAGCCGTTAAATTGGCAATAACGAGACCAAGCCATTTGTTTGGCTTAAGGCTCAGTTAGTCTTTACTTTCTGTTTCTGTTGCTGCCACTTACAATTACTTAGTCTGGGTTCACATTATGAAAGTTTTCATTCAGAAAGTTTGAGTTTACTGGTGAGAGGGGAAGAGAATATGCTTTTGTCTCTCCTCTCTCACCCATAAACTCAGACTTTCTAAAAGAAAACTTTCAAAGTGTGATCCCAGACTTAACAAGTTTTTAATAATTTTACAGTTATTTTGACTTAGCTGCACAATCATAAATGCTGTTATCCTAAATGCATTTACCTGCCTTAATGTACAGGTACGCAATTGTGGTTTCCTGTATAAAATTGCAGCTAAAGTAAAGTGTTTAAAAGAAGAATAAAAAACTTTTTTTTTTAATTAATATTTGTGACCGTCTCCGAGAAAAGGGACCCAGTGTGTGAAAATTAAGTTTTGAGAAAAACGCATTTAAAGTTATTCTACAACCTTTTATGTACCAGAATCCACTCTTAAGTCCAAACCCGTTTTTTGACACAGTAGGTCCCTTTTCTCAGAGAAGGTCACATTTGATAAAATTGGATATTAATGTGAAAATCTTTTAAAGCTGCCCAAAAATATGATAAATATGCAGGAATATAAAATGCACGTAAACAAGGATTTTGAAGAATAATTACAGAAAATATGTAATTTGGGCAGTTTAGTACCTTGATTTTTTTTCCAATTCGAATGATCCTTAATTTACCATGGAAACTTTTCTCTCCATTCGTCCCAAAATTGTAAAACTATGAATAAATAGAGGTACACAATATTTCATATTGTACTTTTTAACAAAACTTCAAAGCATTTTTTTGCGTTCGTTTTTAATTTCCGAGCAAAAAGTGTGTTTTTTAGCTGGTGATGAGTAAAAATAGTAAATAGTAAATTTGAAATCACTTGTGATTTAAGGGTATTTTGGAATCCACAAAAGTTTTAACTTGGTTTTAAATGGTGGGCAAAATAAGCAAGTAATTTTAAATTGATGGCCTCTTAGCTGAATGGCTTAAAATCACAATTATAAAAAAAAATTTGTCCAGAACACTTTTTTTGTGATTGCATAGCACTTTCACAAAAGGGATTTTCAGGACATGCCTGTACTGTTATCGAAACCATGTTGTAAGAACGCATTCAAAATGTCTTTGGTTATTGCAGCATATCAATTTTAACGAAAAAAGAACAATAAATTGTAAGTGTGTGTATGTTATTGTTACGTATGAATAGCATACATAGCAACGCTGGATTTCTAAAACAGAAAGCCTAACAAGTAAAGAGTACTAAAACTGACGAAAAAGTATTGAAAATAGAACATTAGTACTGCATTTCCATCACTGACGTTTTAAATTATCTAATAAAAGCTTAAGTCATAGTCAAGTCGTAATCAAGTCATAGTCAAGTTATAGTCAAGTCATAGTCAAATCATATTCAAGTCATAGTTGAGGAATAGATAAATCAAAGTCATATCATCCCTGCAGATAATGGGACTAGTCCATACATGCAAGTAAAGAGTAGTCCATAAAGGAGTAGGAGTACTCCAAAACTACTCGAAATATATGGGTAAAACGTGGTTCTTTTAACATTACGATGTCCTAGGAGGGGACCATATAACCCACCGAAGTAGTCCCTAAACTACTCCATGGTGTACTTAAGTTGGTTAGTTTCAAAACTACTCCATTTCACTACAGTATGGAGAACACTAAAGGGGTAGTTTCAGACCTACACCATGGATTAACTAATAGGGTTAGTTTTAAAACTACCCCATGCCACTACGGAGTGGAGTGGACAAAAGGGGTAGTTTGAAAACAACTACATGCCACTACTCAATGAAAGACTAAAAATAACTTTACGATTAAGCTTTTTTATTTTTGTTTATTAAAAATAAAATAATAATAAAAACAATCCTTTTCTCACCCACATAATATATTTATATATGTATTCGGAGAAGGACTTAAGCTTGCATGTAGTGTTATTTTGAAGAAAATGTTTATTTAATAAAAAAATTAGTGTTCCATTTTTTTAATTATCCTTATAAAAAAACCCAAGGTGAATTAATTAATTTGTTGCTTTATAAAAAAATTCTTAAAAACTAAAATATAGGATCATATGTCCTGTCTTTTTTCGCAAATTTCACAAACTTTCCTCTTTCACTTTTAAATAAACAATTAGTAATGACACCATCAGGGCTACCAATGTGTAATACTGTAAACTATAGAAAAGTATACATCATGCAGTTGTTGGCAGCACTGCATGTTAATTTCTTATAACATGGTCCATACTACAGTACATTGGACCATGTTGTAAGTAGTCCATTTAAGCCACAATGGACCACGTAGCCCAATATTGTCTATAGGGATAGTTGCTTCATATAGTCTAATAATCAAGTAACTTAAATTCCTTTGTACATACTAAACGAAATGCAATATGTTGTAATGAATTGTGCTACAAAAGCAAACAAAATATGTAATAATATTGTTACGCAAGTAACTTTAGTAAAGAATTAGATTAATTTATTAGTTATCTTGTATTGTTTAGTTATTTAGTAGTTGGTAATTTTTTTTATTAGTTATGTACACTTCTAGTGTAAAAATCAATGTATAGATGTAATGTTAAAATTGTTGTGCATAATTGTACTTCGACCCCACTGTAAATACTAGAATGATCGTTATTAAGCTATCTTAATTTATGGTAACACCTAAAAGTATACCTTAGTTAATACATCATAACTCAATTTTAATTCAGCAAAATAGATAATGCGCAATGTTAATAATTATAGATGATTAAGTTTAATTAACAAAATAGCCGTTAGAAGGCGAACTTTCTAGAGCCATCTAGACGTTACTAGTAGAGATGGCATAAGATCGTTCTAAGTTCAGATTTTGTCAATAACGCATCACGCGGAGAAACGTATAAACATTGAAGTGAGTTGTGAATAAAAGCTTTAAATTACGGTTATTAAAGTGACTAGGTTCTAAGTTAAGCAGTCACGTAACAATATCAAAAAGAAGTTCAAAGTTTAAAAAAAATTAAAAATGTATGTAATTGTACTTTTCTTTATTTTATATTCATAACTACGGCAAACAGTGTGTATGCGTTTTTAATTGCATATAAAAATGAAGTCATATTAATGCGCACCAGCCAGGCCAAAACATATAAAGGCTTTTTGGCTTGTTCTGCGAAAATTCTTAAATTTTTCTTAAACCTTAAATCCTGATTTATCCAATTCGACGAAAACGCAGCGTAAGTTAAGTTCTGAAATTCAAATTCCATTATTGTGCCATAATAGCAGGCGGGTAAAATTTCAACAGAAACGCAAATTAAATAAACAAAATAGTAACTCAAACTAAAGGGATCGCGGACATAAACAATGATAAAAACTATGACCACACCCACATTAATGCTGGTTAAAAGGATTTGGTAAAACATGTATTGCGAAATCACTTCCTCTAATTTGCAGCGATATCTTGAAAAAATAAACAATACACGAATTAAAAGAACTTTTAAAGTCGTCAAAAACTTACTCTAATAAATCCTTATGATCCTGTATACAGTCCAACAACTCTTGATTATTTTCCTGCTGACTTTTCTTCGGGTCATGGCCAATTTTTTCCACCCGCGTACATAAAATTTTTATTTGACCACTTAGCAAAGCCAAATGCATACCAGCAAACGAATCATTGACCAGATTTTGAAAAACTAGATATAATAACCCAACAAATTGATAAGAATGAGCCACTATAAAAGTCCAATTGGTACCGAAAGGATCAAAGGGAAAATAAGCTGGATACATTAAGCGCCAATCGCCTAAAAAGCCATTCGTCAAGGCCGCTAATTCCGAGGTTACAGCCGCACTTACATACAACACCTTAAACATAACGTAGATTCTGTTCAATGAAGGAAACACTGCAACTTTATAATATTTAGACTCATCTTTTGATGCCGATATCCTTTTATCTTGCCTTCTAATAATATCGAAGATATGACGCACCTTCTTAAATTTCAGCCAGATGTCAATAGTTTTTATGGAACAACACAGACACGACAAATTAATGGCCACATTTTTGATTACATCATATTTTGTTTTACTTTGGAATAGACCGATCATCAAGTGCAAAGGATAACCGATTGTTATAATAATATTGATGAATATGGAATACAATATATAGAGTTCACGATAGCTTTTGGTAGGTGAAAAGCCCAGAAACTGCCAGAGAAAGAAATGTGGTTGAAAGAGTTTTTCACCTTGCAACGATGACGGCATAAGAGATGTCATCTTTAATTCAAAGTTGTAACTGATAAGTTTTAAAACTGATGGCAGTTCTTTTATACCGTGATAATTAAAATTATAATAATTTCGGTTTATTTAAAATATAATTTAATTACTTTTAGACATGAGTCCTTTTTGGTAAAGAGCATAGATTTTACAGTGGCCAAAAAAACTGAACGTTAAAATATTTGAAGGCAGTTTAGGTTTCTTATCGATTTTAAGACATTAAAAAACAAAGCAGCGTTTTTTTAAAGCAAATTTTTCTAAAATAACCGCAAGCTTTTTGTTAAATTCAAAGGCAATTCTTTCCATTTAAGTCAAAGGCGTAGCTTTATTTTAGCAGGGTTCACTCATTTGCTTCAAACAAAATTTTAGTTGCACAAATGTTATTAAATTTATGCGCTATAACAATTTTTATAGCCAAAGTCGCACAGTGCTTTCTGGGCTGTGGAGTCGGAGTTGAGGTTTTTGTGCCGGAGTCGTAGTACCCACAAAAACTCGCGACTCCGACTTCAAAGTTTTTCGGCATAAAATATTTTCCAAAATAAAAATTATCTTCTTAAAACACATATAAAATTTAAATAAATGGCTTATGAATACTGCTCTTATGTGCTGTTTCCAAATGACAGGCGATGGACTGAGTGCTTTTCATATAAATTTTACTACATAATCAATCGCCTGTCATTTGGAAACAGCACATTAATGTTTGCGTACGTTTATTTCTTCTCAAAAACTCTAATTTTTAGAAGGCCGTACGGTAATGAAAAAATAAAAGTTAACATCATTGAGTCTCATATACATTTAGCATCAAGTCGGAATCGCACTTAAAAAATTTCAGCGTTTGGAGTCGGAGTTAGTACTTTTTTCGGACGACTCCACAGCCCTGAGTACTTTGTTCAATATAATTCAAACCACTGAACAATTCTAACAATTGTACTATTTTAAATTTTTGGAGTACGAGATTAAAGTTGGATTTTTCGAAAGCTAAAAAAATTCAAAAAAAAATAAATTTTAGCGAGTTTCAAAAAACTTGCGACTAACACAATTCTTGACCCTCGATACAAAGTTCGAATATTTCAAAGACAATCGACTTCTGTCGTATTAAAAAAAACATCTTAAGGTGGAATCATTTTTTTACTGAGTGTTTGGCAGAACGATTCACCCATTTCGGAAATTTTTTCCGGAAAAACAAAGCTACCATGTGGTGTACAAATTTAATCAAATGCCAACACAACTATCAAACTACTTAAGCGTTGTTCACATTATGTGTATATGTCATGTCAATTGTCACTTTTTCACATGTTAAATTTTTACATATCGTCTGAAGCCCTTCAAACAATATCATGTGTTATTTCTCTGTGTAGAGTACACATGACATTTTTGATTTAGAACGAGTTCCAATTTTAAGTTACAAAGCATCTGACATCAGCTGTTTTTTATTAACAAAATTTTTTGTGGCGGCAAAAATTAATTGAAAATAAAATAGTAAATAAATTTTAATAGTAAATAAATAATAAAACAGATAGAAAAAATACACAAACTAATTACTAAAAATGTTTTATATTTGATAGGTTATGTCAAATGTACGTTACATACCAACATGTGAACATGTAAATTATAAACCTTACATGGGGTCTTCACCTGACAGTTCTTTGTCATCCCAAACGTCAAAGTCTATATTAAAAAAATTCAAATTCTTTCAGCGTTTTTTTTATATGAAGTTTGACGTTTGTTATGACAAAAATTTTCAGGTCAAGACCCCATGTTGTGTAAATCTCAAATTTTGACATACACATCTGTGTAGAAAAGTGACAATCCAAATGGCAAATACACATAATGTCATAGCTTTATATTGAATTGTTTCCTAAACGTGTGCTAAGTCCAGGTTTAAGCTATGAAAGTTTTCTTTTGTTGAGAGTCACCCTCGTATATAATAAGTATAGCAGTATTTAGTATTAAGTAATAAAAAAAAAAAAAAAAAAACAATATTATTTAGTATTAAGTAATCAAAAATAGGCTGACTCAATTATACGGGTCAGCACTTTAGACACTTGCTGACTTTAGTACAGTCAGCATTTTAATTATAAGAACTAGGTATAAATAGCGGGTAAGAATAATTTTAAGGGCAGTTGTAATTAGCAAGCAAATAAGAATCTACCTGCGATCTCCACGGAGCACTCCAGGTCAGAAAAATAAAGAGTGTAAAATAAAAGTAAAAAAAAAGGTCTCTAAATATTACAAGTACAACACTTTCAGAAAGTCTGAGTTTGTTGGAGAGAGGGGAGAGAAAAGTGGCAAATTCTCTTCCCTTCTCACCAATAAACTCAGACTCTCCGAAAGAAACCTTTCTTGGCCATTTTCAAGGTTCAATGTATCGACCAGTGTTGCCAGTGAAATTTCGAGAAAGATACATTTTAGTTTCCAAAAAGATACAATTTTCCCAAATAGATACATTTGGAAAAAAAATTTGAAAATTCATTTTTACGTTTAACATTTATTAACATATCATTTTTTTCATATTTATTGAATATTGTAAAGAAAATGGTCAGGGATGTTTTAGGTTTCGACTCGAATTGAAAACGAATTTTTTTTGAATCCGCATTATTCAAAAATTGGTGTTCTCAAATCCACGTGTTTTTGTGTATTCGAAGTTTTTGTTTGAAAAAACTTTAGTTGAACTAAAGATCGCTCATTTTCTAACCGCATCATGATAACAAAGTCTTTATTAAAAATCGTGAAAGCTGTAAAGATTCACAGGAAAAATTTTCTCATATCGCGAACATGGCTAAAATTCGCGAAAAACTGCAAACTTTTAAACAAACACTAAAATTTATTTGATATCGCTAAATGGGTTAAAAAAATAAAAATTCGGAATATAACAAAAAAAAAAAAAATTAAAAAAATAGCGATTTTAAATTTTGGGTTAGTAAAGGCCGTTTGCGTTTTAGGTAACTATATATTTTTGATTAAATTGGATAAAGAACATTTAAAACTGAAAACAAAATCTAGTTTTAGCTGGCTAAAAATTCTCTAATATTTTATTTCTGTAGGTACATTTTGCGTACAGATTCAAAAGATACGAAAAATGTCAGTATTATACAGGGTACCTGATGTCATCAAAAGATACGACAAATTTATCTCTCGTATTATAATGGCATCACGGGTATCGACACACAGCCTGTTACTTAATGTCAACATAAATTTATTAGACCGATAAAATGTCCGTAAACGATTTTGGGTTTCTCAATATACCGACAAAAACATTGGTTTCAGTTGGCAAACCCTCTCAAAATACATGTAAAAGTTAGGAGTCGCCTGTTTGAATTTATAATTGGCAGATGAGTGCCGGTTAGCTTTGCGACAGAATAGAAGCAAATGAGAGATTGAGAAACCCAAATTTCTTTAATGTGCAGTTTTTCGTTGTGAAAAATATAATCGCCAATTTTTTATTAAATTTTTCAGCAAAAACCAATTGTTGTAATATACACCAATACCCCGGTTTGCGTCGTTAATTGGGACCGGAGAAACGCGACGCAAACCGAAACGACGCAAACCGAAGCACGATATTCCATACATTTGTATTGATTTTCATTTAATTGGTTCCGAGATTAATAATCTTAGCAGAAAAATTAGATTTTTCAATAAAAAATGCTGTTTTTTTTTGAAAACCCTGTACATACATATTTGCATTAGCCTTATGCGGGAAATCCCCCTTTTCTGTTTTAGCTTTGTATAAACATTTTTATATTAACGACGCAAATCGAAGCATTAACGACGCAACTTCGAAGTCATGCTACGCAAACTGAAATATAAACGGGAAATCCCCTTTTTTTGTTTTAGCTTTGTACACACATTTTTATATCAATGACGCAAATCGAAGCACTAGCGACGCAACTTCGAAGCCATGCGACGCAAACTGAAACCAAAACGACGCAACTTCGAAATCACAGAAATTTGAAAACGACGCAACTTCGAAACGACGCAAACCGGGGTATTGGTGTAAATGCAAAAACACTATAGTCTGGGTTCACACTATGTAAGTTTTATTTCAAAAAGTCTTAGGCCCTAATTTTGTAAAACACAAGGCAACGACAAAGAATAACATTGAAAGCAAAAACAAATTCATAAATATTTTGTAATTTTGTTGTTGCCTCTAACAAAAATTCACTTTGGTTTTTAAGATTTCATACGCCTTTCATAAAACGGTAAATAAATTTCTGTACAAAGCAACAACAAAATTACAAAATATTTATAAATTTGTTTTTCTTAAGAAGATCTCTTAATATTTTTAGAGACGCCGATCCGCTTGTGTATTGGCGAAATGACATGTTAAGCTTCGTTCAGACGATGGTCAGATCTTACAATATTGGTAAGCAGCGTTGATTAAACTGCATTAAAATTGACTAAAATATCTTACAGGTGTGTGAACATTGTAAGCTCATTTGTATTTGCAGAAGTGCAAAATAAATGCATCTGACAATTGCACCATTGTCAGAAAAATATTGCTGTTGGCAACGCCTGCTTACAAGATTGTCAGATCTGACCATCGTCTGTACGAAGCTTTATACCCAAACATACTTAAGTTTTCATATGAGTTCTGTCGCATCTGAGAGACTATTTTGCGCTGCAGGTCTGGGGGCTAATTCTGGCAATGTTATTTCTAATTCTTTCAGTCGATACTGAACGAATCGAAATTATTTTTTCGGTGCTGTAAAGCATTTATTTGAGTTTTTCAAAGCCTGAAAGAAGAATTCAGACTCGTTTAGTTTTAGCGTTTAAATCGAAAAGTATTCGACCACGACTGCCAGAATAAGCCCCAGGTTCAAGCGGATTTTCGAAATTGTCTATATCCGCAAAAGTTTAGACTATTTTTTTTTTCAGCAAAAATCTTATAAATATTAATTTTAAAAATGAATAATTAATGAATATTGTTATAAATACCTACATATGCATTGCTGGTTTTTATATATAAAAATAATTTAATTTTTGTTAATTTAACAATGAATTCAAATTCAATTCATTGTTTCTTAAATCTTATAAAAATGAATTTTAAATATTTATAATTGTTTACACCGAAATTTTGTATAATAAAAAAATTACTCTGCTTGAGTTTTGTTATTTTTTTCAATTAAACCTAAATTAAAATTCCATATGCGTATTTACCTTTTGATTATCGGTAAATTATCGGTACTTCCCTAGGTACAACCATGTAATAGTTAATGTAAAAGTTAATGTCAAAGCCGAAGTTGTCAAAATAAAATTGGAGTCAAACTCATAGACAAGGTTTAATCAAATTTAAAGCCATACTGCCGTATTCATAAAAAATAAAATAAGTTGGAAATGTGTTTTAGCCAAAATTTAAATTTATGAATACGGGGGATAGTATTTTGACAAATTATCGTTTCTAAAAGTTATTTCACAAATTGTTTTTCATATTTGTTATTCACTGTAATTGCTATAACATAATTTGTTTATAAAATATTAAAGCATTAAGTGTTATCAAATTAAAGTTGAAAGTGTTAAATATTAAACCAATTACTTTTTCATTTTTCTTGCGTGTCATGTGTAACTCATAATTTCTGTGGCAATAAGAAAAAAATGCTTAAGTATTTACTCCTAAATATTCCTTATTCTAAATGTTATGGCGTATTGAAAAAAGATAAGCTTTAAGACATTTTGCTATAATTTCCTTAAAAAAATATTTAAAAATTTGCCCATGTGTACTTCTGTACGTGAAGACACTAAAGTATTAATTTAACCCTTTTTCGATGCTCTTGATACCTTTTATGTCCCTTAAACAAGTATCTTTTGTTTGTTTATATAAAGCTTTCTTTAAAATTCCTTTTTGCGGCCTCTAAAATACAGCATATAAAAAACGTGGCCCTTTTTTTTACTTTGACATCCCTTTTAGTGACTCCTTTTTTGGAAAATATTCTTTTTGTGACCACTATAGAAACTTTTAAACGGCAACGCTGCTCACTGGTGCCATTAACCCAAATTTAGCTAAAATCCACTAATAATAAATTTATTACAATATCTACTAATGTTATTTAAATACTTTTTTATTATTAAATTTAAACCCTTTAAGGCTTTCAAAGTTCTTTTGAAAAATGTTTAGTTGTCACTATGTTGAAATAATTACACTGTAATTATAAAAGGTGGGCTCGATAAGCCAGCTGCTTATTGTTTGTTTGTATGTGTTTATGTATAAAGTGTCTTGAAATAAGTATATTATAAACGTTAATATGGTATAATATAATTGTGGAATTGCATATAAAAACAAGTGAGGCAGTATAGTCGACCAAGTGCGACTATATAATACCCTACACCACACAGTATTAAAAAACTAATTTCGAGAGTGTAACCCATTTGGTACCAAAGGGCAAAATTATGTTATGATCTCAAGAATCATGTAAATGTTCTTTGTGACGAGTATTATTTTAATATCTTCATCTACATATATCCTATTCCCTCTTCTTATTATCAATGTGTCCAAATATGAAAGTCTTGAATTAGATTCCCTTTCAATTGTAAATTTAATGTCCGAATGAAATGAGTTAAAAATATCTAACATTTTGCCTATTCCTGATTCCTGAATTATACAAAATAAATCATCAACATACTTTATCAATATCCTCGGTTTTATAATTAATTTTTCAACACATATATCTAATAATTTTTTCATAACTATATCTGCTACAATTGGAGCAGCTGGTGAGCCCATAGGAAGTCCTTTCATTTGACTATATACATGATTATTCAATTGAAAATATCTACTATCTATTATACAAAATTTAAGAATACGTAAGAATAAATCTTTTTCCATATTCGTATGGTTCCTTATTATCAGGTCATAGAATTTAATTCCGATCGAAAGTGATTTTAATTCCGTATTTTGCTTCTTCAGAAAACGAAAAACGAAAAATTTTTTCGGATTGAAACCACTTTCGGTTTTCTAAGTGGAATTGATTGTTTCAGTATTAAATAACCGAAAAAACTACTTAAAACTGTTTTTTATGGATAAATAAATGAGAAAGATTGAAGAAATAACACACTATTGATTTATTTATTTTACTTTATATTGATCTTATTAAAAACATAAAAAATTCTTTACCGTTGCGTTGCCACCTTTTTTTCCTCACAATCCACTTTTTTTTGCACATTGCCATACTTAACACAAAAATCATATTGTTTTTAGAGCAATTCCATATGAAAACGATCAAAATTGGCAAATTTTTGGACGACCCCTCTCCGATTTTAAAATAAATAGTCTCAATCGATTGCCCAGCAAAAAATAATGTACCTACATTTTTTTTTTTTTATAGTGACTGGTTTAGTGGTGGTGTACACCACTGTCATGTGACAAAATTGAAGAATTCTTCATAAGGGACCTCATTGAAAGTTGTTTTAAAAAAAACTACTAAAGCGATCGCAACGAGTGATAGCTCGTTGGAAAGCTATTGAATCAGGCTTTAATTGAAAAATAAAATTTTCCTAATTTTTCTTAGAAATTTACCTTTAAATTTTCCCATGAAAATTAAATTTTCCGATTTTCCACAGAAGCTCCTAAATTTTCCGGATAATTTATTGGATTCCTCATAATTTTTGCTTTAAGAATCAGCAATAAAAAAATGGGCCCCGACTCCTTGTTTGGACAGGAGAAGAGCATTTAAGAGACCACCTTGTTAAAAATACATTTTAAAAATTATTTTACAGTTAAAAATACATTTATGAAGAAAAAATCTTTCTTATTTTGCTGCTTATACTTAATTACAATATTTATTCAAAATTTCAATTGTCTTGGCATCATTATAAAATTAAAGTAACTTTAAATTTAGCACGTCGGCAGACGAAGAGTACCGCTTTACATTAATTGACATATCAGAAATATTTGGTATGAAGCAATGAAACTTTTGCGTTCCAGTTATAGTTTTGACATTATTATATCTGTTTTGAATTCGTCGCTCCATGGCATCGTGTTCTTTTTGAGTGCATAAAACTGTGTTAATGGCAATTTCCTTGCTTTGAATCCACGAAAACAAATGTTGTACATTTAAGATCTGGTCAGTATATGGCCTTTGCAAACTTGCCTTAGTCGCCATGCGTTTTAGGGTTCCCCCTAACGCATCGCATGGGCCCTTACCGTGGGACGTCGCGAAAAAGTGCCACTCGACCTTGCAGTTTTGTTCTTCTTCAATTATGCAAAGATTGTAAAAATTTTTTTTATTCTTGTACTGAGAAGCCGCGCCGTCTGAGAAAAACGTTACTTTGTCGATTGCATCGAATTTTGATCTTAAGAATTCAAACAGTTTCATTTGAAATAAATAAACGGACACATAATTATGAGCTAAACTCTCCGCGACAACAACAAGGCTTACGGTCTGTAGTTCGTTATCTTCGTTTTTGAAATAAATGCAAAAAGGATGCACCTTGCACTGGTCGTTTGCCCAGTGATAAGCCTGAATTTCATCCTGAACGAGAAAAGTGTAATTGTCGGCAAAGTCGCTTATCACAATGAATTCATTTTGGGCTAATTTCTCCTTACTTTCCTTTAGAAATTTCGATTGCATCTCGGATATGAAATGGTGCGCCTTCAGTTCATTCAACTTGAATCCGAATTCCTCGATGAATTCCGGAATCTGCTTTACCACGGTCTCAAGGGAACATCTGCCGCTGCTAATTATCCACTGTTTGAAATGCACCTCCTGAATTAACAGCTGTTCAAACTTTTCCGCCAAATATTGCTCTAGCTCGTCAATCTTCGGACAATTGTCGCATTTGGACAGATGACAATTTTCCGTGGGGTATGCGCACAACGACTTCGACAGGAGGTCCCTATATGTTTCAATTTCACCGTGAAATACTTTCAATTTCTTGCATGGAAAGAAAATTAATTTGATGAAACATGCAAACGCAGACTGAATGCGTTCCGTGCCTGTCTAATGCCAGCACGCATTCTTTTGGTCGTAGGATGGCAAACTTAGAAAATCCCACTTTTTCTGCTGGGTATTTCTCATTGAACTGATGGTATGCTTCGGATAGATTACATAATAATCTGCGCTGCTTGTGTACTTTTTCTCCATCTTCACGTGTGATAACATAGTCACGTGTACCTGGGCATGCGCGGCTGTTGACATCATTGCAGTAAAAATCTTGAATCAATTTCACCGTTTCTTCGCTGAGGGTCCTTGAGCCAAATTTCTTGGTGGGAGTCGCCAATATGCCCTTCTGTCGAACTAATTCTTTGCTTCTTCTCGCGATGTAAAAAGATGTTTGTAACTGTTCAGAAATCTTGCGTATATACCATGATTGAGGCAGCACAGATAAAATGAGATATTTCTCCGGAAAAGTGGTCGCTAAATTGAATTTTCTTTTCAACTGCTCAATCATTTGTTTGCCGTCATCAACGTCATCTGCTTGACTGCATTCGTTATCAGAGCCTTCATCAAATATTGTCGCGATTGCACTCATAACCTTGCCTTTTTTCTCTTTCCTGTATGTTTCACTTCGCAACTTTCTTTTTCTAATAGGCGTTTCACCTAAAGTGTTATAGCCTCATTCAAAGGACTCAAAGACATATTGACCATCGGAATGTCTGCCTCACTATCAGATGAAACATTTTGTTCACTTGTCATTTCACTCTCGGATTGTGGCTGCATTTGTTTCAATGCATTTGCTTGTTGAGACAAATCGATTTTACACTTGGGGCAAATGAATTCTGCTTCTTCACCGTATTGTATATTTAATTCATTCATGTATCGCTTCGAAACACCAGTTTATTTTAATACTTTATCTTTTTCGAACGATGTCCACTCTTGTTAAACGGATTGCAGCAAAATTTATTCATTTTAGTTTAAATTGTCTTTACAGCTTCACTCTTTACTTTACAAAAAAAAACACTTTAACACTTTCACGTTTAGTATTCAACTGAAATTTGACTCAGAGTGTGTGAAGTATTTATATTTATTTTTTGGTAAAAAATAGGTAAAAAAAAATAAGCGATATTTGCTTTTCTTTAATAGGAAAAGTTGCGTGAACTACTGGTCATAAAATGTTTTTTAAAGAGGGACTTAATTGGTTACTGCCAATAAGCCGACAGTATTGAAAAAAGTATTGGGAGATGTAAAATAAACTAAAGATTTTTCGAAAACTTAATAATAATAATAAATAATTAAAAAAAACAATCGATGTATAAAAAACATCGATGTATTTTATGATATATCGATGCAACATCGAAGTATGTTTGCGATGCATCGCATCGAAAAAAACATCGATGTTTTTTTACAGTGTCCATCCCTAGTCGGGGCCCATTTTTTTATTGCTGATTCTTAAAGCAAAAATTATGAGGAATCCAAAAAATTAGCCGGAAAATTTAGGAGCTTCTGTGGAAAATCGGAAAATTTAATTTTCATGGGAAAATTTAAAGGTAAATTTCTAAGAAAAATTAGGAAAATTTTATTTTTCAATTAAAGCCTGATTCAATAGCTTTCCAACGAGCTATCACTCGTTGCGATCGCTTTAGTAGTTTTTTTTAAAACAACTTTCAATGAGGTCCCTTATGAAGAATTGTTCAATTTTGTCACATGACAGTGGTGTACACCACCACTAAACCAGTCACTATAAAAAAAAAATGTAGGTACATTATTTTTTGCTGGGCAATCGATTGAGACTATTTATTTTAAAATCGGAGAGGGGTCGTCCAAAAGGTGATCGCTTTCATATGGAATTGCTCTTTATGTAAAGTTGCAATATCCAATTGTAAAACCATTTAGCAAAATCGATCGGAATCTGAAGAAGCTAAAACTAAATCGATCGGAATTGAACATACGAAATTAAAACCATTCCGATCGGATTTTGTGACATGCCTGTATATTCCATTTTTCCTTTACTATATTCATAGCTAAGTATAATAATTGTAGAATATATAACCGAAATAGTATAACAGACCAGAGAATTTATAAATCTGTAACATATATACCAAAATGTTCGGAAAGATTAGAAAAATCAAATATATACATATGATAGTAAAATATATAAAATAGCTCATAAATCTTTTAACACTAGGTAAACTATTTACCAAAATGAAAGACAAAATAAAGAAGATGGAAATGTCAAATATTGTATTTACACCTTATGTGTGTGCTTTATTCAGAAGCGTACATAGATTAAAATAATTGGATAATATCATTATTTTTTAAGAAAGTTGCATGATACGCCAATTGCCTTATTAAACTTTGCACGATTATAAAAACAGACATCAGCATTAAAATTGTTTGCTTTTTAGACCCATATTAAATTATTGGCCGACAATATTGAGTTTTATGATATCATGATTCGTAACAGCTTAACCCGAAATTACATGATTTTCAGGAAGGGGATTTATTGGAGACATGGTAAGTTGTGAACCAATCTTCCCAAAATTCCGCAGAGTGATTTCTGGTATTAAAAAACATAAATTTCAATACAGTTGCAAAATTAGTCTTAGCGTTTACAGTGAATTTCAGAAGGCTGCTAAATATGGAATCAAAGCTGAATTATGGACCGTATATCACAAAAATGCATGACTTTTTTTCTGGTCATATGAAACTAAGTTGAATGAAATGTTACCACAATAGACTTGTGCCAAATCGTTCATTTCAGTGACCGGTCATTTTCGTTCAATCATTCAAAGTGAACCCGTTCGTTCAGTTCGTTCATTCCGTTCAATCGTTCGTTTTATGTACAAGAAGACAAAAACAACAGGCCAAATTGTTTTTGTACGGCAAAACATTCATTCACAACTGATTGAATACGGCAATGTGTTAAAAGAAACAAGTATAGCATACTTGTGTGATGTTACACTCAAAATACTATGTAGGTAAATTCAAAAGAATATTAAGTTGAATAATTGCAAATTTGATTAGAAAACGGGTCATTTCATTTAAAATAAAGAAATGTTACAGCTATTTTTTTAATGTTTATTTTAAAACGGAGAAACGCTTTAAAAATAAATTAATTTTTCCGTTATTTTAAACTTAAATATAGTAACTACAAAAAATACATTCAAAAGTATTTTCAGTTAATTTTAACTCGATTTGAATTATGTACATACTAAGACAGACCTACCAAATTGGCGAAACATTTTTGTTGTTTTATTCACTATGTGCACATATATGTATGTAGGTATGTAAATAATAAAATAATTTAAAATAAAGGCAGAATTAGTCTTTACTTTCTGTTTTTGTTCTGTTCCGTGCCGTTCTGTTTCGATATTGTAAAAGTTACTTTTTCTGTAGCAACTTATTAGCCATTTATGAGAAGTTTATTAATTTTGCATTGTCCATTGTTTTATTAAAATAGCATTAATGCACATAGATTTGAAAAAATTAAATTTTATGAATTCTTTTAATCAAAAAATAGTTTATTTTAATATAAATATGTATTTTTTGTTATTTATTTTGCTGTCACTTACAATTACTTAACTAGTTTTTGATTTTAGCAAACTGAACCGCAACAGAACAGAAATACTAATCAATTTCATAGGGTTTTTAATAACAAAAACAAATCAGCTGATTCGTAACAGAACAGAACGTAAAGACTAACTAAGATTTAACTTTGCAGTTAAGTACCCATTTCAGTTTTATTTTAAGCATAACAAATAACTGAACATATTTATTTTTGGAACAACATGTAAGTTTATGAATTAGTTTATGTGCTGTTTTCACAACACAAGTGATTGAATGTGTAGTAAAATTTATATGAAAAGCACTAAGTTTTTTGAGAGTTTTTCATACAAATTACTCTACACGTTCAATCACTTGTGTTGTGAAAACAGCACATTAATTATAAAATAACAAAATTTTCACTAAGTTTTAACTTTACGGAAAAGATTTTAGTAAATTACGTTCAGTTACTGCAAAAATTTTTGTGTGTACTCAAGAATGGATAACAAACGCAAATCAAATTCGCATTTTTTTTTTCGTTTACCAAACAACGGATGGAAAAGAAACAAACTATTATAGTGCTTATTTTATACCAGTATACTATACTTGTTTCTTTTAACACATTGCCAGTGGCAATTTGCCACACTGCATAAAAAATTTAATAGTACAATCTGGGCTGCCATATCTACTGATTTCTCGCGAAACGTGGCGGTTTTAATACTTGTTTGGTGTTCTCATATTCTAAATGCTAATGTAACTTTATTTAAACAGAAAGAATTACTTAAAAACTTTTACGGCTTGTTTTTTGAACTTATAATGTCATTAATCAATTTATATGATTTAAAAGCATGTTGCCTGTTAATACACAATTTTTTTAAATATGAAAGCTTGTCGCGAGATTTAAGAACTTGTATTTACTTTGTTTGAGAAATTTAGTAGTTAAAATCAATCACATCAACGGTCAATTTCACCAAGTTCAGTTATAATTAACTATCACGTATAACTGTCAAAAACATATTGTTAACTGGAAGTTAAAGTAAAAGTTAGTTATAACTGAACTTGGTGAAATTGGCTGCAAGTTATTTAAATCTCGCAACAAGCTTTAAATCATATAAATTGTGTAACGACGTTATAAGTTGATAGTAAAAGTTTTGAAGTAAACTTTTCTTTTTTTCTTTTTAGAGCATTTTAATAAAAGTTTTTTTTTTATATATTATTTAACTTTTAATTTAATTTGGTATCCATATTGAAGGAGAGCATAAAAACTTAGTCCGTCATATTTGATTTAGAGATTTAGGCACTTAATTTTTTGACTTATTCTCAGCAAGTCCTCCCATTTGATACCTACTCATATTGTAGGAATGCATTAAAAATAATAAGTCTGCCATCTTGGGTGTTTTACCAGGTTGGATTTAGTTTTTAAAATTCATAAGTAGTTTCTTAAAAACTATTTTTTTTATTTTAATAGTCTTAAGCGGCCCATACACTTGCAATATTATTGTTTAAGATATTCGCCATATTATTTCCATTTTGTCCTATTTTATGCAATAAGTTGCACAATGGTATCATTCAATTAATACAATTATACAAGCAATATACAATGTTGCCAACACACTTCACTATCTTTTCGTTGTGCAATAAAAATCAAGTCTTTTGATTGTTGCCAATATTGTGAATCTTCGAATATTACATACACATTGGCAATATAATTGTACAGCACGTAAAATTTAACAATTTTATTGCAAGTGTATGAGTCGCTTTATTCAAAAACGAATGCTTAAGTAATGTATACATTAAAAGTAGGTTTTCCATACTAATTTCGTGCTCTAAAACTTGACTTAGCTTTAATAAATAAAGCTGTCGAATATTGAAGTTGGTTATTTATTTAAAAATCTTATTTTAAAACTAAATGGAATATATATGTATAAAATTTTCTGCTCAAATAAAAAAATTTGCATTTGGCGGGTTTTATATTAAGAACAACTGGCAAGGCTCATAAACATTGTAGAATAATTGTCAATAGCAGCCAGGGTTGTCGGATTTTTTTTGATCTTTCTTCCCAAATTGATTGTTCAAGATCGCCAAAGCCATTTTTTGCGTTTTTAACAATATAAAATATGTATTTCAAACATTCATAAAAATATTTTGTATAAATCCTAAAAAATAAATGTCTTCCTAATTGCTAAAATTTGCTGAAAATGAGAAAAAGTTTAATTAAAATAATATGATTGGTTAACACAAAAAAGGTACAATAGTTTACAATAGTCTAATTAAAGCAGCAAAACATTTTTTATGTTAGTGTTAAAGAATTATTGGATATATATCTAAAACGATATACACGTCACCGACAAGGTAATTCTTACTGTTTGTTTTTTGGAAAATAATGTATACGATTCAGTTTATTCAACATATCTACCTCTTTGCGCGAAATTATCGTATATGCCAATTTTTTTGAAATTTAGTTTTTGATGCAATCTTGTTGTACATTCAAAGAGACGTCACCTGGCAAAATATTGTAGGCGAATTCCACTTCGTCTTATTTTATCTTATCTTATCCAAGCACATGTATATATTCATTTTGATATTACAAGTGAAAGCAGAGAAAAGTAGAAAAATGGCTGTCCTGTAAAATTTGGTATTTGTAACATACGATAATTTCGCACAAAGGGGTCGATATCGTGTGAAGCTACAAAAGTGCTATTTACATTTATATAATTTATAACTCGTATTAACGTGTCAAGAAGTTTATATTGCTCTCTATTTTGAAGGCGAGTTTGATTGGAGTTAATTATTAAAAAGAACTCTTTCAATAAAGAGTTACATAAAAAGTTATTTAAAATGGTACGTACCGGACGTATCCTTATAGCTATATGCTTTTTTCAAAAACTGATTTAAATTGGATGGAATACCATCATTGAAATAGCCTTTCCAAATAACAAATGGTAAATTTGTCTACGAGTCTCAAAACATATTCATGGCTTATACTATGTTCACACTTGGGTTCTTAAGCTCGTTTAAGCAACATATAGAATTCTCTGAACATGAACGTGTACAACCGGCCACGATTTCTGCTTAATGTTATATTTTTTTCCTTAAGTAATTCATAAATTTTCACAATTTCATAATAATTATGTTTAAAATAATCTTCTGATAACTTTAAAAAGTATTTTTATCCATTATTAGTACTTAAAAGAAATATAAAATTGTTTGTTGGGTTTTTTCTCAAAGATCTGTCATCTTAATCATCTCAAATGTAACAACATTTTGCTTAAACGCGTTAACAAACCCAAGTGTGAACATAGCATTATCAAATAGCCAACAAAATCGCCATATATTTTAAAAGCCGCCAAAAAAATCGCTATGTCGCCAAATTGAAAATTAGGTCCCAAGAAACTTGACAACCCTGATTGTGCTATGAAAATGTGTATAGCAATGTAGCAATGAGTAAATGAAAAAGTATATTATACTGGCATCACATATACACCATATTAGTATTGTTGTTTCTTTTCAACCAGTTGTCCGGTAACCAAGTGACCGACTGACTAAAAAGACCCAAGTTAACCATGCAAGTAAACGATTGAACGGAATTAAACGATGACAATGAACGGCCGTTCATCGTTCAACTGACTGATCCGTTCAATTGAACGAGTTCGTTCATGAACGACACAACTCTATACCACAATAAATTATGGAGGGTTCAAAACTGAACCAAACCAAGTCATAAAATATAATACATACACAGGGTTGTTAGATGTGACGATTTTTCGTCATTTTGACGTTTTTTTTGAGAAAATACGTTAAAATGATGATTGACGATTTTTTAACTAAAAGAAATAGTGTTATGACGATTTTCTGGCATCAATAAAACACACAAGAAATATTTACAATTATATTGGAACAGTTCAAAACTTAAAAATCAATTTTTCGAAGTACAAAATTTTTTGGAAATTAAACAAAAAAATGCTTCTCCCATCACAAACCAGTGGCCGTATTCTGTAATTCGCTAAAGCTAAATCTCTATCGCTAAAAATCTAAAAAGCTGATTTAGCGATTTTTGGCTACGAATGCAATACTGTAACGTGCATTTCAAAATTTGGAAATGCCATACAAATTTAATTCGCCGCAATTTTAGCTTTTAATTTCATCGCTAAAATTTTTCAATTTTGTATTCTCTTAGCCATTTTAGCGATCGAGATTTAGCTTTAGCTAAGCGAATTACAGAATACGGCTGCAGGTCGCTTTCATTACAAGCATTAGTAATTCGAATTCTACAATTATATGAATGCCATTAATACTGCAAAAATATACACTAGAGCCCCGATTTGCGTCGGTCCTGTTTGCGTCGCTTTTTAAAAATTGGATAAATCCGCTTTGGGTTGTTATGATTCCGATTTGCGTCGCTAAATACGATTAGATTTTTTGACTGAAAACATAATCGCATGTAAAGAATTTTTCTATTTAAGTGTAAAAAGGCGAATGCCCATTTTATTCAGTTATTCTAAGTATTGTTGCGTGTTAGGAAGCAAGAAGTTAGTTCTTGATAAGAAGTTGTGATGAAAAATGAGTGCAAAGAGAAGACAGCGCATTAGTTTGGAACTAAAATTGGACGTAATAAAACGTTTCAAGTCGGGTAAAAAGACTTATACGTTTAACAGTTTTATTTGGTTTAATATCACAGAATACACAGAACTGTAAAAAGTGACGTGGGAAAAAGGCCCAAATCAGTTGCGAGGGCAGCTTTCGAAGAAAGAGAAAGAAAATGTTTTTTGGTAGTAAAGTGGCAATGTGTAAAAACAGGCCGCTACTATCAACACGAATTGCGTAATCAAAACAAAAAATGCAAAAGGGCAGCTTTCTTAGAAAGAGACAAAAAAAAAGGCAAAATCTGCCGTCTCGTGTCCGTTCTGTATATTCTGTGTTTAATATCTTTAGTTTTTCTAAAATCTTTAGATGATCTGGCCTAAGCAACCAGTGAAATGCGCATAGGAATTGCTTATCCCATCAACAATAAATTTCAAGTGTTTTTATCAATAATAAAAACTGGGGAATTAAGCACGAATAACAAAATCTTTTGAAAATTAAAATTTTGTATTCCCAAAAATTGAAATTACTTTTTGAGAAAAAGAATATTTTAACTAATGAATTTAATAGAGCATATAAGTTGTTTTTCGACGAAGTAGACTTGGCAGGCGAAAATTACACACCCAATACAGTATGTCGCCAATGTTATAACAATCTCATGACATGGTTGAGTGGAGGCAAAAATAATATGAAGTAAACCAGTAAACTGGATTAATCGCCCAGTTGATTATGATGCAACCAGTTGCTGTGAATGCGTAAATTACACATGTCGACATGCAGTTTATAAAGCAACTGTAACAGCCACACTACCAGTGCTTGCACCTGAAAATTTTGTATCACCAAGGCCGCCAACTCCAGATCGTAGTACAGAATTTATAGGAATGGCTACAGCAAGTGGTGTTACTTATAAAGATCCATTTGATACCGATTACGAGCCCCAACAGGGAAGAGATAGACCACAACTAATAACAAAAAGGAAATGGATTTCATTATGACCATATTGAGACTATCGCAGCGACTTGCCATATTTTTGACAGCGTTTTTAAAGAGAAGAAAACTCACACATACTAATGTGAACTCTACGGCGTACCGCAAACGGCAAGCTGAATTTCAGAGCCTGTGCACTTTTAATGTTGACAATTCGTTCGCTTACTTAACTTAACAACTTAAGAGAATTCGATTTGCAAGCCCTATGCTCAGTGTGACCAGATTTTTAAAAAATATAAAGCTATATCATGCTTGAAATATAGCTAAAAAGAGCTAAAGACGGAAATTTAAAGCCATAAAATAAAGCTAAATTTTTATATAGCTTCCTGTAGTAACTTTTAATTATTTCGATATTTTTCATAGATTTTATAGTGTTTGGGTAAGTGTATAGTTATAATATCCTTGGCTTTGTTCTTAAAGGTCAATGTCAAAATACTCATATTTGAAAAAAAAGTTTTTATAAAAAATTTTAATTATATGTAACTGAGAATAATTCCAAGCCTTACTTATCAACTTTGACTTAGACATATAATAGGTGTGTTCATTTACTAGCAGAAACATGCAACTAGAGAGTTAATTTAAAATTTACAAAATTTTTCTCCCATTGTTTCAAACTATTTGCCGAAGAATATTGTTCTTTAATTTTAGAAAAATAAAAATTTCATGTTAATTAAAAACCTTTAATATAAAAATTTTTAAAATTATTTCGGGAAATTTTTCACTTTTGCGGCTACCTAAACGGTGTTAAGAAACATTCCTAAGAAGTTTAGATGCTCTAGAAAGTTGTTTATTGAGATCTTAGGTACATTTTTGTGATTGATTGTTTCCTTGAATTTCGAACGGTTTGCTACCTATGGACCTGAACAGGGGAAAAAAGGTAAAAAAAAACGAATTTTGAAAAAGTTTTTTGCGATTTTGATCTTGAAGATGAAGTTTTTTGGATTTTATATGTTCACAATTTTTGTTCTTTATGACCAGAGCTTCGTCTTAGAGGGTTAATATAATCCGAACGGTTTGCAAGATATGAGCCTAAGAAAATTATCACTTTTTGCAAAAATTACACCGAGGCCCTAAATCTTTAACACTTAGAGCCCCACGTGTCCACCGGTGGTCATTTTTTTTCTGCACCGGTGGACCGCATGCTGACTAGTGGTTATTCATTAGTTGACAAGCTGAGACCAAAATTTTTTAACTTAGTTTTATTGATTTTTTGTAATTGGTGTGACTTTGTGATATTTATTTTTGATAAACCAAATGTTTTTTTATTGTTTTTTGTCCTTTTTTTTTGTTACCACTGGTGGTCACGTTGTCCCAGAATGTAAAAATACATCTTGGGCCAAAGTGGCCACCAGTGGGCATTCTCTTATTTTATATTTTTATGTTTTTATCTTTATCTTTTATCTTGCTTTAATTTTTTTAAGTCATAAAATGAATTTTTGTATTAGTTGTATTCAATTGAAATTGTTTTAGTTAAGAAAATCTATTTTTTTTTTTTTTTGTAATGCTCTACAAGCAGAATAATATGTATATATGTATCTTACTTTTTGAATCATAAAATGAATTTTTGGAATAAATGTATTCAATTGGAATTGTTTTAGTTAAGAAAATCCATCTATAAATCTATCTATCTATGAAGTTTTCTTACCTAAATTTAACTCACTATTTTCAAGGCATTGGCAGACCAAATTACAAAGTCCAAGCCAAATAGGTTTACATCCTGGGACCGAACTAATTTTATTTCAATGGTAAATGTATGTTGAACGTTTCCACTGGTGATCACAATGTCGGGAAGTGACACACAACGTGTGACCACGGGTGGACACGATGTCACATAAAGTAAATCCACCAATGACCACGGGTGGTCACTTTGTCCCAAATCGTCAAAATACAAATGTCCACCGGTGGTACACGTGGGGTTCTAAGTGTTAAGGGCCCATAAAAAAAAGTGCATGACTTTGGGAAAAACTGGAAGACACGGGTCTTTTTTTTTTGTCCTTTGTGGTTATTTATTGTCCGTATATCGCACTTGTTCAACAATAGTGTATTAACTCAAAATTTTTCTCTTTTCTTTTTTTGGAAAAAAAAACGAAACGTTTTATATGTTTTCATATCTAACCG
This sequence comes from Pollenia labialis, assembly GCA_949318255.1. NCBI lineage: Eukaryota > Metazoa > Arthropoda > Insecta > Diptera > Polleniidae > Pollenia > Pollenia labialis. The sequence goes on from OX439140.1 coordinate 130,120,414, forward strand.
CTGTAAAAATATAATGCTATTTGGTTTACTTTTTTGGTAATGAAACGGTTGGCTTAAGAATTCTTTCGCACATATGCGTTTTATGAATTTTTTAATTTTGAGTTAATACACTATTGTTGAACAAGTGCGATATGATTACTTTTTTTCGTGTTGCAATGTGTATTAAAGACCTGCACAGATACATCTGTTTATATCTGTTTCTGTGTGTTTTCTAAAGTGGATGCGTATGGATGAGTGCTCTTGTGCTTCTGATATAAGTTGATATTGATATGATTTGTAAAAGAGTGGATGTAAGTTGATACAAAAGCGAAAGAGAGTATCATATCTGTTAATATCTGCTTCGCAAAAGCAGATACTAGTGGATACTGATGGAATACAATAAGTTACTTATTGTACGATGCCGTTATTTTCAATTATTTTTCAACGAAAAAGAGCGTGAATGTATTACGAGCGAAAAAAAAGCCAAACAAAAAATTTTACAAAAACAAAATCCACAGGCTGCTTGTACTATGGTCGTACAAATTGCCAAGCAACAACAACACTACAAGTTACGTATTATACCTACGACGAAAATACAAGTGGAAGCGCTTGCAATCTTTCTTGATGAGCAGCACGATTAGCCTTTGTGTCTGCTGCGTACATGATTTGTTCTTGTAAACATGTGTATGCTGCTTTTTTTAAAGCAAACATTTTTGAAGATTTTAGTAGCGGTAATATTTTTTTTCTTAAATTCTTTGATGCCTATGGTTATTTTGTTAAAAAGACATGTAGACAAAAATTATTGTAAAAAAAAATTACTGAACACATGTAATTTGTTTTTGTAAAAAAAACTTGGGTTTTTACCAACCAAAACTATTTTTTTCGTTTAAAGCATTTTCTTAAATATTTAAACATTTGAAAATATTAAAAAAGAAGTATGCTACATTTTATGTGGAAATAACCTACATACATAAAGGCAAATGTTACAGTAAGTATAATTGTTGGGTTAGAAAAATTAAAAAACGCACCGAAATTTAAAAAAAATAGCAATTTATATTAACGTTTTGAAATATTTTTATTTTGAAAAAAATTGTTTGACTAATAGTTGAATTTGAGCCCTAACCGCGAAAATAACGTAAGCGGCATCATTTTAGATTTTTGTTTTTTTCTAAATAAATGACTTTAACGATTTTATGGCAAAAACTATTTTATCCAGGGACCCTATAAAGGAAACGACAAAAAATCATATAAATATAACCATTAATATTGATGAATTATAGGTACCTAAAGGTTAAAAATTACAATTATCATTTAATATATATATTTTATTCTGGTTATCGTAACCAATTAAAGTAAAAAATTTTTTTTTTGGTTATACCTTCATAAATAACCATTAATTCAACTAAAAAATTTTTTTGGTTACAAACAACTATTAAACCAAATAATTAATTTTTTGGTTACAAATAACCATTTTAACAAATAATAAATTAATTTGGTTACAAATAACCATTAAAACAAGTAATTTATTTTTTGGTTACAAATATAAATTATACATAAGTAAGAAAGTATAGTCGGTTACTATTTGGGACCCTTGGGCAATAATTTTTCCGGCAAAAGCAAAAAAACTGTTTTTAAGTAAAGACGGTGATTCTAGCGGTTTAGAATTGCCTCTCAAGTCACGCACAACAGTTGACACGTTCACTCCTTCTTCTTAGTCATCGAAATAATAAATGCACGGAAATAATCATACATATAAATACCCTAGAGGGAAGCGAACTGACACTGAAGTAGTCCCTTGATAGGTCTTTGGTGGTAGGGACCGGTTCCAGTTCTAACACTTTATATGAATAAGACCTATCACTTTTACATGGGGTTGTCATTGGAGGGGAAATACTATGTAGTATTATTTCAATAAAACTAGTCTAAGAATTAAATTTAAGAGCCAAATTTTAAAAATTACCAAAAAATGTGTCACATCACCGCTGAAGACTGTTCTGAAATTCATTACTTTTTCTACCTTTTTGTTCTTTATAAACCAGTTAAGGGATTGGATCTTCTTTCACTGGTCATGTGTCCTTTCTTTTTGTACTTGTTCTATTTTCACAAATCCCAGGACCAGTCGCTTGGACCAATTGACACAAATTTTCCGCAGGTTACATATGCACAGAAAAAAATATCTGAAGAAAATTTTTAACCTGTGTCGTTGTTAAAAAAAATCGCTTGTTTTAATGGTTATTTGAAACCAAATAAATTAATTATTTTTTAAAATGGTTATTTGTAACCAAAAAATTAATTATTTGGTTTAATAGTTGTTTGTAACAAAAAAAAATTGTGGTTGAAGTAATGGTTATTTATGTGTAACAAAACAAAAAAAATGTTTTTTACTTTAATTGGTTACGATAACTAGTTTAAAATATATGTAACGATAATGGTTAAAAATAACCAAATGAAAATAAAAGGAATTTTCCAGTAAACTCAAATAAAATGCAATAACCATTATGTTTGGTCCCTGATTTTATCGTGAGCAACAAATTTAATACAAAATTTATATGAATTAGAATAAAAAAAACTCTCACCTATAAAATTTATTTTGGTGCTTACGTTATTTTCGCGGTAAAGGCTCGAATAATAAAAATGTTTCACACGAAATGACAAACTAAGTATACCCAGCTAGTTGTGGCGGAGGGTATACATAACAAAAAGCCAATAAAAAACCACACATGTTACACACACACATACACTGTGTGTTGTGCTGTGGCAGTACAAATTGCCGAGAAACAACTGCAACACAAGCGAGAATCGTTGTTATCAGGCCATATTTCACGATTTTTGGCGATATTTTCCTCTAAATTATCAAAGTGCCTATTTTTTGAGAAATACTTACAACACGGTAATTTTTGGTTTGTTTTATATATATTACACTACGCTAGTTGGAAAAACAGACAAGCTGGGCACCTGGCGTTTTAACCTAATTCGGATACGTTGAATCCAGTGGTGCTCGCCGTTTTTAAGATTGGCTCTGGTTTTCGAGATATACCGTTATTTCGAAAATGGAGGAGGTTGCACAACATACACCTATTAGCGTAACTCAAAAACGGTTTAGTTTACTGAAATTACTAAAAAAAACCGAAACTCCGCAATTTTTTTTGTTTTGTTTGCAGCTTCGTTTTTTATTTGTCTGCAAAAAATTAGAACCCTTGCTGCATTTTTGAATTTTTTATGAATTTTTAAAAAACAAAAATTTCGAAATTTTGATAAAAAAATTAATTTTTTTTTTTCAATAAAAAAAAATTATGTTTCAAAAACGACTGCTCACATTAGAAAAAAGTTTTACTTTTCTTAAAGGAAATTTTATCGCAAAAGCGTGTTTGAGTTACGCGAACATATGTTATGGAACCTCCTCCATTTTCGAAATAACGGTATATCTCGAAAACCAGAGCCAATCTTAAAAGCGGCGAGCACCGCTGGATTCAACGTATCCGAATTAGGTTAAAACGCCAGGTGCCGAGCTTGTCTCAAAAAAAGTGTAAATTTCTTGCACAGTGTTATTAATTTTGGGCAACTTGTTACATTACAAAGAGACAACTGTTATTAATTCAGCGCTTATATCTACTTAAGGAAAAAATGGTTATATGTATTCCATATATGCAGTATTTGTATTGTATGTCTAACCATGCAAAAACATTTTGAGAAATATACAACTACATATGAGGGGCTTAAGGCACAAGGGGAATCGATCTAAAGAAAAATTGTAGGCAAAGTTCAAGTCGCAATTTTGAAGATAAATTGCTGAAATTCGGTACATAGGTTCTTATTGCCCTAAGAATTAAGCCTACGATAAATGGTAATAACATTGACCTGAATCTTAACTTTATAATATTATTTTTTTTCCTGGGTCCATGATTGCCCATTGGTCCCAAATAAGGTACACTCTTGAAAAGTTGTCTAAATGATGTGGTGTGGAGTATCATAGGGTCGGGATTGAAGAACTTTACTTTCTTATTTGTTTAAATTGGATATTTGTACCCAAAAAATAAAAAAAATATAACCAGAAAAAAATATATTTTTTCCAATAGATATTTGTAACAAATTTGGTTATCATTAACCAAAAAAAAATAAATTTTACTTTCATTGGTTACCACCAACAAAATAAAATATATATAACGATAATGGTTAAATATTCCCAATTGAAAATAAAGGAATATTTCTCGTAACCTTTACAAAAAATAATATATGCAGTAATTATTTTCAGTCCCTGAGTTATTTTTTTATTTTAAAAACCAACAAGTCCATATAAAACAGTCATTTTTCAACGTAAAAATAAAAGGTAAAATTTAACTCTTAAAAAGAGAGTTTTATTAAGCCGTCATAAATTAAAACTCAGTTGAGGAATAAAATATCGAATAAAACTGTTAAAACGAGAATTTATTCAGCCGTCAAAATATAAAACTCATTTCAGGAGTTTGATTTAAACCAGCATTTTATTCAACTAATTTTTTGTACATTAACAACCAAAGCTTGTCGCTGGTCAGATCACTACAATTTCAACGTAAAAATAAAAAAAGAAGAAAAACATAATGAGTATTTTAGACGTAAAAATTAAAATCCTTAAAAGAGTTGTATTTGTTGATGGTGTGAGTTCTATTTTAGGGCGAATATGTTATGATTGCGGAAAAAACTCTGTTTTTAAGAGTTTATCCAAACTTTTATTTTTTCGTTGAAAAATGATTTTTAACTGTGGAGTTGAGATTTTTTTTTCTAGATCACCATAGGTTCTTAAAGAGAACTTTAGAACAAACCTATTGGTTGACTCCGTTTTTAAGCTAACATTTTATGGATAACTCTTATTTACGGTCCTTGCGATTTTTTAATTAACTAAAATTTATTTCTTAAAAGTTTATTTTTATTAATTTTTTTAAAGCATTAGGTAATGGTTAATTGTTTTGCTTTTTTATTTTTGTTAATGTTTTATCGTGTTAAAAATCGTAATAGTAATTTGCCGATTTTTTTATTTAATTTAATTTCTGATTTGTTTTTGAAAATATGCCGATTTCTTACCAAAACGATCTGGCACCCCTGGTTGAGATCGTATACAAGTTTTTATAAACTTTCTTATTTTCATAAACTCGCCAACAATATTTTAAAATACAACATAACACCACAGATATTGTAGAAATACTTATGGTGACAACAGATATTTGTAAGCAAGAAAAAAATGTTATGTCATACTCAATACAAAACCATAAGCAACAGTTTTTGTTTTTAAGATATGGTGAGTGGACAAAAGCAAAACCATACAATATCAGTTACACTCATTCTCTCATTTATATCAGTAGTAACAGATAAATATCTGGTGTATCTGTTTCAACAATACTTACTGATACACTCGTGCAGGTCTTTAATGTGTATGTTAAAACAAGGCAACAGCAATAACAAGCTGTTAGTTAACAGTTGCCATACGTAAAATAAATTCGAATCTCAGGTCAGTCAAGAATGAATGATTATCAATAACAATTTTAATTAATTTTCATGTTTGTTCTAAAATTCCTTTCTTCATAAAAATAATTTAATGAAAATTAAATTTGATGAACTTAAGCCTGATTAAAATATTAAAAATTTGGATTAAAAACCATAAATAGTTCAACAAAATAACCACAATTCTAATTATTGTTCCAGCTAAGGCACGAGCTGTATATGTACATTTGTCCTGCAAGTTGTACTGAAAAAGGTCAACAAGAAAAAGAAAGACAAAATGAAAAAACAAAAAATGTACTTTAGACTTCAAGAAGAATTCTTGACATAAGTACGGAAAAAACAGAAGTTAGGAAAAGTATGTAAAATCAATTAAAATGGATAATCATTCAAAAAAGCAAATTTCGATCTACCAAAGGTTAAAATACAATTTCGTTTATGGATTGATGTTTGACTATTGACGTCAGCAGTTGTCGATGGCTGCGAGTGTAAGACGGCAAATCCATCTACGGAGATCGAGTGGTTGCGATCGAAACATGTCATGGTAACCAGCCGCCTGGGTTCGAATCTCAGGTCAGTCAAGAATGAATGATTATCAATAACAATTTTAATTAATTTTCATGTTCTAAAATTCCTTTCTTCATAAAAATAATTTAATGAAAATTAAATTTGATGAACTTAAGCCTGATTAAAATATTATAAAATTTGGATTAAAAACCATAAATAGTTCAACAAAATAACCACAATTCTAAATTTGACAACTTCAGTTGTGTTGCCATCCGTACTCAACCCATTCACCTCGCAACAGAAGTTTGTCCACGATTTGGGTCCCAAATAGGCTACACTCTCTAAAATCTGTGGTCTACTATAATTTCTTATTTGTTTTTTGTTTGTTTTGTGTTGAGAGAGTTACCCCCTAGTCGTTTCCCTATGGTAGTTTGGGTTTGAAGACTCAACATCTTTCAAAATGAAACTTCATAAACCTTTTAATATTTAAATTAATTTTGAGTTTTATTGCTATGAATAGTTGCTGATAATTTCAGAAAAGTCACATGTTAAATGTTTTTTTTTTGTTTTTATTTTATTTTTTAATTTTATTTTTAAATATATATATATTTTTAATTTTTATTTTCATAATTTTTCTTCAACTATGTATGTATATGTAACATAATTATGTGTATGAGTGTATATATGTATATTTATATATGTATGTAGGTATGTTATGTTTGTTGTTTTTTTTTATATGTTAGTAAGTATATTTCATAAATGTAATGTACTTTTTGTTTTTTTAATTTTTTTATTTTTTAGTTTAATGTGTTAAACATTTGTTTTTATTTTATTATAAATTTAATATTATTATTTTTTTATTTTTAATTTAAATTCTTAGGTTTTAATTTGATACTATATTTAAAAAATATTAATAATTTATTTTATATATAATAAATTTAAATACATTTATACCGTTAATTTGTGTAAAGTTTTAGGGTGTGGGGGTTGGAGGGGGAAATGGGTTAGTAGTTGTTATTAGTGTAGAAGTAAAGGAGCTATGTATATGTTAGTCTGTCTGTCTGTAAATGAAAAAAGGATTTCCTTTTTTGTTTAAAAGAGATTTTCTATTATAAATACGTTTTTTATTTGTGAAAAAAATCAAATTCATCCGTTTTTTTCATTTTTTACTTAATGAATTTTTTTTTTTTTTTTTAATTTCTATTTAATTTTTTTTTTTATAATTACCACAATATTTGTTTACTTTCTTTGAAATTTTTTCTTTTCGCTTATTTGTTGTTTAGTTTGTTAATTATGTATTTAAGTTCTTGCTTAAATATTTAAGTCTAGCCTTAAATAATAAAAAATACTTATATTTATAGAGCTAAAATTATTTAATATTTTTTTATTTTCATTTTAATTACATACACAAAAAAGCACTATAATACATTTAATTTGAAAATTGTTAAAATAAATTACACCTTTTTCCTTAATACATTTCTTTAATTATTAATAATTCTTATTTTATTTATTTAACACTTGGTTTCTTTGTGAGTAATTAAAAAAATATATGAATGTGGTCTGTATGAATTTTTCAAGTTAATCATCTCATGTTGTATTTTATTTATTGTTTTTCTGTTATTTTATTAAAATTTTTTTTCTATAAAAATATAAATTTTTATTATATTGTTTATAGTTATATTTAATTTATGTTCATATAAAGAGCAATTTATTAAAAAAAAAAAAAAAATAATCACCAAAAAAACCTAAAGAAGCAGCATTTTAATAAAAATTATTTGACAATTTTGACCGGCTTGAAACGTTTAACTGTAGAAAAGTAAAAAGAAATTAACCCTGATTAACTGTCGGGTATGTTCTGCTCACTGCTACTCGCATAATTGTCAAATCGTATGTGAGTTGGATAATGGCCTACCTTGCGTTTTTCTTGGTATTTGCCAAATTTCGAAGTTGCATAAAGTAATTAGCCAGGTACTTCGTTTAAATTATTAACAGCACTGTCAACATACGTTTTTCGAAGATATACAGGCATTTTCTAGAAAACGACATGAAGTGGAATTGAAATCGAACCAAATTTTGATATCAATTATTTACGAATTGGCTGAAGTTTTTCCTGTTTTCGACAGAGGTTGTTGTAAAGACGATTGGTGCTCAAAGTATGACGTTTATAAAAAGGAATATATTTATGAATTTTCTTAACAGGCTCGTTTTCAAAATTTGTGCAATTTCAAATCCACTTCATTTCGATTTATAGAACATGCCTGATTATAGATTTATTTAAGTCTAAAGTGCAGAAGAAAATAATGGAAAGACAAAATTCACAAGACCATAGAATATTTTTATTAATTTCATAAATCGACCAATTAATTTAATTCAATTTTATGTTTCGTGTGGCCAATTTTACTAATTCTGTTTAAATAACATTAAATTCATATTTAAGTACATATATATTTTTTTTCATATAATTTTATTTTTATTTGACATGAAAAACGGATTTTAAACATAAATTGATATTTAAATAATTTGGTGAAATCGGCCATTAGATGTTTAGTTTGGACCAAGTTCACTTGAGTAAACTCTTGCGACTTGCGATTTACAGAACATTTCTTTTGCGACTACCCGTCACAAACGACAATGATTTCCGTATTTTTTTAAATAAATTTTTAAATTTAACCTCCAAGTGCAATAAGTGTTAATACTTGTTCAAGAGGGTATAACCCTCTAATTCATAAAAAAATATTTGAGATTTATAAAAGGTTAATTAAACAACTAAATATTTAGTAAAACATAATTAACCGAAACCGCCAAGAGATAAAACTTTATTAAGTATTTTAAATAGTAATATTCGGCCATGTTCTCCAAATCTGATTCGTGTATATTTAAAATGGAACAAATTTTGAAAACAATCCTGTTTTAAAGCCTCATTTAAATATTTCTTTTTATATAATTCATACTTTGAGTAACTTATAATGTACCCTTCAGGCTAAGAAAAATGTGTTAATTTTAAAAATATTTGAACTGATTTCGATTTAAATTCAAATTAATTTCGATTTCTCGAACTTTTTTTTTGTTTTTTCAACACCATTATTGGATATTTCGTAAATATTAGATTAAAGTCGAATTTTTTAGTTGGGGCCATTTAAGCTTCAAAGTGTATTTAGGGTTAAGTTTTATTTTACAAGTATTCAACACAACACAGGTTGTGTGTTAGTGTCGGTTCACACACGTCAAGATTGACGCGTCAAGTCCTGAATTTTTAGGAAAGAAAGAGAGGAAAAGAAATGGCATTGTAGATGAGCTCTTTTCCCATCTTGACGAGCTAAACTTGACGTGTGTGAACCGGCACTTAATTTAATGTAAAAATGTTCATCATTTCGAACAAGTACGACAATCGTTATACACAGAACAATATATTCAATCTCGTAAATTATTTCTTTCGAATTGAAATAGGACGCGTTAAACCACCAGGTTTAGTTAACAAATCCTAGATTTTTTATGAATTCTTAAATATATTCTCAAAAATAAAATATCAACCTTTGACCTACACGTTAAATTTTTTTTTTTTATATAAAATGCCGGCACATATTTAGAATTTTTAAAATATGTATGTATACAAAGGCTTTTCCAATTTAAAAATTGTATAATGAAATTTCGATTTTTTTTTTTTTACTTTTCTATAGCTAAACATTTCACTTTTAGATTATTTCTTTTACATATTGGTTTAGGTAAAAATCAATCAAATTGTTTTATTATTTCCTAACAAACAATTGAAACAAACTAAAAATATTTTTATAATTGAACACTATGGCTTGTGCAGTTAAGTTTTTCTTTGAACTTGTAGAACTTAAAGAAAATTTGCTAACAATTCTGGGATTTCATAAAATATTCAATGTTTATTAAAAATATGCTTAACTGATGAGTGACTTTTCTCTAAAAAAAATATTGGCGTTCTGAAGTCTTTAAACCAGTGTTCGAAAATTAACACTAAATATTGCTTCTTAGTGTTCGGTTCGGTAGATTTGTGGAATACACAAACGCTTATAGTGTTTGTGTAGAAAATCATTAAAAAAAAAACGTTTCCCTGTTAGTCGTCTTTCGAACATTTTTTGTTTGCTCATTTCTTTATCAATGTAAAAAAAATAAACATTAAAGAACATTAAAATATAATGTTTGTCTATAGTATCACTACAGTTGTTCGGTTTTTTAACGAAGCACAGAAAAATATATTTGTGGCATTTTGTCAAAACATCTTAAGTCCAGATAAGATAGCAAAAAAAGTTTTTAAAAAAACTCGGTGAAAAAATTATTTTTATCAAAAAATAAAATAAACCGAATTTAAAGAAAAATTCGGTTACGGACGGTATTAAAGGTCGTGCTCGTCTACAAAATTACTAAAAAACAAAAAATATCATTCTTGGGTGTTTGAGCCGAACGCTAAATAATATACTGTTTATTTTCGAACACTGTTTTAAACAATGTTTTCATCCAAGGTGAATTCATACAGGTGACCGCCAGCGATGCCAGAAGTGCCGATTTATCTGCATTTTGCAGATTTTACCCCCAAAATTATTAAAATGCAGATTTGAAGATTTTTGGTTGAAAATTGCAGATTTTTTAGCTCGTCAAACCCCTTCTTTTCATTGTGACTTTTGTTTGTACTATTTCCACTTTTTGCATTGATAAACGAAATAAATCAACCATTGATGGAAGAACCGTGGGGAAATACAAAGATTTATTAGAAGAAATTGTGTAAATATTTTTAGTAGTTGCAGTATTTGATCTCTTGTAAATTTTCAATAATAGTTTAAATAACATGTCAAGCAATTAACTTTTTATTTGTTGTTTAAAATAAGATAGACGTGATAAATCTCAACTCAGCCTGAGTAATGAGTTTCGGATTGATATTTTTGATTTAAAAATATCTAAAAATTATTAGCCATGGTCTGAAAATCGCATTCGAGTTAAAATCGAACATATTTTTTAAACTTTTCTGTGTTAAGAGCTCAACAAAATATTTCCTTTTTAAAACTTACATATATTTCCAGGACCACCTACGGATATTTATGAGAACTATTTTTAAATTCCAGAACATTTTGAAATAAATTGTTATATCTTTTTCTTAATAAACTACATTAAAAATGTAATAAATGTGTTTTGAAGATTTATTGAAGATTTTTAAAATCTTGACGCTGATTTTTCAGATTTTTTGATGCAAGATTATGGGGTTTTGCTGATTTTACCTCTAAAAGTTCTGGCAACACTGGTGACCGCATCAGAGAGATCGAGATAGAGAGAGTTAAGCTTTGTTCACAATCAGAGAAACAATTTCGTTTTTTCTTCTATCTTTTTTCTTCTTTAAGTATTTAATATACATATATAAATTGACTTTTATTCGACCTTTATAAAATTTATTATTATTATTATTTTATTAAGCTTGAGGTCTCTTTTTTTTAAAAAAATATTAAATTTATTGAACCAATATTTCGGCACTCCGTTGTGTGCCTTCTTCAGGGTTTTTTTCTTTAATTTTTGACAAAAAATAACAATTTTAACAAATGAAATAAATTTATTATAATAATTAAAATAATAATAATGTATTTCATATATTTTCCTTTCATTTTTAGAACAAAAATGTAACTAAAATTTTTTTAAAAATGCAACTAAAGTTGAGTCAACTAGAACTTCAGCAAAAATTTTTATGAAATTGTTTCTGAGGTTTAAAATAATTTCATTCTGTTTTTAATGAAAATTTTAACAAAATGTTGTAAAAAATAATAATAAATGCATAAATTTGCAAACGGTTTCTGAATGCAAAATGTTTGTGATGGCGAAAAACATTGTTGCTCTATTATCAACACCAAGTAAAAATGTTTCTGGGATTGTGAACGAAGCTTTATGCTGGATGTACATTTTTTTGACATTCTGAATAGAGCCAGCATAATTCTCTCTTTCTAATCAATTCGTCTTGATTTTCATTTGAGTTGTATAAATAAAAAATCGGTTTAATAAAATGTAAAACTAATCACGTTTGTAAAATTCAACATTAGTCTATTTTCTTTTAGAAAGCTTTTCTAAAGTACATATTATCAAAAAAGTAACATAACTCAGTTAAAAATATCTACAGTTATTTTGCCAATTTAGCTCTCATTTTTATTACAGATTTTTTTGTGTTAATGTTATTTTCTTGTTATGGGTTATTATTTAAGGTATCACATTTATTAAATATTAAAAAAAAAAACTTTTCTGGAATAAATATCCATAAGAACTTTAATATTATTATACATATATGTATTTATAAATACATATGTATTTTTAAATTTTATATAGATTAGGTTTTTTTCCACTCTTGACTTTGTGCGCTAATGAATTTATCTTATCTAAGGGGTTAATGGGCATTTCGATTCGGAATAAATAACTAACGGGTTCGAACAATTTTTATGTCTATTACAACTTTCGTAATATTTAGTTTAAATGAACGGCCGTTTTCTTTTACTTTATCGAAAACACAAAAATACACACAGAAAAAATCAATGTAAAATCGTCGAAAACAAGGTTAATTTTACCGTTTTCGGTAGTGATTTTGCTTCATTGTTACTTCATGTTAATTTACCATGATTTTACAATAACTTCAGAATAACATTTTTTTTTTAAATAATTATGATTTATGTTTATTTAACATTGCAGTAAAGTTAGAGCAAAATTACATTTGTATTGAAAACCAATCCGAATCACGTTGAATGAAAGTATTTTCAAGTTGAAACAACGTGAATTTCATGTTGAATCAAATTAATTTGAGTGTGATATAACAGTGTGCAGAAGCTTCAGAGACAACATGTGCATTTATTTAAGAATAATTCAAAACATTTACCCCTGTAACACATGTTTCATTTATTTTGTATTCTCCTTTGTTAACAGAAGCATCAGCAGAATGGCCTGATATGGTTTTCGTCATCATTCTACTTTGAAAACTTGGTGTACTATTTAACTAAATAATTTTAATTAAAAGAATACGGGAATTGTCTTCTTTGTATAACATATTTTAAACATGAAAATAAAAAAAATTTACACACTTAAGTATGTATGCATGTTAATTTAACAAGATACACTTTTGATTTTAACATTAAATAGGTTTTTATGGATTCAATATTGAACAATGTTATTTTAACCGTGAATAATATTAAGTAAACGTGATTAAAGGTTATTTTAAAGTTTTTCATTTAAAATTAATGTGAAATAATAATAAATTTAAGTAAAGGGCAGAAATTTACTATGATTCTCAATCAACATTTCGCCAAGTTAATTTAACATTTGTATTTTTTCTGTGTGTACCTTTTTAGAACCGAAACTCTCTATTACGAGTAGGGCTGTGGTGAAGTCGTCAAGAAATAGTTCTAACTCCGACTCCGCCTCCATCTGCTGAAATTTGTTAAGTACGTCTTCGACTCTTACTCTTACCTTGATGCTAAAAGTATAACAGACTGGCCCTTATTTGACTTTAAAGCACTTGTTCAACAATACTGTATTAACTCAAAATTTAAATATTTTTTAAGCAGACCGACAAATTTTCGAGTCAGAATCGCGAATTTTTGTGGATACTTTAGTACTCCACTCCGACTCCACAGTCCTGATAACGAGCAATATCTTTTCATCAAATTTGCCATTTGCTTATAAATACAACTCTGTCTCCATTTCGAACGAGTACGACAATCGTAATACACAGTACAAAATGTTCGATCTTCTATATTATTTCTTTCTAATTGAATTACGAAGTAACTCCCACTGTATTACTTTTACTACATTTATATAAGTTTGAATTATTTATGAAATCCCTTCGGCATATAGTACATAAATATACAGGCATAAAATGTAAAGTTCTCTGTTTCAATTTAAGATTTTGAGTTTGCAAAATTATCCAAATTCAAGAGTCAAAACAAATAGAAATACTAGGGGCATTCATTGAAATTTTCATTTGAATTCTATTGTAATTTCGATCGATATCGACGTGATTTGAGGCCTGTTTAAATACTCCTTATTTTTTTGTTTTTTTCTTAGAAGTACTAGTAGAGTATTATGGTAAGTCTTCAAAGCTTAATGTGAGAAAAAATGTTTGTTTTGTAAAGTATTCTCTTCTATTTTTATTTACAATTTCGAAAATTTAGACTGTAAAAGAAACCCAAAAGCTATTTCTTTTTGCGTTATAATTTTAAGAGAGTAATTCGGTCTAAAACTAAAATTTTTCAAAATAAAATCCAATGTGTTATGTACATATTTATAATCTCTGATAAATTAAAAAACAAAAAACTAAATAAAGAAGTAGATAAAGATTTCGAAATCTTTTTTTTCCGCAGGTCTACACTAAAGAAAAATGTCTCAGCAAGTTGGCAATAACGTCGGCAGAATAACAGAGCAATATATCTTATTGCTCAGCTTATGTTAGTGCCGGTTCACACACGTCAAGTTTGACTTGTCAAGCCTTGGGCTTTTAGGAGAGAGGGGAAAGAAATGCCATTCTCTTTTCCCTTCTCTCCTAAAAGCTAACGAGGCTTTTCTGTTATTTCAGGAAAAGTAAAGTAATAAAATTTCAAATATACACGGAAAGAATTATTTACTAAATCACCAGAAAATGTCTTGAACCAAGAAAATTTTGCACCATTCTCGTCCAAGCCAAAAATTTGTTATTGTAAACATAAGTATGTATGTGTGGCTTGGTTTAAGCATTATAATTTACTTATCTACCTACAGCTACAAAAAAAAATCATTTTAAAAACCAGCGCTATATTGGAAAAATATTTTTATTAATATAATTTCTTTCTTATTCGACTTTATTATTTAAATGTGCATATGTATATTAATTTGTTTAAGCTTGGTCTTTTTATTATATAAAAATATACATTTTATTCTGGGGTGTGCTGGAAATCGCAAACGCAAGAATTTGAAAGTTGTTTTTAAAAAACTTGAAACCTAATTCTTATAATTTTTCGTTTAAAATCCTGTTTAATATTTGTCATAAAATTCTTCTATTACAGAAATCTTATTAAAAAACAACTTCCAAATTCTTGCGTTTGCGATTTCCAGCACACCCCTGGTTAATTTTTTTTTGTTAAAGTAAAATTATTATTTTTTTATAAAAAAAAAACTCAAAATTAAACAAATTAATCAGGTATGTGATGAAAAACGATCGTTTTTAGCAGGTGTGATCAATTTCGACCGATTTTAAAATCCATTTCTGGAGTAAAGTCTTAACTTTTTGATCCAAATACAGTTCAATTAACATAAGTTATAAGAAATTTAAAAGAATATATACAGGAAAACAGAGAAAAATGCATTATAATTACATTTTTAACGATACCAAAAACAATATTATCGTTATAAAATCGTATTGTTTTCAAAATCAATTCAAAAGAAAACAATTATATTAATAAAATTAATTTTTGTAATTTTATTTTAATGTTTATGAAATTCATTAATTTAAATCTTTTACTACAATTATAATTGTACACACAATTTGCCTCTATTTTTTTTTTCTTTTTTTCAATAGACAACCAAATTTGACTTTTTTGTTAGCAATAATTGTCAATGAAATGGACTATTGCAACATAAATTGCCGGAAATAAATAGGTTTGTACGAAAAAATTACTGTCTACATTAAATATAAAATAATTTTGACATTTACCTACATGTAGTACGTTTCCACTTATATGTTTTGGGCCACAAAACTAATTTTGCTACTTGTTTTCCCATAGATTTTTAATGTTCGAAAAACTTAAACAAACGGGTGTGTTCTAGAATCCGAATCCACTCGAAAGTGGATTTCTTTAGCATAATTGGTGTTCTGCATTTCACATCCACATGTTTTTATTCGTTTTCAATTAGAGTAGATATGGGTTGGTGAAAGTAAACCGAATCGACTTTTATTGTAATATGTGATAACCTTTTTAACAAAAAAATTAATATATCTTTTAGCTTAAAACCTTCTTAATCCAATTTAATCAAAAATATATCGTTATCTAAAACGCAAAAGGCCCTTACTAACCCTAAATTTAAAGTCGACTTTTCCATTGATTTTGATGTAATTATACCAAATTTTTTTTAAACGATTTTTATGTTATTTTCAGACAAATTGTTTCTTTAATCGATTTAGCGATCTCTTGGTTTTTGGGTTTGTTTAAAATTTTTCAATTTTTCGCGAATTTTAGCCATGTTCGCGATATAAGCGATTTGGTCGTGTAAGTTTTCTGATTCTTTACAGCTTTAACGATTTATAATAAATAGTTGACTTTGCTATCATGCCGCTGTTAGCAAATTTTTGCGAATTTCCTTGAATTTAGCAATTTTTACCGATTTTTTGCCATTCCTTATAGTTTTAGGGACTTTAAATCAATTTTATGGCTGGTTTGAAATATTAAAAATTTTCGCGAATTTTCGCTATTTTTGCAATTTTTTTTTGTTATTTTCCGACATTTTGTTTTTTTAACCCATTTAGAGATTTCAAATAAATTTTAGTGTTTGTTTAAAAGATTGCAATTTTTCGAGAATTTTAGCCATGTTAGCGATTTTTTTTGTGATTCTTTACAGCTTTCACGATTTTAAGAAAATATTAGACATTGCTATCATGCTTCGGTTAGCAAATTAGCGATCTTTAGTTCAACAAAAGTTTTTTCGAACAAAAACTTCGAATACACAAAAACATGCGGATTTGGGAACACCAATTTATGACTTATGCGGATTCAAAAAATTTTTCGTTTTCAATTCGAGTCTAAACCTAGAACATACCTGAAAAGCCAGTTTTGCTCCAAAACATGTCGAAAGTCATGAATACAACTCTGGGTTATCCATTATTGGTGATAGACAATCTCGAAAAAAGTGACATATTTACCAAAAATGCAAGACTTTTTTAATAGGTTTATGCAATTCTCCAGCTAATTTATTTGTTTGCAACGTAAAAATAATTAAATAATCACCCTTATCGTAGTTGGCGTACGACTGTTTGGTATTTTTTTGGCTTTCATGTTTGTTTACAACATAACTGTCAAATTCATTATGGAAACACTTTGACACGTTTTGCTCAAAACAAGTTGTTTTGGTCATAGTGGAAACTTAGTATTACTGCCGCAATATTTATCTCTGGTATGGACGGGCAGTAAAAGCATTCTATAATATCTAAACAAGTTCTTTGTAATTGCCAGTTCACACACGTCAAGTTTAACTCGTCGTCTTGAGTTTTTAGGAGAGAGGTGAAAGAAATGGCATTCTCTTTTCCCTTCTCTCCTAAAAGCTTAAGACTTGACGAGTCAAACTTGACGTGTGTGAACCGGCACTAAGAATCACAAATTCCAAATAAGTGTTGGTTACATATTCACCCTTATCGTGCTTAGCATTGGAGTTTTTTTTTAATGAAAATGTGTTCATATTCGCTGTCGTAATTATAGAACTTATGGCGTTTTCTTTTCTGAGTAAAATTCTGCATTTATTCTGCCTTCTACATGTTTTATGTTCTTTTCTGAAAGACATGTTTTATTTTAAAAGTGTAAAGCGTTCTTTTCTGATGATGTTCCCTTTAAAATTAAACAAAATGCTACATGTTTAACACTCATTTTAATTAAAGGGGCATGAGTGCAGCACTAGATCAAGGCGAATTCAGTACAAGGTGGTGGCAGGTTTCGAGCCGTAAACGCTAACAATAAAATACAAAAAACATCTGTTGTTTCTGTTGCCTTTCGATTGTTGTAGTCTTGCCACCACCTGTTATTGAATTTACCTTGCGCTAATTGTACTTTATTGTTTAATGCCGAAATGTGTGTTCTTTTGTAAACGTCAAATATGAAACATTTCTTAAAAATTAGGGGAGCATATAAAAATGTTGCCAAGTCACACTTATGCAACACTTTTTTTAGAAAAGAAAACGCCATTAACGACAGTTTTTGCAACAAATACGACAACCAAGTAAATCCTTTTTGTAATAAATTTTTAAGCAGTGTCGTATATTTTCTAACGACGATACCATTTTTTAAAAACGCATAACTTTCGCCACAAAAACGCCAAGCACGATAAGGGTAATCGTTTTCGAAATATTTCTCATTTTTATTACTTACTTATAATATAATAGCTTTTTTTAGGCTTTTGTCAAATCTTAAAATTTAAAGTTCGAAAAAGGAAAAAAAACATCGTATGGAAATATTGAAATCCTGGGGTCTAATCACCGCATTCGATATCGTGTAAGTTATTCAGGGGTGTGCTGGAAATTTAAAACGTAAAACGCATGCATTTTTAAAGACGGGTTTTAATAAGATTTCAATTATAAAAGAATTTTATGACAAATATTTCTCTATTAAACAGAATTTTAAAACAAAAATTAGATTAAAAGTGTACTAAAAACAATTTCCAAATTCTTGCGTTTTACGTTTTCGATTTCCAGCATATCCCTGATTGTATTAAGTAAAATATCGTTTCTACTGCATACGATAGACACTGACGTATCGAATGAAACTCTAGAGATTTAATAATCACCCTTATTGTGTTTGGCGTATTTAAAATACGCCTACGACTGTTTGGTAATAAATTAAAGGAAACAAGTTCACTTTCTCTTTAATCTAATACCAAACAGTCGTAGGCGTATTTTAAATACGCCAAATACAATAAGGGTGAATGTCTTTGGTTACTCGTAATCGAATGCAATCATCTCAAATTACGTTACATTTCATTCGATATCGTGTGTCATGATTCCAAATTTTGCTCGATATCAAATGCGGTGACCCCTGTATTTATGGTTACCAAAAAATCGAATAAAAACTTTTGAACGCTATTCTTCACAAACAGCTTCTTGATTTGAAAAAGGCTCCAGAAATTGTGCTTATTTGCTCGGATTCAAAAATATAATAAAACTCGTAAAAATGGTATCATTATTTTTAGCAATTCCCTCAAATCGAAGATTCAAAAATAAAACAAACAAACAAACAATTTCAATAAGCTTAACTAAACTGTTGAGTATGACATTTTCTAAGAAGACCATTATTTTGGGAAAATAAAGGAAAAAAGGCAGAATAAAGGCAACACTTATGCCTGAAAAGTAAGCGCAATAAAATTGGCATCGTCATAGTCTCAACACAACGTTTTGTTGAAGTTGGTAAAAAAAAAACACCTAAAGCCCATTTTCTATCCCTGATACGCATGTATTTGCAGCGTTGTCAATAACAAAAGGCATTAACTTCGCACATCTGACAATAAGTAATAAACTTCCTACGTCTGATAATGATCTGCCAATTGCAACGAAGAGTGTTCGCACGACTGTCAGAATTCTGACAATATTGTTGTCTTACAATGGACGTACAATGCTTTTTCTAACGTTGACAAACAAAAATTACCAGTTCACATAAACTACGCTCATCTGACAATAAGAACCAAGCTGCCTACGTCTGATAATCTTCTGTCAATTGCAACGAAGAGTGTTCACACGACTGTCAGACATCTTACAATATTGGACGTACAATGCGTTTTCTAACAACGTTGTCAAACAAAAATTTCCATTCCACAAAGCTGAAGACATTTTTAGCACATTTTACGGGCAATATTGTTAGATCTAACCATCATCTGCACGAAGCTTTAGACAATACAATTATTGTGCGCCGTTGCCGTCGACTAGAAAATATGAATTAAATTTTTGGGTCCAACTAAACAGTATATTTTTATGTACATTTACATTTTATGTACATATCAATTTTAAATTAAAACTTTACATACAATAATTTACAGCAGAATTTTATGTTTTACAAGTTCTGTTTTATTTGTTCTTAAGTATAAAAAAAACACTAAAATATATTTACTTAACTCTTGTCCTGGTGTTGTTGTAAATATGTAAATATGCATATATAAATATTTTGTAATTTAGTATTATTTTTTTTGTGTTAATGAATAAAGGTTGTTAAGTTTTGTTACGTTATTAACTACATTTTGCTGCTTTTTTTGTTTTTGTAAAATCTACTATACAAAAAAAATATGCTGTACACTCTTTACTTTTTTTTTTCAAAACTTTTTATTAACATATAAAAAATAATCACTCCTATCGTGAATAAAATATTTCCTTAACGGGAAAAGCAAAATTTCGAGGGAAAATACTGTTCACTTTTTATTCACGATAGGTGTGAAATGTTAATATTTTGCCTTATCGTGGTTGGCGATTTTAAAATACGACTACGACTATTTGGTAATAGATTAAAGAAAACATAATTTTATTTCCCTTAATTTATTACTAAACAGTCGCAGGCGTATTTTAAATTCGCCAATTGTGATAAGGGTGATGGTGTATTTCTTTTTTAATAATCAGCCTTTTAGCGGTTGTTGTTGTCGTTAACGTTTTTTGTAGTAGATTAAGGCCCCTATTGCGGTTCACAACTCAACTCAGTTGAGTTGTAATTTCTTAATTTTTGTATTATGGTTTACAACTTTGCTATATTGCGGTAAACAAAAACATAACAAAAAGTCTTAATTACAACTCAACTGAGTTGAGTTGTGAACCGTAATAGGGGCCTAAAGATCACAGGTTCTGTGTAATTTTAATCTATTACAAAAAACGACACAAACGTTTATGGCAACGACAACCGTAATATGGCTGAATATTTGGAGAAAATCTGTTTGTTTGTTTGTTTAATTTTTTTTTTAATTTAGTTTCTTTTTTTGTTTTGTACCAACTTCTTTTTTTTTTTCTTTTTTCCTTTTTGTCCAAGCTACTAGAATTTACATAGATGTATGTAATAACTAAATTTGTTAATGGTTTGTTTATTTATATATGTATATGTATGTATTAATTAAATAATTCATGTTGTTGTGGTTTTGCAAAATTTATTAACTATTTAATTAGTAAAATTAAAATAAAATAAATTTCATAATACTTAAATAATTCGTATAAAAACAAAATAAAAGAAACAATAAATTTAAAATAAAATTTAACTTTTTACAATGTTTTTTATAAGTATGTATGTCTATATGTATGTTTTATGATTATGGGATGGTTTTTTTAACATCCCCTTGCATTAACAAATTAAAAAATATATAATTTTTCTTATTTTTTTTTTTATTATATATAATTAAGTTTTATATGTATATAAATCTTACAATTTAAATTGTTGTTGTTAATTTTTTTGTATTTTTAGAAAAGTTTTTTTTTTTTTTTTTTTTGTTAATTTAATTTAAGTATTTGTTGTTTTTATACTATAAATACGTCATTATTCTTGAAAACTCTTTTATTTTTCTAAAATTTTAGCTCTTTATCTGGTTTTAAAAAGTTTGAATTCTTTTTGTTTTATTTTGTAACTTTGTGTTAATTTTTTGTTTGTTTTTTGCAAATAAGACAAGTGCCAGCCAAGTAATATTTTTCTTTTTTATTCTTGTTACATGGTTTGTTTGTTTGTTTGTTTATTAGTCTATTCTTTAATTTTTTTTTTATGAAAAAATTTTCCCAGTTTTTTTATTTGTTGTTTCCATGATTTAGTTGAATTTTTTTTTAATTTAAAATAAAAAATACATATGTATGCGTATGTCTAATTATTTTATAATTTAATAGTAGTATATATATGTATGTCTATATGTAGGTTTCTATATATGTATATGAGAGTGTATTAGTTTGTGTTCTTTGTATCGCCCATGTTCACGATAACGCAGCGTTTTCCAATCTCCTTCATGTTTTAGCATGTTTTGAAAACCACGCGGTTTTCGAGCATTTTTCTATTTTTCAAACATAAACAAACAAATAAATTTTATATTAAAATATCTTCAGCGTTCTTGCTTGCAAAATCAGGGTCCTAATTCTGGCAGTCGTGACCGAGTACTTTCTCGATTCGAAAGCAATTTTATTTCAGTCTATACTGAACGAATCCAAATTATTTATTCAGTATTGTAAAACTTAAATTAATGCTTTACAATACCGAAAAAAATAATTCCGATTCGTTCAGTATTGACTGAAATAATTAGATATTAAATTGCTATCGAATCGAGAAATTAATCGATCACGACTGCCAGAATTAGGCCCCAGCTTTAAAAAGTGTACAATCAAAAAAAAGTTATTAAGTAATCAAATTTTTTATTAAAATCGTAAAAAATGTTACAAGGTTTTCTTCTCTTAAAATTAAAAGAAATCATTTAACATTTTTTCTCTTTTAAGAGCAGATTCAATCAAATATATCAATCCGTTTCACTAAACACTAGCAATTTGAAAACGACAAATTCCAAGTATTTTCTTTTGTCAGAACACCTGTTTGGCGTTTTCAAATCGAAAATGCCAATTGTAAGCGATAGGCGATTTTCAGAACATGGGCGTACATGTGTGTGTGTATGTATTTATGTATATATATTTATTTACATATATGGAGTAAAAGATGAAATGGTGTTAGTTTAGGGAGACAGGGAGAAGGAAAGAGAGAGAGAGAGAAGGGAGAGTATATTACATTTTATGCTATAAATTATTTAGTTCAAACAAATAAAAAGAAATAAAATAAAAATATTTGAAATTTTGTAAACATAATTTAAAGTTAAAGATATTTTTCAATTCAAGTCACCACGGTGTTGCTGATGTGGATGATGATATCCTCCTCCATAGTTCATATAGCCACCATAGAACATCATATTGTTTAGTATATAGTTGTTTAACGCAATTGATTTCTGTAAAAAAAATTATTGAAATTTAACATTTTATTTAGAATGTTGCTGTTCAATTAAATTAAACTTAAATTTTTGTAAAATAATAATAATAATAATAATAAAAAATATTGTTTAAAAATGGTTTAAAGTTTTTTTTTTTTGAATTATTAATTTTAAAATTTTTCTAAACTATCTTTTGTATGGCAATATGTA
Source organism: Pollenia labialis (assembly GCA_949318255.1). Taxonomy (NCBI): domain Eukaryota; kingdom Metazoa; phylum Arthropoda; class Insecta; order Diptera; family Polleniidae; genus Pollenia; species Pollenia labialis. Next base: position 130,143,211 of record OX439140.1, read on the forward strand.
TATTAAGGGAATCAATCCATAAACATACTTTTTTAAATTAGGCTTGTCAATAACACAGTACAACACATGATTTCGGGACTCAATTTTGATAATTGCTTATGAAAGTAGACCAAAAAAGAAGAACTTCTGCATCATTAGTTTGGTCATGGTACCTTAATAAATAATTTAAAAATTAATTTGAAGTTAGTTAGTATCGTATAGGGGAATTTGTCACGTTTTAGGCTCTTTTGTTTGTCATAACTCGAGAACCACTAGTCCGAATAAGCTGAAACAAATTTAAAAAAATTAAGAATTACAATTTTTAATCTGTTCATACAACGTTTCGCTACATAAGCAACAGTTTCGCAGTTATAAATAAATGTACATATGAAGAAAAAATATATTTTTTGCCCAAAAAATTAAAATTTTTTATTTTTAATTCATAAAAAAAAAGTGTCAAGTCCCATTACTTTCACGTAAAGTCGCATAACCTATGAACAAAATGACACATAAATCATGAAAATCGATGAACGCGTTTCGCTTTTATTCACAATTAATTAAAGGAATGAATTTCAAAAATTTGCTCGAGATATCCACAAAATTCTTTGGAAAAAACATTGATGACTTTTTTTATGATTCTCAGAATTAAAAAAAAGTAATAAACAAAAGGTTATTTGATTTGTATGATTGCGGTAGCAAAGTAATAAGCATTAATAAATTTGAGTGGACAATTTAAAGGAAAAAAGGGAAGTGCCCTTTTTTATTATTTGGGTTTTCCGTTAGTTACCTGAATTATTTTTTTAACCGAAACTGCACCCACATTTATGAGTGCTCATGTTTTGGAACGTTTCGAAAACATATTTCATAAGAACCTGCCAGTAAAATATTGAAATATTTGTAGTATTTATAGCTGCTCTTTGATCGATTTTTGCCATTTAAAAATAGTCGACGAACGCGAGAAGTACAAGTGAATTTTTCTCCGGTTTTTAAAAGTGAATAACAACAAAACATATAATATATTTTCCAATTATGGAAAATAACAAGAGCCAACAATTGGATAATTTTTGTTACGTTTGTGGTCATATCGTCCCAAAAAGAGGCCAACTGGATCGAAAAAAACTGATTACTGAGGAATTCAAAACTGCAAGCCGAAACCGTTTTCACCAATCCGACCAATTTGAATGATGCTGATTGGATACCCGATATTGAAAATAATGGACCACAACCGCTAACACAAATCGAAATGGATTGTGGCTAAGATGGGACTATCACAACAAAACTCCGAAAGGTTGGCATCATTTTGAAAAGCAGAAAACTGGCACAGTAAAATGTTAGCGCAACATCATACCGACAACGCCAAGCTGATTTTCAGAAATTTTATTCCGTTGACGAAGCAAATACATTCACCTTCTCCCAGAATAAGTGAAACAATTGGGAATGGATTATATCGCTGGCGACTGGCGTTTATTCATCGATGGTTCAGTTCCAAGTTTGAAGGCTGTGCTATTGCACAAAACGAACAAAAAACCGTCCATTCCATTGGGATTCAGCACAACTATGAAGGAAACGTATGCAACATTGGTTGAAATTTTGGAGAAAATTAACTACAATGTGTACAAATGGAAGATTTGTTGCGATCTAAAGCGAGAACTAAATTAAAATTACGGAATAAATCTTTGATAAAGGATCTAGATGATATTTTGTTGCCATCGCTCCACATGAAATTAGGAATAGCTGGTAAATTCATCGAAGTGGTAGTCAAAGATATTGATGACGCCTATGACTGTTTGAAATCCATCTTTCCAAAACTCAGTGAAGTTAAAATTAGAAAAGGTACGTATCGTTGTCAGTATTTTAATATTGTTATTTCTAAATTTGTTCACTTCGATATATTCGCATTACCAATAATTTTTTCGTAAATGTTTTTTTTTTATATTTCAAACAGGTATTCTTAATGGACCGGATATACGAAAATTAATGAAAAGCGAATCTTTCACAAATATGCTTTCGAACCATTATAACCACCTACATATGTGCATGGGACGCATTGAAACAAGTCAAGGAGAGATGTTCCACCAGGTGACCATGCCAATGGAAAAGCGATTCAAAGGGAAAAAATTGGATGCATTGATTGCGGAGGTTTGTTGGTGGAGTTCTAAAATTATGCGAACAAAACATGCCCTTGAATATTACGTCTATCTCGGATGATGATGCAGACTCAGAACATGAATATGAACAACCTACGGAGAAAATAAGGTCATCAGAACCACAAGCGTCAACTTCAACGAGAATTTATGTGTCATTTTGTTCATAGGTTATGCAACTTTACGTGAAAGTAATAGGACTTGACACTTTTTTTTACCGTTTTGATTTTTTATGAATTAAAAATAAAAAATTTTAATTTTTTAGATTCAACATTTTTATTTTTTCGAATTTATTCTATGAGCTAAATTTCAGTTATGTAGTTTATAAAGCTTTTTTGTAATAGTCCTATTCCTTCAATTTTTCAGAAATGACTTTATACACTACCAGACTATTATATTGTATTTTTCTTGTTCTATTTCGATTTATTAAAATAGTTGAGTTAACTACATTCAATTTATAAAGTATCACTATCCAGTGTGACACAAAGAATGCTGACGAAGGCTGTAGCGGGCCAGAAAATGCATTACATTAAGCTGGTGTCTAATAATTGTAAATTTTTCTGTACATACAATGATTTCCAAAGGAAACCTAAGGTAAAAAATGTAACAAGAAAATACAATATAATAGTCTGGTAGTGTATAAAGTCATTTCTGAAAAATTGAAGGAATAGGACTATTACAAAAAAGCTTTATAAAATACATAACTGAAATTTAGCTCATAGAATAAATTCGAAAAAATAAAAATGTTGAATATAATATAAAGTAACCTTCGGAAGGAAATAATTCCCAGTTTCTATTTAATTTTTTAGGCAAAATATATTTTTTTCTTCATACATTTATTTATAACTGCGAAACTGTTGCTTATGTTGCGAAACGTTGTATGAACAGATTAAAGGAATTGTAATTTTTAATTTTTCAGCTTATTCGGAGTAGTGGTTCTCGAGTTATGACAAACAAAAGAGCCTAAAACGTGACAAATTCCCCTATACGATACTTGCTTACTTCAAATTAATTTTAAAATTATTTATTGAGGTACCATGACCAAACTAATGATGCAGAAGTTCTTCTTTTTGGGTCTACTTTTATAAGCAATTATCAGAATTGAGTCCCGAATCAATCACCTGAAAAATGTTGTACTGTGTAATAATAAAAGTTCTGGAGACACAGAGAATCCACATGAAATTGCATCCCTTCAAAGTGACTGTTTGGTGTGGCATTTGCTGTGAAAAGGAGATTGCTGTAAAACGATCGCAATGATGGACCAACTCGGGAAGTTTTCATTTCTGCGATGTACATAACTTTTTTCAATAAACGTCATAAGTTTTCCATTTTCAAGTAATCTATAATGGCAGCCAATTTAAATTATGAAATTACCGTTGGACACTTTGTAAAAGATTTTCTCTGGTTGTATGAGGATCTTGTTAAATGACATTGAAAACATTTATAACAACCTAAGCTTTTATAAGCAAAATAGGAGCTAAAGGATATAATGGACCAAACCGGCCAGACCAAATTAACCATATGTATGTACATTTATATAAAAAAAAAATTGCTAACAACTTGAACACTAAACAAAGCTCGTGTGTCCCATTAAATGCTGGGTGTAATATTCAAAACTGTTACAAAATTTCAAATCTAGATAAAAGTATCCGAACTCTGGCAAGTTATTTTGTATTCGCTTCGACATAGAGTGTGCATTCTAAAATGATTTTCATGAACGTTTACCATTTTTAAACAATATTTTTTTTTCTAAGACAAAAATAAAATAAAATAAAATAAATTAAATTTTAAAAATAGTACTAACTTTTTTAAATAGAAATTGTGGTGCGTTTTAATTGTAAATACTGATAAATACTTCTGCATGATGAGAATGATGATCAAAAATTCTTTTTGACTACTTTACTTTCTTTCTTGTATTAAAACATTTTTGTCACTTTTATTTGTAGTTTGATAGAAATTAATAATGAACATGATGTTTTATGATGAACTTATAATGTTAACAGTGGTGATGAAGCAAATATTGGGTGGTGGTGGTATTGATTGTTGTGGTGGGTGCTTGTCGATTGTATTTTAATGTTGATGTTTGTCATGTTACACGAAGTCAATTTGTTTTATTATTAAACTGCATTTTTACACATTTTATAACAATAAATAACATTAAATTTTTTTTTTCAATTTAGCTTTTTAGAAATTATTATTAACAAACAAACATAATAAACAAACGAAAGCGTTGATGAATAGTCAACGATGATCAGTGAGAGAGCAACATAATAATTGATTCGTTTATGGGTCCATTTACCGCGGCCGTTGTCTGTTGAAATAAATAAAAATTAAAAAAATAAATAAATTTTATATGTACATTTACAAAAACAGAGGAAGGTGAAAAAATATTAAGGGTATTTAGTTTAGAATTTTTGATTACAAAAAACTAAAAATGGAAAATTTAACTAATATTGAAATGAGCGGTCTTTATACTAATTTGAAAGTGTAAAGATGTACATATTTCAAAGAGATGTTAATTTTAATTGCCAACTCTTTAAAAAATGACACTTTGAACCTGATTTGTTTACACTTGGTTAAAGATTGTTTAAAATACAACTTTTAGTGTTCAACTTTCTATTTGTATTTGTTTTAATAAAAGGTTGAATTTTTATATTTTTCATTTTTGTAATCAAAAAAATCTGAACGGAATACCCTTATTTTTTTAGAAACCAGCATTTACATTATTGGTTTAATTAATTGGGAAATTAAGTGTAAACAAAAGAATTGGGTGTTTATAATAGCGGTTTTCACCCTTTGTATTAAGTGTACAACTCTGCTTTTCTTAATACGATTTTATACTACAAAGCATGAGTGTAAATAAATGAAGTTACTGAGTAAATAAATGAAGTTACTGAGTGAGGGAAAGTTTCTTCAACTATTTTATTCTGGGTCATTTAACTAACGTGTTTACTACAGCTTTTTGATGGAGTTTTCAACCACAGCTTATTAAATTTTATCTAATACATTTTGTTGTTTTGCAGTGTTGTAAGTCTTAGTACTTTAACTAAAATAATTAGATTCACAAGGACTACAAGGGACATTACTATCAAGGGTGAAACCCGCTAATATTTTAATACTCTTACACACTCAAGTAACCAATGACAAACACTCACGCACAGGTAACTTATTTAGAAATGTTACATTTTATTCTTTACGATCAAAAGTAGTTTCTAATTTCGAACTTTAATATTTGGATGATTTTTTTTTTTGGGGGATATGATGATTGATTGATAGTGTTTTCTTTTTTAACTTTCTTGTATTTTTTTTTTTTTAGAGGGACGGACCAAAGTGGTGGAGACAGAGTCAATGGCAGACAGAAGCATCGTCAGATCAGCTGATTTGTACTTACCGGAAATATTGATCATGCAATGATTGACGCTGGAATTCAGCAGCCTGTAAATACTGTATATATGTAATTAATGAGTTAATTAAATTATAGAGAGTAATGGAAAACCTGAAGTTGATCAGCATAAGACATACGCAGCAAAACATCCGAGTGCGGCTCTCTAGACATAAGCATATTTGGACGTGGAAATTGACCAACATTCGCTATATATATTTTTCGATTTGATTTGTTGTTCAATTTTCCAGTTGATGTACAAACGGGTATATAAATAAGAAAACAAATGCACACACACACACACACAAGATTAAAATAGATATTGTTGGAAAATAAAAATTGATATGATGATCGGTGGATTATGATCAAGTTTTTGTTGGTGTTGCAGTAGTAGTTGATGGCATTTGTTTTGAAATGATGTTTATACACACAAACATAAACGGAATGTTGTATTGATGCACGTCAATGTAAAGAGATTTACAAAACGAAATAAAAGAGAAATAAAAAAATAAAGAATAAATGTCAATCGATTTCTTAAATTATAATTACTTTAATATATTTAAAATTACTTTAAGAATAAATACTAAAATTCTTCACGTCGTTTTTAATTTTTTGAGAGGTTTAACAATAAAATGTAAATCTAGTCTTTTCTTTTCTTCACTTTTAACTAAAGTCATGTTTGTTGTCGTGAACATAGTACTGGGGTCTAATCACCGCATTCGATACTATCGTATCGAATAAACTATCGAGTTTTTTTGCATACGATAGACACTGACGTATCGAATGAATACTCGAGAAATGTAATGTCGAGTTACTCGATATCGAATGCTTTTATTTCAAATTCAATAAATTTCATTCTACATCGAGATTCATGATACCAAAATAAATAATTTCGATAAATTTTGCTCGATATCGTATGCGGTGATTAGAACTCTGATTATAACATTTAATTTGTCTTGACAATAGTTTAAGTAGTTATCTAAAGTTGTGTATACAGTATTGTCTAATGCCTTCACTACAATCTTGTCAATAGTCTAGTTCTTGTTATTGTCTAATGTCCTGTAAACTTTTCGAAATCTACGAGATACTAATTTGATTCGAAATTAACTTAAAAAATCCTTCTTTTAGGTCATGATGAATTTTTTTACAAATGGCTGTTCTGAATTTGACATTCCGTTTTTGTGTGAATTTCAGTTGCCGAAAGCCCACCGAGAAACACAAAAACGGTATTACTTTCAGAGCACCACAAAATCACACTTAAGATATACAGCCTTATTAAGGTTGTCGCTGTTGTACGCCACAGTGTCGTTTGGGACAACGAAACCCGTAATAAGGCAGATTATGTTAATAAAATAAAGCATTATTTTTTTAATCAATATTCTTTTCAATACCATTGATTGATATTTTTTTTCAACTATTTTTGATTCAAAAAGATAACTGCCTGTACCTCGACTTCGAAAGGACATTTCGTTACAAAAGAGACAGGCCGTTAATATTTAAAATATATTTATATTAAATTTTTTTCCAATACTTTTTAAGAAGATTTCTTATCTCAATTCTCTCGCATCTTTAACTTTTAGTATTTTTTCTTAAAATATAACTTTTTGTTTTCTTATACAATTTTACACAAACTCACGTGGTAGTTGAAATCCTGCATCCGGTGGTTGCTGCTGTGGGGGCAAAGGCAAATGTAAATGAGTATGAGAATGCGCATGTGCATGATATTCTCTCGTCAATCGTATCTGAAAATTTATAGTTTAAAAAAAGTCGTGGCGAATTTCCAAAATTTAGTGTTGTGTTTTGAAAAATTCATTATTTCATTTACAAAAAAATGCTTATTTTTTCCATTAATAATGAAAATAACTGCAGTAAAAAAGGACAAAAACATTATGGAACAAAATGCTTGTTGCTTTGTTTCTTTTTTTTTTTTTTTTGAGGGAAGTTTTTAACAAAAGCTGTGTTAAATTTAAGCCTTTTTTCAAATCCAAATTTTTTTAATGAAATTTTTATGGTTATTTGCAAAAAAAAAAAATATGGGTTACTTTTTTTCATGAGGGTTTGGAAATGCAAAAACAAAATGTGGAAGATGTTTTCTCCTATTTAATGGGTTAATTTTTAATGTATTAACTATTAATAAATATTTATTATGTATGTTAAGACAATGCATTAACAAAATGGGTTTTGTTTGGTTAATTTTGTTTGTATTCTTTTTTTTTAGGGGTGAACTGAATATTTAATAAAACAAAAAATTTTAGGTAATTTGTTGGGAAGGTAAAAAACACACACACAACGCACTCATTAAAGACGAGTTTTTTGTAATCGTTTCTTAGTTTTTTTTTCACAACAAATTATTGGTGGATTTGATATTTGGTGATTAATTCGCAAAAAAAAACAGTAACAAATTTCAAAAATCCAAATACGATTGAGTGATTGAATGGTTGATTGATTGATTTATAAAATACATAATTGTTTTATAAATGTATACAGAATATATAACATATACATTATATTATAATATCAGTAAAAATAATAATGTGATTTAGAAGATAAGTTTTTGTCTTAGAATTATAATTAAACTCGATTTTATTTTATTAAAAATATAAATGAATGTTAGAATTTTGAAGTTTTTTTTTTTTGTTAATATAAAATAAATAAAATAAAAACAAAATAAATACTACTTACCATGTGTTCATTGGGATCCAAGCCCACATGATGGGGAGGTGGTATACCCAAACGTTCTCTTTCCATCTGTGATATGGCCGCTGGATTAGCATACATAGGAAATTGCGAAGGATGTAGACCACTAAACAAAACATAGAGAAAAAAAATATATTTAACAATCACTAAATAATTGTTCAAAATAAATATGTACTAACCGTCTATAATACTCCATCCAATGAGGATCTAAACGAGATTGGCCAGCTGCAGCAGCTTGTGCGTTTTTAATTTCCTCCAATTCTCTGTAATTTAATTTAATCAGAAATTATTTTCAGATTTTAACTTTTTTTTGTTAAAAATACTAAATTTTGATGACAAAATTTTGGTCGTTTTGAAAAACACATGCATTAGGCGGTAAAAATTTTGCATTTGAAATTAAAATGAAGAAGCATAGTATAAGTTTTTAAGCATTTATGAGTTATTAGATTGCATTTAATTAAGTTTTGTGTTATTTCTTTTTAATTAAATTATTATTGTTTTTTTTATTTTTTTTTTTTTTTTTGTAAATATATTTTAATACCTTTCTCTACTATACATGGGCCCCATTGGATGATGATAGGGTACCATCTGTTCAACAGGACTGAAATTGTTTGAAATTCAAGAAAATTATTAGTTAGAAAAAATCTTGAAACAAAAAAAAAAAAAAAAAAAAAAATAAAGAAACAGAACTTGGAAATATTTTATTTGATTCGAATTTAAAAATCCTAAATTTTAATTCAAAATTATTATAACTTTACATTTCACTCTTTAGTTATTTTTTTAATTTAAGACTTATGGCATATTTCACCAATTCTATTTAAATATCAATTCATATTTAAAGAACGTTTTTCATATAATTGTATTTTTATTTGACTTAAAAAACGAATTTTAAACATAAAATTGATACATATTTTAATAGAATTGATGAAATAGGCCATAAGTTTTGACTAACTATATTAAGCCATATCGGTATTACACAGACTATTGCAGATTTTGCACCTGATAAATGTTTAAACCCGAAAAACTTTAATGCAATGCCAAGCCATAAGCCAAAGCAAGTTGAAACGTATAACGCACGAACAAAATCGGCCTGTTTGTCATCTAAAGTAAACGACAAAGACACGCGAGATGCATCCCCGCCCAGAGCAGTTTTGCAGTTCTACGAATGTTTTAGCTAATTAATACATTTCTAAATAAACTTACTGCCTGTTTTTAGAAAACGTAAACAAGTGAGTGAGTGAGACATTATATTGAAAACTAATTTTCGTTTTTTATTAAGGGTATTCACGTCACAAGTTGCACCCTTGCGAAAAAGCAAAAGTGCAAAAATATAACAACAACCACACAGACTATAAGTTGTGCGTAAATAATTTTCTTTGTGGTTGTTGTTATGTGTTTGTACTTTTGCTTTTTTGCAAGGGTGCCACTTGTGACGTGAATACCCTTATTGTTGCTTTCAATATAATTTCTTACTCACTCACTTGTTTTCATTTTCTAGAAACAGGCAGTAAGTCAAGCTCTAAATAATTAAATAAATCAGATCTGAATAGGCCAAAAATGGTGGAAAAAAATAACAAAATTAAATGTTTCGGCATTTTAGGAATTTAAGGCTAGTTTACACTATTAACCTTTGTATTAATACATGTCAAAAACTCAAATAATATGTAAAGTGCGATAGTGTGAATGCAATGTGTTATGAAAATGCCAAGTATTACGATAAGAAATTTGACCATCCATACGACTTCAGTGTTTTTTTTTTTTATTTTTCAAAACAATAATACTTTTCATTTGATCAGGATTGCATTTTAACAATATTGTGAACAGAACTGTAATGTTAAATTAGGTTATTTGACAGTCGCAACAAAACTCGTTATATTTTTATATCACAAATTATTATGGAATACGTAAGACTTGTATGACAATGTAAACTAGCCTTTAGTAGCAGCAGGCCAACAAACACGGAGGTTTGATTTCAAATTGAAAATGATTTGAAATCAAACCTTTTCTGAAACGACAAAAGTTTGATAATGATTTGAAAATCATAGCAACAAAAAGGGAAAATTATTTTCAAATTGAAAAATGCCTTTGTTTTCCACTTGCTTTCAAACGTAATTCTCAAAGGTTTTTCAAATTTGGATTATAATACAATGTGGAACATAAATAAAAATTTTTACTTTCTTAATTTAAATTCATTATTTATTTAAATTAACTGTGAGATAATTTATTTCCGAAATATAGCCGTGTGGAAAATTGCATTTTCTTCGGAAAAATTAAGTTTCAGCCAAAATATACACGAGGCCATAAATTACGAACAGCAATGAAACTAGCAAACCCCAAATCGAGAAATTCTACACGAGGCCAGTTATTAAGTTTTTATCATACTCCAGAAAATGAGTAATAATAACCTAGCATTTACACATGTCACACTTTTTTACTAATACACTCACATTTTTCGCAATGGCAGCTCTAGTGGCAGCAAAAATTGCATGCGAGTGGAATTATGGCATTTGCATGCCACAAAATGTAAAACTATAAAACATAAAAATTTATTGCAAATTTACTGGATTATTGTAATTTTGTAAACTGCAAGGGAAATCACGATGGGTAGTGCAAAGTGTGCAAACGATGCAAATGCCTGCAAAAATACACACATTTGCACAACACAACAACAAAATGTACGTATGTATTTGCACTTTGCTCTTTTTTACTTCGTTTTCACAAAAAAAAAACCATGAGCAAAATTAGTAGTGCATATTTGCTCAGTTGCAAACAAATGTAATGAGGAATATTGACATCGTTTCGTCAACATTTTATTTGTGCATGCGTGAGTTTGATGACTGAACGTACTTTGTTTGCATTCATTGATGCGCACGCAATAGAACAATTGCTCAATAGCAAATCACAGGCATTCTTATACTCTTGCATTGAAGTAGTAATTGTTCACTCGATGAGACAACGACGACTGTAAATGAGCACGGTTGTATGACTTTCCTTTATTTTTTAGTTTTTGTATTTGTACCTATGTGTGTTTGCGTTTCATTTAAATTTTTTTTCTTTCAAATCATGGCAACTGCCGAATATATCAGATCAATTATTTCTTGCTTTTTTATTTGTTCTTTCCCTGCAAATAATAGGACCGGTCTAATCACGCGTGTAAAATGTAGCCCCCAAGGGACTAGGACTAGTCCAAAAGTAAAGTCCTAAACGTATGGAAAAAACATGGGCTATTTAACATTACGATGTCCTAGGGCAGAACCATATAACCCAGCTTTGGATTACAAAGGAGTAGTCTTAAAACTAATCCATTGTATACACAAGAGGATCAGTTTTAATTTCATTTAAAAACGAAAACATTTCGTGAAAAAACGAAGATATGTCGTCTCACTACAAACACTTTTTAACAATGACATGGTCCATGCTTGCATTATATCGGACCAGTCCATGGAGTAGTCCATTTAATCAAAATGGATCAGGTGGCCCAATATTATTTGCAGGGTACCAAAGCCATTATTGACGAACGATGTTATACATTGCAAAGCCAATACGCTGAGCATTATTTTAATTATTTAAAACCATCAGCGAATGTGCGTGGCTGCGAAACTTGTGTTTTAAATTTATCAAGATTTACCAAAGCTACAGGATGAACTATAGCAAGCCGTAAATTCCGCTAGTAAAAAAAATTAATATGTGGTCTTGAGCTCAACAAAATCTTTTGAATTATTCGGAATATATCAAAAGGTCCCGTAATAACGATTCAAGGAATTTTAATTTTTTATTTTTTCATTTTCAATTGTATCATTTTAACCATAAGCAATTCTCATGTATGTACGATTGCTTTGGTTCGGCTTACAATTTAAACTTCTAGCAGTAAAAATCCAGTTTTTCGTCTTTATAAATAGAAATTAAAGCACAATAAAAAATTGTTTAGCGTTTTTTTAAAAAAAAATAAAAATAACTTCAGTTTTCAAGCTTTAAATGAAGATCTTAAACATCATTATAAAAAAAACTACTTAAACCTTTTGCCGCAACTTAAAAACTTTATATTTTGCGCTATAAAAAATCTGTTAAATTTTTAAATACGAGAATGTTCATAATTTATTGGCTTTTACTGAAAAGGTTAATATATATGTACTTTTATATTTTAAGTACATAAAGTTGGCTGCAGTTCTATTTGCTTTTTCAATATTAAGTCTATTGAAAAAAGTAACCAGACCTTCCTTAAATGGGTTTTTGCATTTGAATATATAAATAAAATTCTTACCTAAAACCAACATGTGGTCTAGCGTATTCAGATAGTTGTCGCAACGCTGGTGTATCAGTATAAGGTGGTTTAAGTTCAGCTTTAAGTTTAGCTTGTTGTGCTGCCTGTTGTGCAGCAACAGCTTGCTGTTGTTGCTGCTGCTGTTGCATTTGTTGTTGCTAAGCAAATTCAAATCGAATTTAATAAAAAAAAAATATCATGGTAAGCAATTTAAGATATATCAACACTCACCTGTCTTCGTTCTCTTTCCTTTTCGGCCAATTTACGATCACGTTCCTCACGTTTGCGTGCTAATTTGGAATCAGCTACTGGTTTAAATATTAAATCAGTTCTTGTGCATGAGTTGTAATCGCCACGATCAATATGACGTACAAAACTGAAAAAAGAAAAGAATGAATAAAAATAGAATTTGAATTTCATGACGCATGTAATCATACATAGCCGATTGAGAACGATGACATTCAGTGTCGTCCGGCTTGGCTTCAGGACTAGGACCACGTGGTATATTGTGCGTTGGACTAGGTATTTCTGGCTCAGGATCTGGTTCAATTTCAATGGGCACTGTAAATGCCATAAAATAGCGTGAGAATAGTTTTTTATTTACATATTGTTTTAAACTTACAAGGTTCTGTGGCATGATGATGGGGCTGTGGTGGTCCAACTAGACCAGAACTGGCTGAATGAGCATGGGCTCGTAAAGCATCCATGTGAGATGTGGGCTGGAGTATATGGGGTTTGCCGACTTCTTGAAATGGTGATGAGTGAGGTGGTGGATAACCTGGAATATGCGATCCTGGATAACCAGCAGGTGGCAGACCGGTCGTCCCTTGTTGTTGACTGCCCGGTGGTCCATTCGGGCCTCCACTATTGATATTGCTATTAGTGCCCTGTTGTGTCTTTGGTGTTGGCGGTTTATTTTGTTGTTGCATTTGCTGCTGATGTTGCTGTTGTTGCTGCTGCTGCTGCTGTTGTTGTTGTTGTTGTTGATGCTGCTGCTGCATTTGTTGTTGGTGTTGCTGTTGTTGATGCTGCTGTTGTTGCTGCTGCTGCTGCTGTTGTTGTTGTTGTTGTTGTTGCTGCTGCTGTTGTTGCTGCTGTTGATGCTGCTGCTGCAATTGCTGTTGATGTTGCTGCTGTTGTTGCTGGTGCTGAAGTTGCTGTTTCTGTTTTTCCTGCGCAGCCAATAATGCCGGATCATCTGGCCTTGTTGGGGGAGGTCCCTGCAAGCCAGGATGATGTGCAGCCGCCATAACCGCAGCTGGATCTAGAGGGCCACCTGGACCTCCTGGTGGCTTCATGTATGCTGGGAAACCTGGTCCATATGGCCCATATCCATATGGCGAATTGAATGGATTATGGTGATGGGGAGAGTAAAACATTGATGGATGTAAAAGCGGGTGAGGATAAGGTGATTGACCGGGATGTACTCCCATTGGTGGCATTCCAGCTCCAGCAGGTATAAGTGGCAATGGCAGTGGCATTTGCGGATGTCGAATAACCGGTGGTGAAGCGCCCGGTCGCAAATGAGGCGGCGGTGAAGCTCCTAAGCCTCGTTGACCCGACTGGGGACCATACATCTTGCTCAAGGGACTTGCCATCAAAGCGGACGCACTTGAAACCGGGGGCGGAGTCATGTGAGGCGATTGTTGGCGTAACAAAGCATGTCGATCACGTTCAGCCACAGCAGCTGCGGCTGCTGACAGTGCAGAGGATGATGGATGATGGCTAAGTGGTGATTGTGGCACTGGATGCAAGGGACTTTGTCGACTTAGACTGCTTACACTCGAAGCTGGCGAAGAAGATCGATGTCCAGCACCGGCAGAAGTATTCAAACCACTTGGCGTACCTACATTATTGCTCCCAGGAGGACCACTGAGACCACTGCCTGGACCTCCAGGACCCGAGTTATTTTGAACGCTAGGACTGGCTCGACTAAATGCAGACGATGGAACCGTGTTGGTAGACGACAGAGAGCTAGATGACGACACTGGTGGATTCGAGGGGTGCGATGGCAATGGACCGCTTGCTGAAGACACAACTGGGTGTCCCGATGATTGTAAATGTGAGGGCGGTGGACTTCTTCTACTTAGACCCGACTCAGACATACTGCTTAGTGATGGTGGTCCAGCCAACAAGGCCAAGGGACCTGCACCGGGTCCCAAGCCCGCAAGAGAATGTGGAAGCATATGATGACCTGCATGAGCGGGATGACCGGGTGGTAAATGAGCCAAATGCGGATGAATAGGTAGGGGATGCCCAATAAGTCCTGGTGGTGCATTGCTTGATAGTCCGGGCAAGGGAGATGTACGATGCGCATGTGAAGATTGCTGTGGTGGTCCCGATGAAGACGACTGTGAGTTGGGGGGATCTCGTAACTGAGATGACGTAGGTCCCCCTTGACCGGGCCTCTCATCGTGTAGGCCTCCTCGTTGCGGTGGCTGAGCAGGTGATGGAGATCGAACATTTGTTGCCGACGGTTGCTGAGGCGGTTGTCCATGTGTTTGCAAACCGTGACTTTGAAGATGTGGCAGAGGCCCACTTCGTAAATCATGATTTTGTAATGACAATGGTATTGGAGCAAGAGGATGCATGCTTCCAGCACCTGGTGGCAATTCCGCATGGGGTCTATGCAGCTGAGGTGGCAAATGGCTGGGAGGCATATGTTGAAGATGCATACCAGCCGAAGGTGTCATCGAAGTTATACTATGCGGTGGACCTCCAGCTACCGAAGATGGTGGCATAGAATTGGGAGCAGATTGCCCAGGATGGTGCATGCCACCACTAGACGTAGCGGGTGTTGGGGTAGGATGATGAAGCGCACCTTGAGGTGGTTGTGGTCCACCGCTCGCCGAACCTGGTAGCATACCTGGTATTTGACTTTGGTGTGTTTGTGGTGGCGGTTGCAGTGGACCACTATGTGGTGACACCAGATTTTGAGGATGCATACCTGGAGGCAGTCCTCCTCCTGCTGGCGACTGCATATGAGGTGAAGGATGTGGTGATTGGAATTGCATTTGTGAAGATGGCTGTGAACTGCTGTTACTACTTTGACTATCTTGTCCGGGAGTAGATCGCGAAGAAGCGTCGATAGGACTTCCCGGAGGTTGATATTTAAGTCCAGATTCTGGTGGTCCGCCTATATAAGGAGAAGGTTTAATAAGATTCTCGCCATAAGGTGAAGGCTTCATACCACCCGTGCTCATATCAGTAGGTGGTCCCTGCTGTGGAGGTGGATATTTCATGTCCTGAGGTCCATATTTACCCACCATTGGGTCGCCATACTTCATCATCAAACCAGCTGACTCAAAAGGTGGTCTGGGGAGAGCATGCTGAACTTGATGCTCATAATGAGGCTTGGGCATTGCTATACCTGGTGGAGGTGTGGCTCCTGGTGGTAGCCCATGTGAGGGTGGAGGTTGTTGATCTGAATGACCACTCATATATTTATGAGGTGGTGGTACATTATCACCTGGCGCAGAAGCACTGCTCACTGGAGGTGGACCAAGACTTGAAGGTGGATAACCACATTTCAGATCCGTCGCATGTTTCATGGATATATCGCTTGCACTGCCATACGGAGATTTTCCCGTAGGCGGATGGGCTGACAAATCACCCGGAAACTTGCCACCTTGTTGTTCTATCATGAATTTCATATCAAATTTGCCTGCCGCCGCTGCTGCTGCTGCCGCCGCTTGCATTTCTTGGCTATATTTGAGGGAATCCAGCTGTCCTGGTGTATACTTAAGATCTTGGGGAATAAATTTGCCAGGTTCATACTTAATGCCATCGGGGAACTTATGATCCATTTCATTTGCGTATTTGGGTTGTTGGGAAGGTGCACCTGACGGTGGTCCACTGCCCGGAGGCATTGAATTGTCGTTAGACATAGATGTTGGCGGTCCATGTTGTTGGTGCTGCTGTTGTGACGGCGGTGGTGCAAATTTAAGCTGACCACCCTCAACTATGTAACCTGGTGGAGGTCCAGGCGCATGAGAATGCTGCAAATGTGGCGGCGGTTGTTGATGTTGGTTCAACGAAAGTGAAGACGGTGGCTCTTGAACATCTCGCTTTGTAGTAAGAGACATTGGTCCTAGACTTCCGGGAGGCGGTATTACCGACGTTAATCCGATGATCGGTGGCTTGATATCTTCGCTCTTAACCTCAATTTTAACTTTGAGATCTTGAGGTTCGTTACTATTTTGATTGCAAGATGCATCAATGTCCTTAGGTTCCTTCTTAAAGTAAACAACCTCTGGTATAATGCTTTGCTGCTGAGGGGGTGCTAGTGGCGGTTGAGGTGGTAACTGAGGTGGAGTAGAAATTTCTTGCTTCATATTGGCCAACTTTTTCAGCATATCTTTTGGCATATCACCAGTATCCATCATGTCCGTTTTGGCCATCTCTTTACGATCGACAGAGGCGTTAAGTGCCTCAACCGTGGGCACTTTTAGTGGGGGATGCGTTGTGCTTATAACTGGCGGTGGTTTTGTGGTAGTGATAGCTAAGGGATCTTCTTTGGGTTCCTTGTCTTTAAGACTTGTATCAGTACACATAGTTGGTGCCTGTATATTGGTTTCCTCGTCAACATTTTTGATTTTATCTTTAACGTCGATTTCGGAAACTTTTGATTCAGTTTTCGGTATAAGATTCTTATCACTTTTTGTGGATGATTCAATTTCGCTATTACCACTACTGCTATTCTCTTCCTTGCTGGACGAACTTTCTTTGCTGTCTTTAGACTGTTGTTCGCCGGAGTCGGTGTTGTTAGACTCGCCATCATCCATGGCAGAATCTGAACGGCTATCAGAGTTTGTGCTTTCGACCGGACTCTCAGCTCGTTTGCGTTTATCTTTAGCGCCAATTGATATTGCTGCCGAACTGCTGTTATTATCAGCCTCGTCCGGAGTATCAGTGGCACTGACAGCTGAACCCACAGAGCCCTCTGTGTCGCTACGCTTCTTTTTACTGGGAGTTTCTTGGCGGCCAGTCTTACGCTTGTTCGCCGCACTCTCGGCTACAGGCTTAGTTGGCGTTTTAGGACTTTCGCCCGTAGCCGAAGCCGTTGTCGCAGGTCCCTGGACAACATTTTCTGGCGTTTCAGTACCACGTTTTGGACGCTTGCCATTAGCCGTCGGCTGTGGCTGCGTCACCTGTGTCTGATCGCACTTCCCCGTTGTGCCGGTTGTGTTTTGCTGTTTGTTTCTCGTCCTCATTCTAGACGGTGATTCATCCCTTTTATGGGTTAAACTTGAATCGCTGTCGCACTCGCTTACGTCGTCTTCAGTCAGAGAACTGGTCTCCTCCTTATTGACAACTGGCGAAGCGCGACCTTTGTCTGCACTCGCCGTCGACGCCGTCGTCGTCGCCGTCGTTGTTGCGGCTGATGCAGCAGATTGTGGTTCTGGTGTATCCTCCTTTTTGGGAGGTGTATTACTTGCCCGTGTAACACGATTGCGACGCAATGCACTTTGGCGGCGTCGACGATGCGGGCGATTGCTATTAGCGCTCGGTGTCTTCTTCCACAAATAGTAGAATTCAACTAGTTCGGGTGTCTCTTTGTGTGGTAATAAATCTTTTTGGATTCTAAAAAAGTTTTTGCCAAATTGTCTTAGACCTTTAATGAATTTTTTTATTTCGTCCTCGCACCACTTCTTTTCGATGCTTTTAGTTAGAGGTGCTTTTACAAGTGCTTGAAGTGCTTTACCTGGATCGTAACCGTTATCATGTAACTGGAAAATTAAATATTAAGAGAATATTTAGTTTATATATGTATTTAAGTGTTATGATTCATTGAAAAATTATATGTATTGATTTTGTTTATCCATTATCAATTTTTTTTTTTTTTTTTATAAAAATTATTTACTTGATATTATTAATATGGTGGTATTGTTAGGAGCAAAAATGTTATGTAGTGAGTGGATTAAGGGGCATAGAGAAAACATTGTCAATAATATTAATCACTTGATTATATTTAAATGTATGACTGTGGTTTAAAAGTTCGAAAATTTCATTAAAAAAATTGAGAATCTTGAAAACTTAATAAAAAAAAAATTTTAGAGTTGTGTTTTATTGAATTACATAGAAACTACAAAAAATTGTTTGAAAAATATATAACAATAAAATATTTTCATTACTTTCCAATGCTGGATGAAAAAGTTCGTTTAATAGATTCTATAAATTTCCTAAGAGGGAGTGGAGTCTTTAAATCTTTGTAAAGGTTTCAGAAGATTAAAAATTAGTATTTTTACGTTTCAATATCTTGAGATTCCAATTTTATCTATAACTTTGTATCATCTTAATATAAAATACATTTTATTACAAAAAAAATTAAAACAAACTTAATATAATTGTTAAAAATAAAATTCAAAAATAATACATACATACATACGAATTATTAAAGGATATACTTACAACGTCATGTGCATTAATAGTTGTGTCATCACGTGTTGCTGCCACAATACCTTCTTCTAGACCACCATCACACATTCCTGCAAGGCCAAATGGGAGAAAAGACATTTATTAATAAAAAACAAATTCTGTCTTGGTATAGGATTTTTGTGTGTCATTACTTTTTAGTATTTCTTCCGGTGGATATTTACCTTGAAATGCAGCCATTGAACGAGCTGCACGCAAGAACATCAAAAGATCGCCATCTGCCATAGCACCGGGACTCCATCTTGGTATTTCTAATTCACGTTCGTCGTTTTCCTTGTCAACAGGGAAGCTTGAAATTGGATTATAATCGGGCAGTTTTGCCTTTTGTGTTTTTTGTTGTGTATGAGTGAGTGCATATGGAGTAGTAGTAGTAATAGTACAAATAGTAGTAGTAGTTTTAATAAAAGAAGAGCAGAATAGGTATGTAGGTTGGTTGATTGATTGGTTGGTTGATAATAGAAGTAGTAGTAGTAGTAGTTTTGGTTGGTGGTGATGTATTGGTTGGTTGATTGATTGATTTGTAGTTGAGGTGTTGAGGTGATAGGTTGATTGGTTGGTTGAAAGGATTGATATAAATATGGAAGGTATAAAAAAAAAGTTAATTAGTGGAAAAATCAAAAATATGTTTAAAGTTTTTTGGGGGGGATAATGAAAAATCGAATAAACAAATTTATTATGTTAATTGCATTAAATGATAATTTTGTTTATATAAGTATAGAACTACGGATTTAAACTGATTATATACATACATATATTGAAAAATTTTTGTTTTTATGTGTTATTTATTTCATATTTATATGAAGGTTACAAAAAAAAAAAAAATATTGTATGTATAAATATAGACATAAATAAAACAAAAAATTTACATAATAAATACTTATTTTATGTCTACTTTTATTTAAAACTAATGCAAATGAGGATGCATGATAACGATTTTGTAATGTGATGAAATGTAGTAATGAGTGGACTAAGAGGTTAGGATTCTTAAGATGGGAAAGGGATGATTAAGGGTTTAAAATAATGATAACAACTAGTAAAGTTTTATTGTTGAATGAACTTAATTTTTAATATTCAAAATTGTATTTAAAGATATCTGATTTAAGAAAGCTTTTTAAAAAGTTCAAACATTTCATATAAATTTAAGAAGTTATACAAAAATTTTAGAAATTTAGGTACACACAGAAAAACTTTTTTGTTTCATCGCTAAAGTAAAAAAATAATATTAATTCTGGCAAAAATTGGTTAAAGTTTAAAAAAAATTGAGTTGCATTTAAATTTGTGAGTATGTATTACACAAATTTAAAATGTTTAAAGTTGTATTGAAAACTAGCATTTAACCCGCTACTTCGTTAGCGTCTCCTTTTTCTTCGTGGAACTATCTTTATGCCAAAGTTTATTTTTCTACGTTAAAACTTGTTTAAATTCTAACATTTAACCCCCCACCGTACTTCAAAAAAGTACCAGACACATGTCCGCTTTTTTATTAAATTAAACTTTAAATTCTTTTGTAGCTCTTTTAGTTTAAGAGATATGAGGTTGGCGAATTTACCTGTTTATATCGCATATTCTAACGAACAACAATAAGTGTTGATATTTTGTATATCTTTTAGTTTAGGAGGTATGAGGTACATATGTATGGGCGATGAAAGATAAATAGATGGAGAAAAATCCTTTAAAAAAATAACAAACGTAGGTACAAGTTTCACCCCTTTTACGTTCGGATTTCGAAAAAGTACCATATATGCATTTGTATTTTTAAGATAAGTTACAAATGTCACATAATTTGTATGCCTATGCG
The DNA here is from genome assembly GCA_949318255.1 of Pollenia labialis. Lineage (NCBI taxonomy): Eukaryota > Metazoa > Arthropoda > Insecta > Diptera > Polleniidae > Pollenia > Pollenia labialis. The sequence continues at coordinate 130,163,907 of OX439140.1, forward strand.
TATTGGTTGGACAAAAAAGTTCCAAAATACAGGTTTTCCCGTTTACCACCTATAAGGGCTGATTTTCGAAAAAGTACCGACCACATATTTGCTTTTAGATTTAATGAACAACAATAGGTATTAAATTAAAAAAATACCAACTTAATAAAAAAGTACCAGTTAATGAACAAAAAGTACCAACAAATCCTTCTTACAGATTCTCATTCACGCAGGAACTTGTATGTTTAATTTTATGTTTCTAGGTCCAATACTAACGGAAATTCAAAACGTACCAGGTTGTACACAAAAAAGTACCAAAAATTCTTTTCTTATAGATTCTGAGGGGAGGACATTGCATCTTGAATTTTATGTTTCTAGGTCCAATACTTATGGAAATTCAAAAAGGACAAGTTAAAGGCCAAAAAAGTACCAAGAAGTTCCCTCAGGACATTACATGTTTAATTTAATGTTTAAAGGTCCAATATTAACGATAATTAAAAAATACCAGTTGTAGAACCAAAAAGCTGAGGAAAGATATTAAATTTCCCGTATTTCCAATTTTGGTACTATTGGTTTTAAAGATAGATGGGGTGACAACAAAGTACCAAAATTCAGGTTCTACTCGTTTTCTGCCTTAAAGAGCCGAACTTAAAAAAAGTACCAGACACCTGTCCGCTTATTTCTCTAAAGAACAACAATTAATATTACAAAAGATTGTAAATTTAATAAAAAGTCTTACAAAAACAAATTTTCAATGAATTTTATACTTAAGGCCCTTTTACAAAATAATACTGAGTATTATGACATGTCAAAACACAATTTATTTAATTCAAAATTTATAAAAGTGTAAAAACAATTTTTTATGAAACGGCAAAAGTCGTATGACTCTCCCCACTTTTTTTTAAATTTTTCTTAACGAAAAGGTTTTTATATTTTAACAGTGTTTTATTTTTAGAGAATCACATGAGGAAAGATGGAAAATTTAAACGATGTTTATAAGAATAAAAAATTGAAATACCCATTTTAAAGGAAAACTGAAGGTAAAAACACGTAAGTAAAATAAACGTTGAAATAGGCAAAGATAACTGTTAGGTACACTAACACGACCTGCTTTCTTTTTGTAGAAATAACGGGCATTAGTGCATTGTCTAAATATAATTTTTTAAGAAATATTATGTTTTCAAAAATTGTACCTTAACATTTAAAGGGTTACCCCCGTATTAAAATTTGCATAGAATATTTGTTTTGTAAACCTTAATTTAATTTAAAAAAAAATTCATTAATACAGGCATTAATATTGATTTTTGACAAATATTTTAATATTTTCTACAACATTCTTATCTATTCAATTTGTATTTGCATCTCAATTTCTTTAAAAAAAATTTTGGCAAGTGAGTAGAACATTACAAAGAATGGCACGACAATCTTTAAAACTTCTAGCAAAAACACTCTGATAAATATACATACATATGTATCTTAAAATAACATAATAAAGTTCATTATAAAGGGCTGTCCAACCATAATGCACGATGTTAATTGAGAGTCACACTTTAACGTCAAATTTTTCCCCCCATCTTTATTTCACATTTTTTTTCTTTCAGTGTTTGACATATTTAACCATTAAGAGGTACACAATTGAGCAGCGCGTTAAGATAGTTTGTTGAACACTTGGTGGAATAAGCAGGTGGCATCTTTACGGCAACAAATACAACATTACAACAAAAATGGAAATTATATCACCGTTTACGTCAAAAAAAACTTTAAACAAAAAATCAATTTATTTAATTATGGTCAATATTTTATTTATTTTAATTTAAAATTATCAAAAACTTTATTAAAATACAGTAATCTCAGCACAAAACGTGGACTTTTTGTAAACATTAACAAAACTTTGACATAAACCTAGACAAACATTGCAAGAGCAAACAATTGTCATATGGCGTAGTGCTGCCATCTGTTTATTTCAACATGGTTGAACAGACAGAAGTGAATAGTGACTTTACAAATAAAATAATTTTCAGCGAAGAGGCACACTTTCACATCAGTGGACATGCAGAATTTCCGCAAATGAGAATCCACGAGCGTTTGTTGAAAATCATCGGCTTATCATTAAACAAAGAAAGATAATTCGGCACAATAACGACTTTGAACCTCAATTATGTCTGAGAGTCATTGAAAATATGGACCACTGGACAGAGGTATGCCACCGAAGCCGTAGCGAGCTTTGGCCGATATTTTGTTTCACACATAATTGTCATAGCTTCTTCTATAATAATAAAAAAAATATTCAGATAATTCTCTGAAAACTTTTTGTTTTGTTTACAATTAACATCGTGCGTTTCGGCTGGACCGCCATTTAGATGCTACATATCGTTAGCTAAAATGCAAAAAGACGTACCTAACAAAAAATTCAAAATCGAGTTTTTGATTGATTATAATGAATGCCATCAAACTACATGTCTTGACAAAATTTTACACTTCTGTGATCAAAAATGAAACCAAGGGACGTAACTACAAGTGTGTTAATTTGATATATGCAAAACGACGTTATTACACATTTTTTTCTAACAAAATATAATGAAATGGGGTTCCTTGAAAATTGTGTGAAGAATTTCTTGGACAACTTATCAATGCATGTTTTTCTGCCATGTTTATAGTTTTCACTTTTCAAAGTTGTTTGCTTCTCCTGTAAAATTATATTTTTGTTAGTTACGCCTTTTTGTATTTTAGCTAACGATTTGTTCTTCAATTTCTAAAATTCATTTCAACATTGTGTGTTTATTGTACAAACTTTATATCCATTAAAATTTTAATTCAATTTCTCAGGGAAGTGGTTAGAAGACAACCAACTAACTAATTTAATGTTTCAAGTCTATATATTTCATTTCAAACTTTATTAAATGTTAACATTATATTTCTATTACAATAATTATTATTTATTAAGCCAATTGTAAATTAAACAGCCAATTATGTATGTACATACGTTTATATGACTGTATGTAAAAGTATTTGTATAAAATTCTAATACAAACAGACATTTCAATAGACAGGGAGAAGGAAAATAAGCAGGAGGTTGGGTTAATTGCATATTTATTGATTTGTCGTTGCTGTTATTTGTTTTTTTTTTCTTATTTATTTATTAAATACAGTGTATAGTAATAAATATATGTTTATACAACAACACAAATCTAGTAAACATTTAAACAATTAGTACAATTAATTAAAACAAATAAAATATCTTCATTATCAACTACTTTTGTGTTGTATTTCAATAATATTCTAAACAGTCTACACGTTCGTATTGATTGCAAATTGTGTTTAACAATCGTTGTACACGACATTTTGAGATATAAAAAACTTTATTAAATATTTTGTTCGAATACAATGATAAAAATGTAGTTGATATTACAATGAAAAAAAACATTCTATTATCTGAAAGTTTATATTTTGTTAATTAAAAACAATATTGATTTTATAAAATATTTTATTATGCCACATAGTAACTACATCTGTGTATGTAAAAATTTAAAGTAGAATAATACCATAAAAATGTTTTTGAATTCGTCTAACTTTTGAGGATCATAATGCCTGTTTTTAGAAAAAGAAAACAAAAATGAAAACAACAATAAAATACGAAAATTTGTTTTTGTTTTCCATAATATTTCTCACACGAAATTTTGTTTTGATTTTTTAAAAAGAGGCAGTTAAAATAACTAATTACTAGAACTAGTTAGTTCATCAGCTGAATACAAAGTTTTTTCACTTTAAATCCGCCCTTTACTCCGATACAGGTTTTGGTGAAAAAAACCCCCCTTTAAATATTAGAAGTTCAAAAAATCTTCCGCCGTTTGGAAAAATTTGGTGAATTTGAAGTTTAAATTTTTATACATTTTTAAATTTTTAAAAATAAAATGCAACAAAATCATCATGTAATCAATTTGAATTTTTTTTTTTTTAAATAAATAAATAAATAAAATTTAAAAAATTTTAAATTTGATAACAAAAATTTGAAAATATTGTGGTTATTTTGTTGAACTGTTCATTTGTTTTAATCCAAATTTTGATATTTAAGTTAGGCTAAAGTTCATCAAATTTAATTTTCATTCAATTATTTTTATGAAAAAAGGAATTTTACAACTTGAAATTTATTTGATAATTTTTTTCATTCTTGACTGCCGCTGGTCTCGAATCAGGACTTTTACGGACAGGTTACCCTTACATGTTTCAATTGCAACCTGCGAGTGTTAAACGGCAAACCCCCCTGAAGAGATCGAGTGGTTGCAATTGAAACAATTGTAAGGGTAACCTGCCCGTGAAAGCCCTTGTTAGAGTGGCAGCGGCATAAAAGAATTAAAAAATTATCAAATTAATTTTTATTAATTTCTTAAAAATTTGAAAATATAATAAAAAAAAAAAAAATTTGGGAATTATTTATTTGATATATAAATTATTCTTCCCTTCACCGGTAAAAGGATATATTTGTATTATCATTCCATTTGTAATTTCTACAATACATATTGATCTTGAAAAAATTTTTAGATTTCTTAAGGAATGTTCAGACTTGGCAAATATTTGACGAGCAATATTACCAGTAAATTGATCAAACTTAAGCTTTATTTTACAATTTTTATTGATTTAAGAAGATAATTGTATAATGTGATTCAGAAATTAGATGGTTACAGAAGAAGGAGGTATTGATAAAGATGTTAATTGTCGTATAAGAAATGCACTCGGAGTTTGCACAACGTTGAACAGAGTTTGTAACAATAATATACATGTATAGCACAGCAACAAAAATTAAAATCTTTTAGAGCCACTTATTGGGTTTGAGATTAAAGTTAATTTAATTCTTTAATTATCTAATCTGAGAATTAAGTTAATTTTGTATCAATTGAATTTGATATTTTTGGGTGGTAGCTAAACCATATAGTGTTACCATACTGAACCAGTGTTGCCAGAAGTAGGGGAAAATCCCTGCATGTAGGTATTTTGGATACTAAAATAGAAGCGTAGGGATAATCGGACATATTTTTTATAATCTCCAAAATGTAGGGATTTTCGCCATATCGCATTATTTAAGCAATAAATGCAGAAAAAAATGTTTCTAAGTGTTATTTTCTTGTCCAAAAAGGTTTAAACATTTTATTTTCCCTAAAATCGCATTAAAATATACTCGTATTGTTGTTTGTGTTTAAAAAGTTGGCGACAGTTGGCGAAGTTCGAGTTTGTCAAAAAAGTTCACCCAAAAAACGCGGTAAAGTTTGGAATTGAAATTTTTTATTTTTTTATTTCTTGATCAAAAAATTTTTTATTTAAAATTAACGTACTTCTTTTGAGTGATATTACAAAGTAGGCGTTTTTGTGGGTGAGGTTTTTATTCCAAAATGACCCGAAATTTTTTTTCGTAAAAAGCACAACATTCGCAATCTTGTGGCACTGGGGCCAAAAAAAAGTGGTTATAGCTCTAATGTACATATGTATAATTTTTTTTTAATTTTGTATTTATTTTTTGTCAAAGCTTTAATATACATATTCGAATAAAATTTATTTTTTAAAACTATGGTTTTTTCTTCTATTTTAGTGACAATAATGCGTAGGGATTTTTGTAGGGGAAATCTTTTCTACGTGTAGGGAAAAGTAGGATTTTTCTTAGCATGTGTAGATATATTTCCGTAAAATCCACTGGCAACACTGTACTGAACACAAATATTTGGGAATTTTTTTATTTTTATTTTTTGCAAATTTTAACTTTTTATCAAAGCAATATGGATGTTTTCAAAGAAGAAGAAGAAAATGTACGAATTTAATATTGTTTACAAGGTAGAAATATTTGGTGTTTAAAGGAAAAATTATATAACAGTGGTAAGCAATATATCAATTTAAAAAAATTATTTTTTGTTTATATTTTTGCAACAGTTGTTTATGTTAAAAATGTGTATGTTAACAGTTTAGGTTTAAACCACCACCATTGGCCGCTTAAACCAGCAGAAATAAGTTGAAAAAAATACAACTCAAAAAGTTAATACGGAGATTAAAGTTAATTTAATCGCTAATCTCTAACCAAAAATGTGGCTCTTATGGCCAATTTCACCAATGCTTTTTAAATATCAATTCATTTTTAACTATAGTTTTTTTCATTCATTTCATTAAATTATTTTTATTTGACATGAAAAAAGAATTTTAAAAATAAAAAATTAATATTTAAATAAATTGGTGAAATTGGCCAAAGTCATGGGTTATTTTTGTACTTCTGCATCGGTGAGAAACGTGGTTTACCACGGATATAATACAGAACAAACTGCGTGTTTTTGTCAATAGGTGCCTTTGCAGAATTTTAGAAATATTTTGGCCGAATATGATATCTAACGAGCAGTTATAGAACCGATCAAGTTTTCAAGATGTCAAGGTAGAAATACGTAGACGAAAACTTGGGTGGAATGGGCACACAAAACTTAAGCCGCCCTTAGAAGTATGTTGCCAAGCCCCAATGTGCAATCCCCAGGCATCCAAACAAAACTTGGAGATGAGCTACGCTGAACGAAAATAGAAGTAACAGCAACATCGGTGAACTGCGAGAAGCAGCGTCTAGAAGGCAAAGATGGCAATTATTTATAGACCGCCTATGCCCAGCATAGATGCAGGTCTTAAAACATCAAGAATAAGTCAAATTATTATTATAATTTAGACACGAAATTTTTTTTGATAATAAACTGGCATTTTTCCCCAGAATACAACTCTGCATGTTTTTCGCATTACTTATTATGCTAATATCCTTAATTTAAAATAAGCTTCTGTCTTAACTTTTTGTATATATACTACTGTATTCTTTCTTATAAACGTTTAAATCAACAAAGTGTGTCTGTAAAATCTTTTGGTGTTTTCTTTTCTACAAAAAAATGTGCCTTTTTTTAAAAAAATTCAATTTGGTGTCTTTTTCTTCAAAATTTTGCTCCCTAGAAGGGTGGCTTGTTTTATTCTAAAAAACTCAAGCTTTTCGGGAGCAAAATTTTTAAGAAACAGACGCCAAATTGCATTAAAAAAAAAAAAAAAAGGCACATTTTTTTGCAGAAATAAAACACCATTTGTGAGAGAGTTCCCGCTGTTAAGTGTCAAATAAACTCACGCATAAAATCGGGGTGAGAAAATGTACTTTGGACTTAAAGACAAAAGGTACGAAAAAAGCAGAAGTAAGGAAGAACATGTAAATCAATTAAAATAGATAATCATTAAAAACAAATTTCGATCTACCAAAGTTTAAAATACCATTTGGTTTAAAGAATGATGTTTGACTATTGACTGCCAGTCGTCGTCAATGGCGGTGAATGTTAAACGGCAAACCCCTCTGAAGTGATTGTGTGGTTAAAATTTCTTTTATTAATTGAACTTTAGCCTGATTAAAATATCAAAATTTCAATCAATAACCATAAAACCGTTCAATAACATAACCACAATACTAATTACTAAAAAATATATTAAAATGAATAATAAAACAGAGGTAGGTAGTATTTTTTACTTGGCAGATTTTCACGTTGTTTAATTATTTTGCTTTTATACGAATAATACGAATTTTTTCAAAGCAGTTTTTTTTTAAACAACAAACATTAAAGTCGCACTTTACATAATTTTGTATAGACGACGGTTGTATTTTCGCTGCCGTCGTTGAAAATGTCTCAACTTAAGTAAGTTTTGGTCGCCGGCAACGATATGTGTGACTGGCGTTATCAACGTCTGCAATGTTACATCGGCTTTAAGTACAATGTTATGACATTTATAACGTAACGACGTAATCTCTTTTGATATTTCCCGACATGAGTTACAGACACACTTTTTTCTCACTTTTCGAGAAACTATGGAATATTTTGTTTATCATCTTTTCGATGCGAAAAGTTCTCACCAAAATTACAGCACATGGGCACTGGAGAACGGCAAGAGCCAAAGATTCCAATATACATATACAAGCACATTGGTTATCAATAAACAACATCCGAAAAATGTGCGCGGTATTGGAGACGTGGGCGTGAAACAAAAAATAAATCTATTTATATTTAAAGAACGGTATTTTTATAATACTCTGTTCTTTTCGCACGATACTTGTGTAATTTTTTAAACATTTTTTCGAATGTGCTGTTTTGAATCAAATTTATATTTATAAAACTAGCAGTAGTCCTAATCCCTCAATATTTCACATAAAAAAAGAAATAATTCCCACATTAAATTTTTTTTAATAAAATTTAAAATTCCGTAGAAATTAAGAAATTAAGAATTTAATAAAAATTTCACATAGAATATTATAAATTATTTTATGATTTAAATGTGTTTGAATGTATTTTTTAACTTTTCCTAAATATGCAAAGGCTGATAAATCAATAAATGAAGGGCTTTTGCTCCTGTCAACAGGTATTTGTCAGTTGAATTTTGTCTGAATTATTCGGCGTCATTTAGTTTGTGTTGGCAGACCAGGGATGATAAATGACATTTTCTAAATTGTACTTAATTAAGTAAAAAATTGTACTTCTTAGACCCTAATTGTACTAAAAATATTTTTTACTGGTTTTATTATTAAAATAACAGAAAATGTATTTTAATGTATGTATTTTACATTAAAATTCACTTGTACTATATTTTATACATGCGTATTTGAAATACATATTTGGCAATTAACAAAAAACATTAAGTTAATACGTAATAAGGAATTAAGACGATGCTTTTTTATCTGGCTTTTTTAAAGTTGATAGTGAAACAGGGTATTTTTTTATATTCCTCTCACTCCCACTGGAGCATAGGGCGCCAAAGTGGAATAGGGTATAAATACGTTTCACCCAGTAATAACCCCAAAAGATATTGTCTAAGGGTCCTTATGCGACCTCTACACGTTGTAACTGGTCGTACAATTGAGTTGAATAGACCAGTTAATAGTTCGCTGAATATGTACAATTTTTTAACCAGCTTTTCATTAAGCTTTATGAAGAAATTATTTTAATAGAGTCAACATGAGTACCGATTTTTTAGCACTAGTGGCGATAAATGAAGTGGAGTAAGAAGAGGGGCAAGAAATGAAATTAAATTATAGTTCCGGCAGTTTTTGTATTCTTTACTAAAATTGTGCATTGGAATTTCGTATTAATTTTTAAAATATTGTTTGCTTTGCACGCTGCTGCCCTCAAAACATTAGAATGAAAATTAAAAACGAAGGAAAAAAATCGCCATCAGACATACCAATTTGAAAGCTCAAATCAAACTGAATTTTTATTCAACCGATGACCAACCACAACTCTAACGTAACAAATGGTTGTACAACTTGATCGAATTGTACAATACGTAGCGCCGTTTTCATTTATTTATAGCAACAAGATAGATCAGACTGTAGTATATATTTTGTCTGAATTAAATTCGATCCAATATTCACAAAAAGGCGGTTTCTTTGCTTTGTTTTTATCATATTTTGCTACGAAAAATGCCTGTCCTTATTCGCTCACGGATGTTGTAAAGACAATATGTCTTTGGCAATTCTTCTGATATTTTAAAATTTTTAAATTGTACTAAATATGTCATTGGAGTACTTCAGTACTTTTGCAATGCAAATTGTACTGAAAAAAGTACAATTGTACTGACTTTATCATCCCTGTGGCAGACTACCTTGTGATTTCAGCAGTTAATTTAAAAAGTGAATTTCGGGTGCATTTTAATGGAAAAATTCATGAAATAGGCTACGAATTTCTTCGTCATCCACAATATTATCATGAATTAACTGCGAGTGACTTTTCTTTGTTTCCAAACCTGAAGAAATGGCACGGCGAAAAGAGATTTGACTGCAACGATCATTTCATCGCGCAAGCAAATATCTATTTTGATAACCTGACAAATCTTAATTTTTGAATTGGAGAAACGCTGAACAATGTATAGAGATCTTTAAAAAATTAAATGATTTTATATTCAAAAACCTGTGTTTAAATTCAAAAGTCATGGACTTTGTTGGCCCGCCCACGGCCATACGGGAACTTCCACAAAAATGTCACGTTACGACACCAAGCAAATAAACTTGTATTTTAGACCCATGTTGTTTAGATTTTTCCCCTCTTTCACTAAATTGCGCTTTACATAAAAAAAAATAAATCAATTATTCTTTGAGAAACAGTTTTAAATGCTTGGTGGTGTAACGTGACAAAAAGTAGACTTTTCTGTGGAAATACCCATACCAGAAGATTCAATGTTAACCAAAGTTAGGAATATTGACCAAATATTCAGAAAAGCTTTTTTAAATTGCAATTTGACTCAATTTCGGAAATGTTTTAAAAAATTTATAGAAATTTGAAATTTAAATTATTCAAAAATTAAAATAAAATTTAGAATTGAATAGAAATTTTGTTAAATATTTGAAAGTGTTATAAATTTAAATATTTCATAGAAATTTGATCTGTGAATCTGTATTAAATTATTTCTTAAATAAGATCGGTTTTTGTGTTGTCAAGAAATCTTTGAATTCATATTCGATCGGGTAAATAAGGGAATTTTGTTTACGAATCAAACGTTAAGATTCGAATCTAGAAGCAAGTCTTGAAGGATTTTAAATCGAACACTAAACTGTGCACAACTTTTAAAGTTAAACAAAACTTTCTGAAACACAATTTACTATTAAGTATTTCAAGTACCTTAAAAACAAAAAGCAAACAACTTTTTTTTCTAAATAATTGAAATTACAAAAAGGAGGACAACTAAAATATCCTATTTGTGCTAAAACTGAACTTTTAAGGCCCGTTTTCACAACTTACCGATAGCTAAAGGTAGGATTTTATCGGCCGTATAAAAAGTGTTTCATTACTACAACTTGACTTTAACCTACCAGGTCGGATGAACCTTTAATTACTTCATCGCGCACTTTAGGTTAAAGTAAAGTTTTAATAATTATTAATGGAACACTTTTTAAAAGGCCGGTTAATGTCTACTTTTAGCTATCGGTAAGTTTTAATAAACTACATATCAAAATAAAATATTTTTTTTTTTTTTTTTTTTTTTTTGTTAATAACAATTAAATTAGTATAGTATACTACTTTAGTTTTGTTTGGAGGGGAAAAACAATTTTGAATTTTTAAGTTTTTAATTTGAAAAAAATTTAAAAATTAACTAAAAAAAAAATAGATTTGGATAAACAAAAAAAGGCACAAGTAGAATTGTTACCGTGAAATTTGTGAGTTATGTACGTACATAGACATCGTTTACCTGGTGGCCGGGACCCACTCGAATTTCTCCTTGAGTGGAGGCCGCCATTACCCTTCCACCACACTTTTACGGTCCAGTGTTAAGCTGTTTTTGTGCCCCGTTGTAATGAAATTATAATCAATTAACAATGAAATTATTTTTCTGTAACGAGAGGAAAAACAAACATTGAAGAAGATAATTAATACAAAATTATTACAATTTATGCCGAGAAGTCATTTAAAATAAATATTTTTTATTTAGATTTTGAAAATTTTAAGTTGAATTACAAAATTAATCTATTACATTAATTAACCTCTCAGAATCTATTTTTTCTATTTTAGATAAATCCAATTATTTATATCGTTATATCTTTTTTAATAATTATTTTTTCTAGCATTTTGTGAAGAAGACTTGGGGAATTAATAATGAATAACTATAAAATCGAACATCGGACAAAAATAATAAAAAAAAAACCCGATTAATTATTATTAAAATGACTTGTCTTGACTGTGTGATACACAGGGTGGCACAGAAGGAACTTAATGGTTTGAATTCTTTAAAACTTTTTTTATTATTTTTTCTTAGTTTTTTTTTTGGAATATTTTGAAAAAGTCTTAGGAAATTAATTAAAAATAACTCTACAATCGAAGAAAAATAACAACACCCACAATTTTGGAAAAAGTTATGGAAAGTATGTTAAAAAGAGCACGTATATGCGAACCAGAAAATGGACATCACTAACAGAATTTCATTGTTCCAAGCTAATTGAAAAATGTTTCCCAATAATATACATACTGTTGCTTATAACAAATAAAAAATAATGTTTTAAACCATATGTGACCTTCTCCGAGAAAAGGGACATAGTGTGTCAAAAAACGGGTTTGGAGTCAAGAGTGGATTCTGTAACCTAAAAGGGTGTAGATTAAGATGAAATGTGTTTTTCTCAAAACTTAATTTGCACACACTAGATCCCTTTTCTCGGAGAAGGTCACATATGGTTTAAGACTTTTTTTTTTATTTTTTTGTTTTTGTTATTAACAACAACAGTATGTATATTATTGGGAAAATTCTGCGCCAACCTGTATATCAAAATGACGCTAATATTTATTAATTTATGTCTATAGAGCCTTTTTCCTTTGTACACTTGCATAAATTTCAGAGGAACGCATGGAAAATGCTGAAAATGTGAAACATGCTTGAAACTAGGGCTGTGGAGTCATCAAATAAATAGTTCTAACTCCGACTCCAACCGTAAAATTTGTTAAGTCTGACTCTGATTCCGACTCCTACTCCTTCCCTTACATTGAGCTAAATGTATATGAGACAGGTCGTTATTTGTCTTTTAACCGTTTTTTTTTAAGACATTTTCATTTAAATTTAAAATCGATATTTTAATTCTTACGCGTGCCATTGAGCTTTAATATACCCTAATTCCCTAATATTCCTAAATTTCGATTACGTTTAGTTACGCATCAATCGAAAAAATGTATAACAAAAAGCTGAATCGAAAAAAAAACAAGACAATATTTGCACTTTTGCTGTGAAACTTATGAAATCGAAATAAAATAAATAAGCAATTTTGAAAACATTTTAATAAAAAGCTAAAAAAAAAACAGTGATAAATTAAAACGAAACGGAATGGAATGGAACGCTGAGTACCAAAGTTACCAAACTGAGAAAATTTCTATCCGAATCGAATAGTTGTGAATATAACTGCTGTTTGGTTTTGTTATTGCTGGTACGTAACCTGCAGTTATCAGCAACGAAGTAATCGGCAACGCTTTTCAACACCTGGGGGCCATTATAAATGCCAATTTGGCGCTCTCTATTTGTTTCGAAAAATTTTTGAAAATGAAGAAAGAGTGGCAATAAAAATTAAAGATGGCGTAGATTGAGAGCAATAAAATGTCAAAATATGTAAAGTAAGTTGGAAATTTGAAACTTTAACTATTGGGCCTGTTCTGAAAGTCCTTCCATTTTTTGTGTTTCTCGGTGTGATTTCGGCATTTGAAAATCACACAAAAACGGGACACTAAAATATCAAACGTGTGAGTTTAGTAGGCACATGTGATTTGAAATCACTTGATTTGAGCTAAAGTTATTTTCAGAACAGGCCTGTATAATAAAACGTGATGGATTTGCAAAAAGATAAAAGACTGGATAAAATCACTCGATATGCTATTATTTTCTTTCGCATCGCAATAAAGAGTAGATCCCTTGGAAGAAGGAGGTAAAACTCAACCTAAGCATCATGGTCGACGGCGTGCAAATTCCGACAGTGATCATTTTGGTTGCTACTTTTGATAGCCTCTCAGCACACCCCATTGCAAACGCAAAAATTGCGAAATAGGAACGAGGTTCTCATAGCGCTAGCCGGCAGCAGTTGAGGTATGGAAAAAACCTTTGTTTGCCACTTACAAGACGATTGGTCGGTCAGTGGTTAACAATGCTGCTCCAGTGTAGTCACATTTGTTAAGTGGTACCCAGAGATGAAATATTCAAAGTTGTCAAAACGCAGTCGTAAGGACCGTCACAGGCTGCCTTCAAATAACCTCTGAACACCATCTTTAAGGAGACAAAGGTTCTAGCGGTCTAGAAACACAACGTCATGTCGAAGAAACAGTTCCTTCTGGGATGTCATCGGAGGAGTCGTCCAAACTTCGACATCACACAGTTGGAAGCTCACCCGAGGCATGTCAGACAGGGCCTACGTTTATACGGGGAGAGCGTGCTGAGGTATGCGCAAGATCCATTGGATTGCAGCTCGTATTTGACAGCTTTGAACGACATTCATAGAAACCGCACGAATGTAGTAATTTTTAAAACATATTTGAACATTTATAAAACCAAATGTTTTGAAACAAACGTTAAATATCTGAGTGTTTAGATATTCTGATTTACAATTTCAATTTTCCAGAGATTTGGCCCGATGAAGAAAACGTCTATATTAAGGGTCTTGAAGAAGCCTATTACTTGGAAGTATATCGAATTAAAATCAGCTTTTAATCTTATTATACAGCTTTCAAGCTGTCTTAAGAATGCAGAGTTTAACTAGAAGAAAAAAGTCAAGAAAAGGACGTGTAATAAAAGAAGTTTAACTCCAAAAACTATTTTTTGTTTTAGAAATATCTGCCACATTTAGCCCCCATTAAAAAAAGCGTGTCATCCAAATTTATCATAAAATAAATCCCATTAGTGACATGTATAAAATATCAGTTTTTGTTGAATATTACACCCTTTACTTTTATATATGTATATACAATATTTTGTTCGTAGTCTTGTTTAAAAGTTCAATAGTTGTACATGCACAATTACATTTTATTAAGTGGTTGGTTGGTTGGTTTGTACATTGTAATGTTGGTGATGATGATGATAAAGGTGGTGATGGTGGTGGGTGAATATGTACAATTCTATGAGCCTTTGTGCGATTGTGTTTTTGTGTATGTGCTTGAGATAGCTGCAATTGACAAGTAAACATGATTAAATATTAAGTGGAAAAAACATGGCCTAAAGGTGGAACTAGCAATAATAACGAATAAATACCCTGCAAATCATGAAATGGACTACTCCATGGACTGGTCCGATGTAATGCCAGTATGGACCATGTCATTGTTAAAAAGTGTTTGTAGTGAGACGACATGTTTTCGTTTTTAAGCGAAGTTAAAACTAATCCTCTTGTGTACACCATAGATGGGTTATATGGACCTGCCCTAGGACATTGTAATGTTAAATAGACCATGTTTTTCAATACGTTTGAGTTACTTTTGGACTAGTCCTAGTCCCTTGTGGGCTACTCTTTACACTCGTGTTTGGACTGGTCCTATATTTGCAGGGTACACACACACACACACACACACACACACACATAGAGTGTGTCAAAAGAAAAGTGCTGTCTGACAAAAGGGGTTAAAAATATATGCAAATACAAACATACGGACAATAAACGTCAGTAGCACTTATTTAAAATGGGTAGTGATTTGTTAAATCGTATAAATCAATATTGCATAATTAATACTGACTAATAATAAATAAACCGGCAATAAAAAAAAATTTATACAAAACATCATAATCGAGTCGGTTGTGTAAACAAAACAATCAAAAGGGATGAATATAATTTTATAATGGATTTTTTGGTACAGTAAAGTATTAAAAAGGGTTTCACTTCTGGACCGGTTTCTAATGTGTGTTGATTTTGTAACATTCCGTTTACAACATAATAAGATATTTCCATTAATACATTTGCACAAATACACTCAAGTCTCGTTTTATGCGATAGATGCGTTCCAAAAAAAAAAAAAAAAATTGAGTTCGCATATAACGATACTCTAGCTTCATATAAAAACTAATAATTCGCTCCAACATTCTGAAAAACCGCATGAATTTAAATTTTAATTAAAAAAACAAAATCGCATTAAAAAATCAACAAAAATATATTTGGGCCATTATTTGTGAAGCGGACGAAAAAAAAAATAGTTTGTTGGAATTCCTTTATATTTGGCATAACTTTAGTTCTAGTAGATATGAAAATAAGGGTGCGAAATATGTTTTTTCCTATGATGTTTATTTATCGAGTTTAAGCTGAAGGTACACACCGTAGCTGCGTATGATACTTTTTGTGCATTTTATGCGTTTCTAAATTCAAGTTACATGCATTGCGTTTTATGCGCCATATTATTATTATAATGCTCAAGCATACAGAAGAGCAATCGTTGCGCAATGGACTGTCACTCATGGCAATATGAGGTCAACACGTCGCAAATTTAATGGAGCAATCAAATTTTACGTTCGCCGCAATAAATATTGCTACATGGAGACCCGGTCCATGAAACTCACATAACTTTTAAAATTTATTTAAGTGACTGTCAATTTAACGGTGTATTTGAGTTCTACTTGAGATGACATCTGCAATTAATTTATTGTTGCAAATGTTTCGTTTATAAGTAAATAAAGCCTCAAGGCGGCATTATTATTATTTTAATTGTTACGTATGAATAACAATTATTTGCAAAACACAAAGTAAAATTGAGTTTCTTTGAAACAATTCTCAGTTTCATACAGCCATCAAATGATATAAACAGGGTGTGTTACAAAGAAAAGTTATTTAGAAACGTAAGAGAGAGTTGTGCACGTTTGTGGTGTTTAACTCATGACCTATCACCTAGAGCCAACCAGGCCGTTTTGTTTGTTAGCCTTTGGCTATTTTTCAATTCCTCTTCCCAGTAAAAAATGTGCTCCAAAAGGAGGAGTATGAATTCATAACTCAAATCGCTTCAAACCTACTGATGGGATGCCTGATTTTTGTATGGAGTGTTCCCGGTTTGGAGCACTATTTTCTGCTGATAATAAGCGATTTTTAACATGCAAACAAAGCACTCCTTAAGCGCTTTTTTAAGGGCTAACTATATTAACATATTCATTGATATTTTGTTTTTTTTTTTGATTAACTGCATTGTTTCAATAAATTTCGTTAACCATTATATATTTTTATTTTTTTTTCTTGCTTTAAAACCTCATCGCAGCTTTTTTGTATATTTAATTCTTTATCATTTACTGCTTTATAAGAGCTCTCTTATTGAAGCGCTCGATTATGCGCATTTTCTCTTAAGTACTTCAAAAACCCGAATTTTTTTTCTGGGTTTGCATTGGTTCGGTGGTGATGCGTCGCAAAACTGTACTGCTTTGCAAATTTTTCGATATGCACTCGTGTAAGTTAAAATAACCCTTCTATAAATAATTGACAAAGCCTACACGTCTAAAGCTGAAAAGTTGCAATTTGGATCGAAGGTTGGTCTCTCGTCAAATGACGGAACGGAATTGTTGGAAATACGTTTTTTATTATAAATAAATTTGGCCCATTTAGGGGATAAACGGGTAAAACCTATATTTTGGAACTTTTTTGTCATCTCATCTATCTTTTAAACCAACAGAAATAAAAATTGTATCACATTCGTAACCTATAAATAATACAAATATACGATTCGAGTGTTTAAGGGGTGAAAATCGTCCCATGTTTGGTACTTTTTGTACAAAACATTTATCTCCATGCATTGACATATATGTATATATACATACACCTACATAAATACATAAAATACAAACGTTTCTACTTATGCGCGTTATAGACTCTGAAACCATCCAATCCATGTGCTCCAAACCAGTTTCATTAGAAAGGCAATTTTGTGAAGATGATTTTAGGGTATAACTATGCTAAAACTAGGACCACGAAGGGAGATATAATTTCTGCCTCTCCGTAACTATCCAACAGATTTTAATGCACCTATAGTTAAGTTGTGGAATATTATATAAAAACCTCTTGAACTCCAGCACAGTTGCAGCTTATTACAGTTCTTTCGAAATTCTAATTTCAATATAAATTTTTTGTTTTTTTTTTTTTTGCTTTGTTATTATTGTTGACTTTCAAGAAGAACGTAAGTAAGTAAATTCACAATATTATGTATTTATAAAACATTGATATGTAAATTTAAAGTTAATTGATTGGAGTTAAATAATTTCGTAAATACAAATTTGTAATAAATAACTTACCAAAAAAAGAGAAAGGAAAAAATAAACATAAGTTAAAGGTATTTTACAAATTTTAATACCTTTTCTTTAAACTTAAATACACACAAACATTACAAATCCGATTTAAGGATTTGTTTTTCTTATACACAATTTTTTTTCAACAAAACATATAGTAAAACATTTCAATATGAAAAACAAAGAAAAAAATTTAAGAAGGGCAAACATCTGTATCTATCTACATGTGTTCAAATAAAATGATACCTAAAAGCAATTACAGGTGGTGGCCAAACTTTTTAACACAAGACAATTAATTAAATACATACCATACAAAAATATGAAAATAAAAATTCAAAAAAATGTAAATAAGGGAACGTAAACTCTTACAATAACTGTTCACCTTAAGCTTCGTATAGATGGTGGTCAGAGCTTACAATGTTGTCATTAAAATTCCCTAAAAATGTCTTGCAACTGTGTGAACATTGTAAGCTCGTTTTCATTTGGCAGATGTCTAAAATTAATGCACCTGGCAACGGCACCATTGTCAGAAAAATGACAACATTGTAAGTTCTGACCACCGTTTGTACGAAGCTTAGTAATTATAAAATTGGCTCAGTGCCAATGCTGTCTAGATTATTGTGCTCAACCCCTGTTGTCAAAAATCTGTTTGTATGTAACGTTTCTATGTGGAAAAATAAACTCAGTGTGTGGCGGCATGTTGTGTGAATGTTTTATTACATACCTATTTGTATTTTTTTGTCGTTGTTGTTGCCTTTTATTAGTATAAAAAAAAACAAATTTGTCAAACAAAATGAAATACACTTAAGTACTCAAGTGTAACCAATTCTTAATGGTATTAAATAAAAATTTTACAAAAAAAAAAAAAAAAAAAAAAAAAAAAACTACAATAAAATCATAATAATAAAAACATATAAATATCACACATAATAAAAAAAAAAACCTGAAACATGAAAAATAAAAATGTTTAGTCAATCAATTTTCAAATTGTCTGACTGATAGATTTAAAGAACTTAATGAACGCATTGCTGTAAGTGTAATATGTTTGTATTTATTTTTTATTATGTACATAATTCTATTTTAATATCATTAACGAAATTCCGTAGAGAATTTTATTTTCCCTTAAGATTTGAAATGAGTTTATCATGTTTTAATGTGTGTAAAGATAAATTCGAAGACATGTACCACATGTTTTAACATTACATATTTATTTTGCTGTTAACACAAGCCAATGTTAACATATTTACAGTCATAAAAAAAATATGATAACAATAATCCGTTCGTTGAATTTAAGAAATCATTGCAGAATCGAAAAAAAAAATAAACGGGCCTGTTCTGAAAATCACGTGTTTTGGAAATCACACGTGTGATTTTATGGTGTTCTGAAAGTCATACTGTTTTTGTATTTCTTGGTGTGATTTCGGCAATTGAAGGTCACACCAAAACACACAAATAAAAAACTAAAATATCACACGTGTGATTTAAGTAGGCACATGAGATTTAAAATTACGTGATTTGAGTAAAAGTGATTTGCAGAACAGGCCTGTAATTAGGTAATTCACGTCACAAGTTGCACCCTTGCGATGTGTACAAATGATGTTGGGATTGCATCAAGTATTGAACAAATTTTACAGGAGAAGAAAACAAACTCTACATTGAAAAATATCCTAAATCTTTAAGAATTTTTTTCTAGAAAAAAAAACAAAACAGATAACCTCTCATTAAAACAAACAAAATGTTGATAAGCAAAATTAAATATACAATATTTCCTTTTTTGTGTTTGTTTTTTATTATTTTGTCAGCTCATTATTGGTTTGACCTACCGACCATTTAAAAAAAATTTCAGTAAAGTATAGTATTAAGCATATATTAAATGCCCCTTTTCTGAACCAGAACCTGTTTCAAGAAATTTGTAATGGTTTCTAAGATACATCTGCTTTATATCTACTATTTTAACGTTTATTAATATTGTTTTGCTCTACACACCACTGTTTTTGGCGAATGCCGCAAACAAAAACGTACAAAATCAATTTCACTCATGCTTTGCTGCATTGCCATAATAAAAACAAGTAGTTAAAGCGAAAGCAAAATAAAATGACAGCAACTCAATACACATCAGTTATTATACGTATGCAGCACAAAAAGCTCCTTTTTAGCAATAACTTAAGAAGAGTAGCGTATGCGGCACAAAACAATTATAGTTGGGAATGTAAGAAAAGATATACTCACTGTTTATTGTTGCTGCTTTTGTTTAAGCTTTGATATTGTTACAAGTAAAACTGTTGCTTATAATTCTTATTCACTTGACAGTTTAATTGGTTTAATATCTTTGGTTTTACTAAATTTTTTGGATGAAGTTTCCTGACGATCTGGCCTAAGAAACCAGTGAAATGAACATGGGAATATCTTATCCCATCAACAATAAATTCCAGTATTTTTATCAAGAATAAAAATTGGGAATTAAAAACGACCAACATGATCTTTTAAAATAAAATTTTTTATTCCCAAAAACTACTTTGATAATAAACTGGCAAGTGCACGGCTTAAAAAACTTAACTGGCAACACGTTTTTGCAAGTTGTTTTTTGTTTTCATTTTGATTTTTCTTAACCTATTTACAACTACAATTAATGTTGGAAGAATTCCAACCAATTGGAGTGGGGAATGTAACAAGAGATAAACTCACTGTTTATTGTTGTTGTTTTTGTTTAAACTTTGTAATTGCTACAAGTAAAACTATTGCTTATAATTGTTATTCGCTAAACAGTTTTGTTTGTTTAATATCTTAAGTTTTTCAAAAATCTTTGGATGAAGTTTCCTGATGATCTGGCCTAAGCAACCAGTGAAATGCGCATAGGAAAAGCTTATCCCATCAAAAATAAATTGCATTGTTTTTATCAAGAATAAAAATTGGAAATTAAGCACGACAAACAAAATCTTGTTAATTGAAAATTTTCTATGCATTCCCAAAAATTATTTTGATAATAAAAAAAAAAAAATTAAGCTACTTGGGACAAATTTTGCTAACACCAATTAGTAATAAGTTACATGGATGCCAAAGAACACCAAAATGTCAAATTTTGACCCCCTCTAACTCAGAAACTTTTTGACCAATCTTGTTGAAAATTTGTGTCTAAACTACTATCCAATAGGTCTTACCTTGGAGTAAATTGTCGAATGACATCGATTTCAAAATTGGGTCACTTGACATGAAATCCTCCATAAAGCAAAATATCAACATCTTAAGAAAATGTTCCAATCTAATTGTATTCCATTCTATATCTGCCGATTATTTAAGTGTCATCACTAGAAAAGTGGCAATACATTCTACAGGGTGGGCCAAAAGTCACGCCTGTGTTTAACAATTTAATAACTTTTTTGTTTATTATTATTTTTTTTTTTAGATTTTAATAATCGAAACGTGTAACACCACCATGCCTTATTTAACGACAGAGCAACGAACCAATGGGCATTAAATTTTACCGACGCAACGAGCATATAGAAGTTATTTCAACGCCAGAAATGCACCTTGTCAAACCGCAATTAATCGTTTAATTGCACGGTTCCGACAACAAGGTGCAGTGTCAGACTTACCACGATCAGGAAGACCGAGAATAGTACAGAACCAAGTGAACATTGATCGTGTACGGGACAGCGTTGAAAAATATCCAGAAACTTCAACGCGAATACTTCGACGCATTTTATCACGTCATTTACACATGCATCCATACAAGCCAGTTGACTACTACCATCAAAGACGCTTCTTGGAGTTGTGCGCAGAAAATAAAGAGTTCATTAACAATTTCATAATGAGTGATGAAACCCATTTTCATCTTAATTGATATGTAAATAAACAGAATATGCCAATTTGGCTTACTGCAAACCCCAGAGCACAACATTGAAGCTGAGATCAGGGTAATAGAGTCTGAAACTTTGCGTTCAGTTATGCAAAACGCCTGTTTAAGAGCTCAATTGTGCATCGATGAAAATGGTGGTCACTTCTCTGATATTATTTTCCATAATTAAAATTTCGATCGTACATATTATTAAAAAAAAAAAATAATAAAAAAAAGTACACGCAGGCGAGACTTTTGGCCCACCCTGCATTTTATTGTCAATCATTATTGTGGCATCACTGCCAAAATGGCATTTATTTTGAAATCAGCGTTACCATTTGTCAAGTTTTTCGTTTTTTTGCAAGTCTTTATCTGTTTAATTTTTTGATATTTTTAAACAAAATTAATTTCAATTGCATTTTGGTGTTTTCTTTTTAAGTTTTGCCACTTTTGTGGAGTTCTTGTAAAATTGCATTTTTTTTATAACAAATGTATTTAGTAATTATATTTATTTACTTTTAAATATCAAAAATATCATTAACTTTCATTTGAAAACTTTTTATTAGGAAACTTAATACGAATTGAACCTTTAGAACGCTAATTAAACACCCCCCGCCTAGAAATTTAATTTTTTTAATACCTATCGCGTGCGATAAAATTGCACTTAAAAGGTATACAAATTATAATGAAAAATATAAATAATAAATGTTACCTAAATACAAAAATGTTAACAAATTCAACTTGCTCACAAATAACGGGTCCGCCATCTAACGTTTTTTTCAACTAGTGCTTATTTCGTGAATGGTAACACTTAGCTCATGTCTGATTTGACAGATAATTAGTTTTATCCTTCCGCTGAACGAATATGGTTGTGTATACGCTTGAACAACGCTGGGAAATATGCGTTTTCGCTTCGCTAAGTGGGCCTGCGATGGACTTACGGAAGATGCCGATTTTGCCAAAAAAATTATCTTTTCAGATGAAGCTAATTTTGATCTTGGCGGGTATTAAAACAAGCAAAATTGTCGCATTTGGGGCACAGAAAACCCGCACGCATACATTGAAAAGCCGATGCACCCAAAACGAGTCACTGTTTGGTGCGGATTTTGGTCCAGAGGCATAATTGGGCCATTTTTCTTCGAAAATGAGCAAGGAGTGGCCGTTACAGTCAATGGCGGAGGATATTGGCAACATTTGGTTTCAACAGGACGGCGCTACGTGCCACACGCCCGAAGCTACACTCGATGTTTTGCCCCCTGTTTTTGAAGATCGCATTACCAGCCGCAGAGCTGATGTCGTTTGGCCACCTCGGAGCTGCGATTTGACACCGTTGGACTTTTAATTGTGGGTTGCCGTCAGAGAGAAGTGTAACGCCGACAAGCCAGAGACAATTGACGCTTTAGAGGACAATATTCGTGAAGCCATTGGTAAAATACAGCTGCACACAATCGATAATGTGCTTAAAAATTGGACTGATCGTGTAGGCTACTGCATGGCCAGCCGAGGCAGCCATTTGACTGAAATTATTTTCCATTATTAACCGGAAGGATTGTACTTTCAAATAAAAAAAGAAATTTGAGAAAATATTCAGTAGTTTTTTTTATAGCATTTTATAAGTTATTTGGCGGACCCGTTACAAATAGCGTTTATAGATTATTGTAGCGTTGACCCTTGTCTTCATTTTCCATTAGGATTTAGTGCAGAAGCAAATCCCTTAGAGAACTACATAATATGTACATATGTATGTATGTACATACATATACACATGTATGAGGATTGAACTTTTTTTATTTTATGCGCTATTTAATTAAAATTTAACCACATATGTATGTACATTAGAGTGCTCCAAGAAAATTAACTTGCGATGAATTTCTGTGGAAAACAACAACAAAATAATGAAATTTTTTTTATTTTGTTTTTGCTTTCAATGTAATTTTTGGCGTTAACCTGTCGCAGTTATGACCAAAAAATAATAAAAAATTTTGCGGCAGTTTTTAACTCCTTTTTAAAATTTTTTTAACACAACATTGGGATTTTTTGAGAATACTAGCTGTTTGGTAAATAAAAATAGAAAATGAAATACATACTGGAGAATTTTGTGTATAACAGCGCTATCTACCACAAATAAAAAAAATTAAGGCCCTAATTTTGTAAAACGCAACCGCAACGCCAAAAATTACATTGAAAAGTAATAAGTAAGAAAAAAAGGAGCTCAGGTGTGCTTTCAACGCCACCTGAAAAGTAAATTCGCATTGGTAGAGCCTCTTATAATAAATCATAGTTTTTTGACTAAAAATTTACAACAACTTATTTGTGCACCCAATCTTTTTGAACAGAACAATAAATTTTACCCCTTGACCTACCTATAATACCTATTATTAAACTGTAAAATAAATTTTTTAACTCTTTAATGTATAAAAATTTTATTTTAATAAAGATAATCGACAATTGAAAATTTCTTTGCACTTTTTTATTTTAATTAAAAAAAAAATTGACTTTTTTTAATCGCCCAAAAGGCATAGTCAGACTCGCATAATCAAAGCTTATGTATAAAATTACAGGCGTAACGGCTTTAAAAGGCACACCATATTACTTAATAAATCAATAAACCAAAAAAGCAAAAAATTAAAAATGTAAAAAAAACGCGCACCAACAACAAAAATACAAAAAAAAATCATTAAAATTATGTGTGACACTAAATGGCCATATTTTTTAATTAAATAAACAAAATAAATACAAAGCTCAAGGTATAAATAACCAAAACTTATACCCACACATACAAGTGATGTTGCGAATATTCGTATTGCCGAATATTCATATACAAACCTATTTAATGTCTTTCGTAGAAGGTGGCTTAAAAACATATAAAACAGCAAAAAAAAAAAACGTTATTTCACGAAAAAATAAACAAGCAAGGATTAATTGTGCTCCTTTGCAAAACAACTGGACAATGACACAATGGAAAACGTTTCTCTTCTCTGATGAATCAAAGTTTAACCCTAGAAAACTAAACCTATTTTTTTACACGTTAATACTAAACCTCGCCTGTAAGGCTACTTTTTCAAAAAACACAAAATTAGTATTTTTGAAAAAGTTTTTTTTATTAAAAAAATAACTCATGGTAAAGAATACAATTAATTATTAATAAACCAAAAAGGAATTCATTTATTTTTTGATATATTAAATAAAAAAAATTGGCATTAAAAGGAACACATTTTTTTTTTTTTTAAAAGAGATCATTTTTTAAAATTAATAAAAATAAATTAAATTCAAGTTCAAAAACTTAAAAAAATATATAGTCTTATAGCTATTTGTACGTATTTAAAGAAAAACAAAAAATTTTTTGTATATCATATATATTTTGCTTCCCACATAAAAATGAAGTCAGACATTTTTTCGGGTATCACATTCGAAGCAATTTGGAGATCTATGTTCTTGGCAGTATGTTTTGTTGCATTTAGCGCAGTAATAAATACTCATTTGTCTCTTGCTGGGTGGGCAGAATTTACAGGTTGCTCTCTTATCGTTTTTTATTTTTGGTTCTGTATCATTCTGCTGATCTTCAGAAGTGGGAAAACAGTTAAAAAATTACCTTTAATACTAAACCTCGCCTCACAGGCGACTAGTGTTTGAATATCTCCGAAACAAGAAAACACAGCGCGATGAACGTCTACACACAAGTTCATACAGCAGCCGACTGAGTTGGCACGAAACCACGTGTTGATATTTGCAACCGTTCGTAAGAAATAGAAAAACAAAAAAATCGAGTCGCCTCACAGGCCGGGTTTAGTATTCTAGGGTTAATTTAAAAGGTTCAGATCGATTACAGTTAGTACGTAGACCAAAAGCACAACGACTAAACCCACAGCATACCAAAGGAGCTCTTCACCGCAGGTGGAGAGGGTACATATTATTTGGACATTCTGTTGTAAGTATGTATGTATGTTCTGGGTCCCTTTAAGAAATTGATTTACTTAATGACCCTAGATATGATGGGGACTGGATTGTTATAAATTTACACCACATTTATTACCGAAAAGTTTGCTATTGAAATTCAGCGAGATCGGTCAACAAATGACAGAGATACGAGCACAAAAACATGACTGCAACTAATTTTCCCAATATGGCCCTTGTTTTTTTTTCTTTTATAGGTATATCAGGAGAAAGGAGTGTCAAAGTTTTCAAATAAGGCGCAAGCATCTGGTGATCAACGCACAACATCCAACAAAATGTGGGCGGCATTGAATAAATGGGCGTGGCACTTCCCATACAAAGAAATTATAGATTTTTGTATACATATCTAATGAACGGCAAGATCCAAAGTTTCCAATTTAGGTACAAGCATCTTGGTTATGAATAAACAATATCCGACAAAATATGGGCGGAATTGAAGAAGTGGGCTTGGCACAAAATAGATTTGTTAATATCTAAAAAACGTTTAGAGACAAATTTAAAATTTTGTACACCAATAAACAACCTCTTGAATAAAAGGGGCGCTATTGGAGTATTGGGCGTGGCACCTCCCGAACAAAGAAAGTATAGACTTCTGTATATGTATGTATGTACATATGTGGAGAAAGGAAAGCGGCAAAGTTTCAAAATTAGATACAAGCATCCTGGTTATCAATACACAACATCCGCAAAATATGGGCGGGATGAGAGAAGTGGGCGTGGCACAAAACAAATTTATTTATATCCTAAGAAGTGTAGATAAGATTCGGCTTAGCCGAATAAAGCACTCTTACCTTTTTTTTTTAATTTATTGTTTTTGAAGCAAACGCTATAGGTATTCTTCCCAATTTAAATTGATACCTACATATCGAACGCTTGATTTAAGATTGGATATTCGTATCCGCGAATATTGATATTCGTAACATCACTAACACATACACATACACTTACCGTACTCACAACAATTATTTTTATTTTCAAGAAAAAAAAAAATAAATTGAAAAATAACAGCAAAAATTCAAATTTTTTTTTCGTTTCTAAAAACACTTCGTTTAATCTCACACAACAACAAATTTAATATGGGAAGCAAAATAAAAACAAACACACTCATTTATAAAAAACCAATAAGAAAAAACACTGAAATAAAAACAGGGGAGAAAACAAATTATGAATAAATTAATTTAAATTAATTGAGCGAGCGCACTTTTAAATTAACAGTAAAATTTGTGTGTTTTGATAAAAAGCATAGCAGAACAAGATTTTCTGCCCTCCACATCACCACACCACCGGTGTGCTGCTGCTTGATACACCTCTCGCCCTAACAACCACCTTTTTTCACTATCATTTACTTACATACATACCTACATACAACTGCATAGTAAAAAAAATCAGACGAGTACAGGGGTGAAAAGAAGGGGACGCCATTATAGTACTTTACTAAGTGACTGAATCTCTGTCCTGTTGATGTTTATTCGGGCTGTCCATTTGACTTTGTATTGCTACAACGGTTGCCAGATTTGATTATTTACCGTCATTTGGCGATACATATTTGGCTTTTATACCCGAAATTTGCTGATTTTTCAAATGACAATTTTTTATATAATTTTACGTTTTATTTATGCTTCATATTAATTATTATTAAGCTTTCATGTTTTGATGGCTGTAATTTATATGCACATCACTGATGGGATTTGTTGTACAATTGTACCATATTTGGTACAATACAAACTTTGTTGGTACACTGGTACGATTCATCCTTTTTTTGGTCCAATTTAGAAAAAATACAACGTTTAATCATTTCTTTGAGGTGGATTCACTCACTTTTATTATCAATAATAATATTTCCAATAACATTGTGCGCAAAGTCTACAAGTAAAATACGTTTTAAAAGTCAAAAATTTTTGTTGTATACATATGTATGTGTTTTATTTGTAGATTGTAGTTGTGATAAACAGGGCCCTGGTGGCAATTTTGAATTTTCTACATTGTTATTTTATAAGGAAGAGCCTTACTCAAAATGGTGAGAATCGAAAACTTTTTTTTTTGTAATCTTAAGCCTCTTCCCAAATTTTATTGGAATCAATTCATATTTGACTACACCCAGAGAAAAAACATATTTAGATATGATGAAGAAAATTTTAAACATATTATATTTAATTTAACCATATTATTGTTACCGACAGCCATATTATGGCTATATTAGTCATTTATCAAGAGGCCATATTATGGTTGCCTCAAAACATGTTATGATTAATAATAACTAAAATATGTTTAACACTTACATATAATAGCAACCATAGCGTGCTGCTCTTGGATTGTTAATTTAAAAACAAATTGTTGTCATATTTAACCATAGCATGTTAAGAGTTAATTATACTATGGTTGTGGCTTCTTGATGGAAGACTAATCTAGCAATAATATGGTTGTCTGTCACAATAATATGATTAAATCAAACATAATAAGCAAGGCCCGGATTTTTATGCAAATGCATATTTGTTCTCGGCAGTCGGAGATTACCATATACAAAATATCTTTGCGAATCAAGAAATTTGCAGTAAAATGGCATCAATTTGTTAGTGCATATTTTTGCATATATTGCTTTGAATGCATATTTTTGCACATATTGCTGATACTGCATATTTTTACATATATTGCTGATACTGCATATTTTTGCATATATTGCTGATACTGCATATTTTGAAAAATCTTGTTTTAATTGCTTTACTCTTCCGCAGAAGAAGTAAAAGACAACTTCGATGATATTTATTTATTGATTTCTTATGGGAAAAATATTTTGTAAAGCACCTGCGCGTGTTGCCGCATATAAAAAGAATTATCCGGATTAATGTATTCCTCTACAGCCTATAGCAACCAAATGAGGGACGTGGTTGAAAGCAATTATGTATTATGCTGAAAACTTTTGCCAATTCAAAGATGTTGTAAAAGGATTCAATAGTGGTGAATTTAAGTTAATTAATATCGCCATACATAAGATGTATTATTTGGTAACTTTAGAACAAATTCGTAGCAAGCTTATAAAGATGAAACATAAATTAAGGATTTAAATTTATTGTTTTAAATCGTTAACTGCTTGCATATTTAATTTACATTGTTTTCGAAAACAGCGTAATGAAAATGAATATACCACAGCGAAACTACTATCAGCATTTAATCGTGTTGAAAAACAGGCAGTAAACTTTTATTTTGAAAAAATGTAGGGTCAAATATATCTCTAAAGGCATTTTAAAAAACAAAATCAATAAACATTTTATTCGTATGTCTCTACAAGTGACTTGATTTACATGATTGTCTTAATATTTCTTTATATACATATTTGTGTTTTACTTTATTTTAACTCCTACTACTACAAAAACCACGTGCCTTATGTACTTACGTTTATGAGACTGAATTTTAACGTTCTTCATGATATTTTTGTTTTTTCTTGTTTTCTTTGTTTTTTTATCCCTAATAAAAAAAATTCAAGATAATTTTAACTGCATATTTTTTAAATTTTTTGCGCATATATTTATATTTTTACTGCATTTTTTATGTGCATAAAACGCGATTTTAACTGCATAAAAGTCCGGGCCCTGATAATGAGTTTAAAAATTAGTTTTTTTGGAGGTGACCATATTTAAACATGTTATTTCTCTACGTGTATAGCTCCCATACAAATACTTCTCCCGAAAAAAAGCTTTTAATGCCATAACTTTCTTAAAAATTTTGGTATTGACATACAAATTGGCTTCAATAACT
The DNA here is from genome assembly GCA_949318255.1 of Pollenia labialis. Lineage (NCBI taxonomy): Eukaryota > Metazoa > Arthropoda > Insecta > Diptera > Polleniidae > Pollenia > Pollenia labialis. The sequence continues at coordinate 130,193,161 of OX439140.1, forward strand.
TTTAGGATAGCTACTATATCATGATAAATGTGCTGGTAGGTCTGAAATAAGCCGTATGTCCCACATAATTACCCTTTCTAGAATCACTTAAGGGCAAGCAAATCTAATATAGATGAAGATGAATCTGGACTTCCTTACATAATTTTGTTCTGAATTAAAAAAGTGTTATCAATTACTATGTATGCTTTTGAATTCTATTACAATTTGGTACAATTTATGTCAGTTTTGTTCAATTTTGCTAATGAGACTGTACAATTTAAGAACTGTCAGATCGCAACAGGGATGTACATATGTATGTCTTATACAAAATACGCTTTATTATATTTATTTTAGGTGTTTAATTTGCTCAATGGTTCCGTTTAATTTTATCCTTTTTTCAACCGTTTTTTTCGAACAGAAATTTCAACATGTAAAATAGATGTTCGATATCTCTCAGCTTCAGCTCATGTGGTACCTTATTTTCTTACTTTTGAAACATTTTGCAACAAAAATTAGTGTACCTATTAAGGTTAGTCCATTTGACGATTTTTTCCTTAAAATTTAACGATTTCAACCAGTTTTCTCTGGCAACTATGTTTGCTACTCAGACGTACGTTCGTTGGTTCGTTATTTCGTACCATTTGCTTCATCATTATTGGGTAAAAAATAAAACAGCAACAACAAAAGAAAAAACGCTTATAATATAAATGTTAAAAAGTAGTGAAAAAAAGTGATTTACAACACTTCACACTGCATAAATTTTAACAGCAATAATAACAACTACAACAGCGGCAAAATCGAGGAAAAATATTAAATACGACAGCATTAAGTACAAAGTGGGCGCTTAGCACCACAAGAACAACAACTACAACAACAGTAGTCAAAAAACTTGTGTTTGCAAAAAATCCCGCAGTATACGCGATATTGTAGGTATAAGAAGTTTGTGTTTTTGTTCGAATGAAATAAAATTAAAAAAAAATTCCATACATCACGACCAGAAGTGATAAAGAATGGATACTTTTACTTTTGATAACAAAGTTTTTAAATTTAAATTGTTTTATAGGTATCCAGAGTATGTTAGTTTTGTCATTTTTATTTGTAACACACCTTTATAGTCATTGAAGACTAAATAAATTATTTACAGTGACTCCACGCATAATTGGACACGATTTTGTTTAATGGAAATACGTATTCGCAAAATTTAAAGAAAAAAAAATTATTTATTGTTGTAAATAGGTTTGATTAACACTTTGTAACTTTATTTATCCGCTCAAGAAAAAAAAAAACAACAATCAAATTATAATCGTTAATTCCGGAAAAGAAATAAAAAATAACTCAAATGTTTGCATTCAACGCTTCGTTTCTGATGTTTTAGTTTTTAAAAGAAACACAAGAAGTACAAAAGTTTGAAAAGAATCCATTATAAACCACTACCCGTGTTAAACACCGGAAGATCTTGCAAAATCCGTAAAGTGTAGATTTATTTTCATTATTAGGCCACAAAAGCCCGAAAGCAATCAAAGGCAGTACATATGTATGTATGTAGACGAACAAGATAATATTTTGCGAAACTTTAATGACGAATATTATTTTGTTGTTTTTAACTCTAAATCATCTTAATAATTTTTATTTTGATGATAAAAAAAACCTTCAGCAACGTTAATGTGAATTTGATTCTAAAAAAGCCCTACCACAATCGGAAAATTCATCCGGGTCAAATGAAAACCAACCCCATGAAACTTCGGAAATGTTTTTCGACAGCCGTTTTCATAGCTTTAAGAATGAGCAACAAGCAACGTCATAAAAATAAAATCAATTACTGAGTCATCAATATTTTTGAAGAGCCAACAATAAAGAAAACAAGGTTTGGAATATGGATCCAGATACGAACTATTTATTGCTTTGTTAATAACACTGTGCTAAAACTTGACGCTCTTTTCTGTCGATCGGAGCACCTGGCGGGTTAACCTAATTTGAGTACGCTGAATCCAGTGGTGCTAACCGTTTTTTAGGTTAGCTCTTGTTTTCAAACTATACTGTTATTTCGAAAATGGAGAAGGTTTATTGATTAATCTAAAAAAGCGAAATTACACAATAAAATTAACTTAAAGCAAGGCTAAGCCCCACCGTTTATGAAATATATATAAATGTATTTTTTTTTTTTGAGCAAAATTTAGAAATTTTGATTTGTAAATGCAGCTATGTTTCTATACACATATAGAACACAAAGTTCAAAACAAAACAAGCCATAAATGATTTAAATCTGTCTTCAACTTTTGATTTTATTCACAAAAGATGAACAATTTTAAATAAATTTAAGAATTGATTTTGTTATATTTATTTTCATTTAATAGGTATAAAATTTTGTATTCCCACGAAAATTATTTTGATAATAAATTAAAGAATATCATAAAACGACATATTTGAATTGGAGAGTCCCTTAGGGGTGGAGATAAAGGGCAAGTATGTTTTAGGAAAATGTAAAGGACAAAAAACTAATGGAGATCGGTCATACATTTTATCCCTCTATAGGCCAATCCTAGGCAATTATGGCACTTTTTCGTCAGTATATATGTATTATACGAGTTACGCGAATATATGTTGTGCAACCTCCTCCATTTTGAAATAACGGTACATCTTGAATTAGGTTAACCCGCCGGCTGCTCTGCTTGAAAGTTTTTTTTAGCTTGCGCAGTGCAATCGGCCCGTAGCAGAAAATTCCACTTGACATATTAAAATTTATAACAGTAGAAAACAATAACTTTACCTTATTGCATCTGGTACCAAAAGATATGAAGTTCTTTTACAGAAAAAATCTATAAAAAAAATTACAAAAAGTCAGACAACCGACCAATTGTCGAAATTAATTATAAAATGGCATTGCCAAAATAATGAATGTATGTCAATTCACACAAGCATATTATAATTTTTTTCTACATTTCGCGCTGAAGCGATTTAAATTCATTACTATTTTTAAATAAATTTTCAAGATTAAAAAATACGTTTAAAAAAATATCCTAAAAAATGCAAAAAATTACTTCACTTCTTATGAAAACAAAACGCAAAAAAATTTACGTACATAATTAACCTTAAACCGTGAAATTGTGTATTGGTTATTTATTTATACATATTTCTATTAAAATTATTTCTTTTTATAATAATGCTTATTTTTAGCCATTGACTCATAAACACGCAAGAAGAGTAGCAAAAAATATTGTATAAAATGTTTAACACATTTTTGCAATAAAACAATTTACAAACCGCAAATTAAAATAATAAAATATTATTTTATAAATGTTTTATTATCTAAAATAAATCAAAAACATACCTATGTCAAGACAAACGAATAACTACATTCCTTTAAAAATCTCTTAATAATTCAAATTCAAAATGAATTCTCTCTACAAGATGTTTAAAACGTAAAATATTCATTCGTTCTTCTAACAAAAAGAAGTCCTAGAGCTTAGAGGACGAAAATCATACTCAAGTGGTAGAAAATGAAGCGTATTAAAGGGAAATAGAGAGAATAAAAAAAATTGTATTATGTACCACAAAATGCTGTGTGTATATTTTAATACAGCAAACTCGTGTATTACAAAATGAAAAGAATGAAAAACATTATTCCCTGCTGTTGCAAAATCCCAAAAAAAAAACACAAACCTGGAAACTAAACTCTTAATACTCAGTAGCTGCAAACATGCCAAAGTAGATGCTCAAACATGTATGTAAATGTATTTGATGAAGGTCTGACTGCCATCCCACCACCAGCACCTCACCCCGGAAATTTGTAATAAAAAACTTTTAACAAAAGAGCGTAAAATACCCAAGAAAACTATACATATTATTATCCAGCACAATTTGTAAGAGCAAGTCATTAAACCAGAGCTATAAAGGAATTAAAGGTTAAAGAGATATTCAAATGAGTTAACATTGGCACGATATGCAGAACCCATAGTGTGGTTTCTCCAAAAAAAACCGATAGCGAATAAAGTAAAAAGGCGCTTTCGGGCTTTTAAGGGCATCGAAATTGCTTCTGGGATCAATCTAATGGTGTTTTCTTTTAATAAAAAATGTTATAATTTTTTTTTTTATTAAATGGAATTTTGTGTTTGTTTTTTAAAAATGTTTTTCTCTCTAAAAGGGAAGCATGTTTTATTCTAAAACATTCACCATTACTTATGGCAAAAGGCATTGCACTTTTCGCCCCGTATAAATCGAGTGTTGTTAGTGCCCTGAAAATGAATGGCAAAAATTCGGTAAAAATTTCTAAATTAGTGGTCATTTGCAAAAATTTGCTAACAGCGGCATAATAGCAATGTCAAATATTTTTTAGAATTCGTTAAAGCTTTAAAGAATCACAGCCCTTACATATAAAAATCGCTTCTATCGCGAACATGGCTAAATGATGAAGAACAATTTTTGTCAGGTGTTAAAAACAGGGCATTCCACTTTTTCATATCTTGTGTTTTGTTCTCGCCAAATATCAAATAGCATTATTACAGGGCTGGCAAGACATTTTATACATGCAGCTTGTTAGAAGGCGATATTTGTTGTGTAGAAAAGAAAACAGTATTAGACACTAATGCCCTTACTAAAGTCAACTCTAGTTCCGTTGATATTTTTCAATTTTGCATTATTATTTTTTAAGAAAAAGAGAACACATTTTTAAGGGGGAATTTAGTTACGAAAAAAGTACTGACCTAATGGCCCGTCATTAAATCGAATTAAACAAAATGGAAGTCAGCCTTTAACGAAATTCTTTTTTGCTTAAACTATTCATGTTTGGACAATTGGAGGAGGACAATTATAATGCATGTGGATTTGAACCATTGCTGGGATAATATTGACTCTTATGTACAATATTTTTCCATGTAGAGAACTTTTAAGAAATGGTCTAGCGAGATTAAATCGAATGATCAATATAGTAAGCCTACATCACCTCCGTGGGCCTTTTCTCGTTAATAATATATAATTTAATATGTTACTCACAGTGCGGCACATATCCGACTTATCGTTAAATTATTTTTAACGAAATTTTATAATCTGTTGTTTAGGTACCCTCCTCTTGGCGTTAAGTTTTCGAGGGATATAGGGATATATATATAGGGGATATATGTGTTCAACAACTTAAGCTAATTTAGGATTTAATAATAAGAGTTTGCGGTTGCCCTGAGTTTAAAAAAAAAACAATAATCAAAAGCCCTTAACTTAAGGTTCAAAGCTTGCTATTGCTAAGGTTCCTTCGGAGATCGAGTGGTAACCGTGGTTTAAGCCCAAATCGTGTCTAGGAATGTTTTAATATGTTGGAATTGGGGTTGTGCTGCTTTAAACAAAGTGTTAGTACACTTATAAGCAGGGGGTCAACACATAAACAAGGCCAGATTGCTCAAGAATTTTAACCATTGGTTTTAGCCACGATAGTTTTGATGTCAATAGACTGTTGGTAAACGCATTAAATTTAACCGGTGCACACAAGGTAATTTAACCTACTGTTTATTCCAAAAATAATTTAAGGAAAGTTTTTGACCGATATGGCTGAAATTTTGAATTTAAGAGTTTTTAATGTTGGGGTTTTTGATTTTTGGTATAGTCAAAGTTTTCAGGGTTGCCACAATATGGAAAAAAGTAAAAAAAAAAACTGAATATCTCGAAAACTAACAGATAGATTTTTTTGAAATTCGGCACGATGAAAACACGCAAGGGACCAACAAAATGGCGTATAAGCCATTCAGACAAAATCAGTTTTGGGTCGTTTATTTTACGTAAGCCTTGTGCAAACTTAAAGATAAGTTTTTACAAAAAGTCTGTACATTTTGCTTTAACGAAGCCAAATCTGAAACTTCAATTAAATCAATTTCACTGATAATAACATTGTAAACAGGTTCAGTTTTCTTTTAATTTTTTTCACAAATCAAAACATTAGAAAGTTCGCTATAGTTTAATCTAAAGCAGTCTGAAAGAAAATGATATAAATCAAAAAACGCAAAAAATCGCAACGTAAAATAAAAAAAATTAAGAATTTTTTTCTTAACATCAAAGAAAAGCACGGCAGTCCACGGCCAATATTATCGAAAACCTTATGCGAAGTGTATATTTATGGAAAAAGTAATTTATTTGAGGTTAAGTTAGAATTACACATTTTTGTTAACAAAAGCAATAAAGTCCACCAAAATTTTTTGCTTTCTCTTCTATATATTATGCACGATTTTCTTCTTTTTGTTTAATAACTTTTAAAAAACGTTTTAATCAATGTCAAAATTACACTTTAAATGCTGCACTCTGAACTTTGCTTGCAAATGTCAACTTTGACTGCCAATAAATCAGCTGATATTTGTTTTTTGCAAAAACCTAATATGCAGTTATTTGCTTTGATATATTCTTAATCGAATGTCATTAGCAAAAACATTTTAGTTCATAGTACAAGAAATTATTTTTGGCCAATAGTTCGATGTTAAGAGTTCCCTTGCAGTAGTTACTAAAGGCTCAGTTAGCCGGGAGTAACAGTAACGTTGCAAATCAGCTGATTCATTTTGTTGTGTGTAAAGCAATTAGAACGATTATAGTTAGCAGTAAGATGTTACGTCTCGAATCAGTAAGAAATAAATTGGTCTTACTTTCTTACGGTAAGGTTACTGTTACTCCCGGCTAACCGAACCTTAATGCTAGGTAACCACGATCAGTTTAAGGTAAAAAAAAAAAGGAAAAGAAAAGCTTTTCTATTTATTCTTTCTTCTTTCTACAATAAATCATGCTCAAAAAATCACTATGTATGTGATTCTTTTTTTTAAATGCCAATATTTAAACAAGTACGCAAGACCCATGGCTGGGCAGTATTTGAAATACATATTTTAAATACAAATACGTATTTTGTATTTGAAATACATGACGTGTAAGCATTTTGTTTTTTAAATACATGTCTATCAAGTGTTTTTTATATTTTGTATTTTAAATACGTAGGTACAATAAATAGAAGTAGTTTGTATTTTAAAAACATAGTTTACAAAATATATTTTGTCAGTTAATTGATGGTTGTTTGCATTTTGATCTACTAAAAACTAGAATCGCTAAAAAATTTAACTATCAGAATATGGAAAAATCAGAAGAAGAAGCACCAGTAAGGAAGACGATGATTTTGTTGTTTTGGTGAATCTAGGACATCAAATTTAGAGTTGAAATTTGTCAGTTTCCTCAGTGGCAAGAGCTATCCAAATATAAAAAGAGTATTCATAGAATTTAATACAAGTTTGTGCTCATCAGGACCTGAAGAAAGATTATTTTCTTCAGCAGGTTTCATTTATTCTCCAACAAGAAACTGTTTGTCTGATGCTACATTCAAAAATCTGATATTTATGAAAGGAAATAAATAAATAACCTGAAAGTATTTTGTATTTTTAATAAATGACCAGCAAGTTTTTTGTATTTTAAATACCGCAAACCATGTATTTTGCCCAACACTGGCTACACCACAGTACATATTTAAAATAAAATTTTCGAGAGTGTACCTTATTTGGGGACCCAAGGGCAGAACAAAATTATATTATGAGGTTAAGATTCATGCAAAAGTTTTTTGTGCCAATTATTATTTAGATATATGAGATTTGTTTGCCTTTAAGTGATATTAGGATGGGGGTTTATATGGGATCTACAGTTAATGTTGGACCAGAACAAGATTTTGTCATGATATAGTAGCTACCGTAAAAGTAATTGTCGCCAATTTGTATGTTAATACCAACATTTATAAGGAAGTTAAGGCTTAACTTTCGGGAGTAGAATTCGTTTGGAGTTTTTATTGGAGATTTTAATAAAATTAAGTAAGATGATTTTGATTGCAATCATATAATTTTCGACAAAATTTTATCGAAACACCAACATAATAAAAAGGTTTATGAGCACAAAAACTCTTTTCCGGAAAGAGACGTACATGGGGACTTTGTGAAATAATAGATTGATTCTCACCATTTTAAATAGGCTTCGTCCTTGTGAAAATTAGAAACCATGTACCAAATTTCATAAATTTCCAAAATTGGTTTTTTATGGACAGCCATCCGAAGGGACGGACATTATTACGCCGACTCAAAATCAGTATAGTTTAAGGTGGGTCTTGGACCAATATTTTAAGATGTAACAGGCATCAGACAAACGCAAAACACCCTCTCCACAATTGTGGTGTGGGTATGAGTTCAATCAAAAATTTGTTTTTCCCAGTGAAAAAAATGCACCCCTTTCCATAACTGGTTGTTAAAACAATTATTAATACCCTCTTCGTATACAAATATACGAACACAAGTACAACACAATCAATGTTCAAATAATGAACACAAAAGGATTTAATAACATTAACTTTGTTAAAAATGTACAGCTATGGATATGGGCATCATATAAACTCACACACTAATGGCAAAAAAAAAATAAAATAAAAACTTTACATTAACATGGTCATGTTGAAATGTCTGACCAAACAATTAGTTGTATATACGTACGTATTCCTGCCGCCAAACCTACACTCCTCATTACAACTTCCTGAAATAATAAACTCGCAGAGAAACGAGCAGCTATGCTTGTGTATTATTGTATTAATGTTGAAAGTCAGTCGTCGGTATAATGGGAAAATGGTCCACAGATTGAGATTCTTTAACAGGCAACCAGAAAATAATGTAATATAGATGAGAGAAAATGAGCAGGAAAGAGATAAATGGACGTGAGGGAGTGTATAAATTAACACAAGAGTTTATGAAATTTGTATGCTTGTGAATTTAGTCATTAATTATGTTTATGTTTGAAATTAACCCCATGATTTGTATTGAGTTTAAATGCTACCCGAATCAGTTTGTTTCTTATCTTAATTGTAGTAATAAAACCATTTGGATGACCTATAATAAAGACGACTTGATATTATTAATTAAATTCAATTATAATTGACAGTGCAAATATTTAGATAAACTTGGTCACGCCCTTTTCAAAAACTAAGTAGTATGTATTATATCGTGGCGTAAGGGCCAACAACAACTCATTTTTTACAAAACGAAAAAAAAAACGTATGTAATAACTTTTTAAATATGGGTTTTAGAACAAAATGGCTTTGCGATTCTCTGAACTGTAGCCAAAGGTATCGCTTACTTGATTTTGGCGTAAATGGCAATTTGAAAATTAACTTATATTTTTAATAACAATTGTGATTTTTAGTTTAATTGTTAATTTTAATTTTGATATTTTTAGTTAGGCTTGAGTTCATATCAAAATTAAAATTAACAGTTCAACTAAAAATCATAATTGTCTTTAAAAAATAGCTATGGCACAAGCTCTAATGTTTTCATTTGTACTTCAAGTTGTTCAAATAAAGTGTCGAAGAAAGAGGACAAAAAACATAATCAACAAATATATTCAGGTTTTCAAGACAAAAGTCTTGACAGAAAGAACACGAAAAACAGAAGAAAAGGAGACAACATGTAAATAAACTGAAAATGAAAATAACAGCAAATTGCGAACCACCTGAACTACTAGTTAAAAATTGATGTTTGACTGTTGGCTGGCAGTGGTAAGAACTGAAAGAATTCTAATGAAAGAATGTGGTGATTCTCGAAACATGTAAATTCAACCCAGTTCGAACCCCAGCTCAGCCATGACAATTATCAATAGATTTTAATAAAATTCCAAGTTGTAAAATTCCTTCCTTCAGTAAAAATAATTTAATGAAAATTAAATTTGAGGAACTCAAGCCATCCTAAAAATATAAAGTTTTTAATTTTATTATTTTTGTTAAAAAATCAAATTAGGTACCCCAATTTCTCTATCTCCAAGATTATGACACTTAGGCCCTAATTTTGTAAAACACAACCCACGCCAAAGTATTATATTGAAAGCAAAAACAAATTCATACATATTTTGTAATTTCGTTGTTGCTTTGTACAGAAATTTATTTACCGTTTTAAAATGTTCAACGCCACAAGCAATGAGGCGTAGGAAATCTTAAAAACCAATGTGAATTTCTGTTAGAGGCAACAACAAAATTACAAAATATTTCTGAACTTGTTTTTGCTTTCAATATAATACTTTGTCGTTGCGTTGTGTTTTACAAAATTAGGGCCTTAACTTCAAAAAAATTATGTTTTAGGCATTGCACGGTGATTATTTTCGTTATCGAAAATTTTCCAAAAAAAAAAAACTCATATTCGACAAATTTCATGTTCTTTTCATACAGTTTACGGTTTGATAAAGCTTTAAATTCCTTGGTTATATAAAAATAGTTGGTGTCGGTCAGAAGAAATAAGCCTCCATGGACACGCGTTAACCCCTTAGGGTCCGAATACGAACTTCGTGCCAGAACCGGTTTTTTTAGGGTAGCCACGTTTACACTGAAAAAAAAACAACCCATCCGTACTTAAATCAAGCCGAAGCGGTATCAATAGTACGGTAAGTACGCATTTCCTCAAATCAAGTACAGAATGCTTGATTCAAGTGCGTATTATTCAAGTGCCCCATACATAAAATAATCCGAAAATGGGATTGAATTAATTCCCAAACTGTGCTTTATTCAATAATTTCTAAGTTTGTTTAATCCCGAATTCGCACTTGAAATAATTCGAAAGTGAGACCAGATTCTAACCTAAAGCTTTTCCTACACATTTAACCAGAGATAGAGAGAATTAGGGTTTAAAAAACTGCATTCGAAACCAAAAACTGTCGAGATAGAGCTTTGCCATAGATGAGAAAAAGTTGAATTGAATTTAAATAATGGGGCTCAAGGAACATTTAAGCTTTATAGAATACGTATGTGTATAGTTTTTGAGTTAGTTAACGAAAAGTTTCGTTTTTACCGAAGTTACTGATTTTGAGGGCCTTGCAGTACACCAAAAATGCTTCGATTGGCCTGAAACTTTCACACATTTTTGTTTTTGTTAATCTTCAAAACAAATAAATTGTTATATGAGACTTTAACATTTCTAATTTTAAATGTAAAAACCATTCTATTTTGCATACAAATGGCATTTTGTATGGCGCTTACGAGGTTTTCGAATTGGCTTTAGTTTTTTTTTTTCGTTATTTTTATGCAAAGTTGTCAAGATCAGAATGCAATCGGGTGGGGTGGCAATTGTTATTTTCTACCATAAAAACAAAAAAAAAATCAATTTTGAAATAAATTTCGCTTACGAGGTTACGGAAGAAATGCGACGAAACGTAGTTAAAATAGTTTGATGCACCCAGAGAAAAAACAAATTCTTTCGTCCACACACTTTAACGCTTTTAATATGCACAGAAACTTTAGTCATAACCGTTGTTTAAGTTAATTTTGTTAATGCATAGATTTAATGATTATATACTTATTTTGTTCAAGTGTATTGTTATTCGTAATCAATTAAAATTAAAATTTTATCCTTGACACTTTTATTGCCATTCAAGTTAATTTACTCTGGCATATACACAATATTTTTGCGCCAGTGTCGTAAAAGTATTTATAAAATAAAGTAAAAATATTTAAAATTAACCATACAATTGTCGTGTGTGTATAAAGTATGGTTATGTGTGAATGAATGACTGGGATGGCTGACGAGTATTAAACAATTTCAGTTTTGTTGTTTTAATATTTTACAAAATAAAAATACAAATGATTTTCTGGTTATTTTTTCAGATTTTCGTGATGATATTTTCAATATGTTTTTGTTAATATTATTATTTTTATATTTTTTAAATGTTTTTAGTAAATTTATCTATGTCTGTATATAAAATGAGAGGGACATAGAGAGAGACTGAAGGGAGAATTTGTTCAAAAGCAAACGAATGTGGGATTTTTTAAGGAATGAGAAGGAACGAAAATAATTAAATTTTTTGTGCAAATAAAAAGAACAACTCTGGATTTAGGAAATATAAATTTGAGAAAAATATATTTAAAATTCGAAAATTTTCTAGGAAGCTCATTAAACTCACATTTTTGTGATAGTTTAGTATTAAAAAAAAATCACACGAATGGTTTGATGTCAGTTTGACGAAAATCAAAATACTTTTGATTTTCACCAAAAATTTTAAGCCAGTTTGATGTGTGTAAACGGCATTTCTTCAAACTTTATTTTAAAAATACAAATTTTTAACAAAATAAAATATAATTTGACATTTAATGCATTATATTGCTTGAAGTTTGATGATAAAAATTTGAAGTGTCGCTCTGCTAGGGAAATCAAAATATTGCAAACAAAAAAGTAAATTATAAGAAACAGTTGGTTGGTCAGCTGTGTCAGAAACCTTTGCCAGAAGAAACCGGCAGCGCCGGTTGAAGTTAATACATATTTTACAATACCATTAAATAGAAATTATATAAATTATAATATCCTAAATTGGTATCTTCGAATTTGAAGAAAAAAATGTTAAGAAGGCTGAGCCCTTTTGCGTCGCGAAAAAAAAGTACTTTTTTGCCCTCAAATAAACAAAAAATTAAACCAAAGAACCTTCTGAAATTGATCAACTATTAAAACCCCTGCTGCGATCATATTTGATTTTTAGAGATTTATTGCGTTGGCTAATTATTCATTGCTCCAATTTAAATGTTTTTCTATTAAGCTGCCATATAAGTACATTTTAATAGAAATCGTAATTTATTTTTTTGTTATTTCTACGAATTCTTAAAAATTTGTATGCCTGTATTCATAAAAATATTTTGAATTTAATAAAAGTTTGCAAACCAAAAATTCTATGAAAATATTAAGCACAATTTAAAATACATTTTTATAAAGCGAAACCCCCCAGTTCTAATTTGTTTAGTTTCACTCCTTAGACTTACACGCGAATATATTTCTACAAAATATTTATTTTAACGCCAATAATGTGAAGCTTTCAACAAAAACAATGGCAAAAAATAATAAAAATAAAAAAAATTTATATCATTCAATTAGTTGGTTGGTAGAAACAATATTTTTTTTTTAAACACTGTGAACCAAAAACCCAGCACGAGAGGAAGAGTCACGTAAAGAGAAAACACATTCGAATTACTGTATAAAAACTGGCAGCTGTTAATAAAAATGACGACAACAAGACACAGATATTAGTGGTGGTGGCGGAGGATTTTTGGGAAAAACTCTGGGGGCAATATAGGTACAATATATTTTGTGTATTTTAACATATTAATTTAATAGATGGCATGCTACTAAAAGGCTCGCAGGGTAGGCAGACCGGCACGTTGACTAACGGACTGCCAGGGATTTAGTCAGCTAGAAAAACTATTATTTTAATTCATTACCATTACAATTATAATAAAATAATCATTATTATAATTATCATTATCATCATCATCTTTATTATTAACGCATATTAATATACTTTTATATGGAATATAAATTATAATGATGTTTGTTGTTGGTGTTGATGTGATGGCGAGCAATAGATTGGGATAATGTGGCAATGAAAATGGCCGAGAGATGTTTTGCTGTTACTAAAATTAATTTTCAATTTGTTTTTTTTTATGATCGACAAATGAATTTTATTAATTTTATAATTAATTTATGACAGAGAAATTTTTTTAAATGGTCGGGTATATTTAAGTGATTGAGTATGCGTGAGTGTGCGTGTATAAGTGTGCATTTGTTGTTGTTAATGTATTTTAAAATATTTTATTTACAACGAAAACACTTAACAAGATAGAATTAAATATTTTCGTTTCATTGAGCAGGAGTGCAGGGAGGTTAATTCGTCCAAAAAATCAAAAAAAAATTTTTTTTGATTTAAAAAAAAATATAATAAAATTTTAATTGCTTATAACTTTTTTATTATAATTTTATTTTTTCTTTTCTTTTCAGTATTCTGCAAAGAAGACTTGGGGAATTTTAAATGGAGCAGTACTCAATTGAACAACGTGCTAAAATTGTTGAGCTTTATTTTTGAAATCAACGATCCATTGTTTTGACTCAGCGTGCATATCGTCGTTATTTTAATGTGCGGTTTGGACCCTCAGAGTCAACAATAAACGTTCACCGGATTTAACCGCCCCAGACTGTTTTCTTTGTGATTTTTTGAAAGGTAAAGTCTACATTAATAAGCCTAGAAAAATCCAGCAATTAAAAAGCAATTTACTCGACGAAACAAACAACATAACACCTGGGGGCAAATTTTGGCAGTCGTGATCGAATACTTTTTCGATTCGAAAGCAATATTATTTTAGTCGATACTGAACGTATCGTAATTATTTTTTCAGTGTTGTGAACACTCAAATAAATGCTTTACAAAACTTAAGAAATATTTTCGATCCGTTCAGTATGGACAGGACAGCATGATAAATTGTTATGTTTTTTTTTTTAAATTATGAAACAGTAATACGATCAGGGAAGCATATTCGTCAAATAATTAAGACTTGTATTATAGTGTAAAACGACCTTAGGTGCTAAAGGTTTCACAACCAAGTACGGCTACTTTTTTTAATATTTATTTTATTTTAAGTTATCTCTCTTATTTCAAATTTCAAACTTCCAAATGTGTGGAAAGCACATAGTTACAGTTATTCTCGAAAACTTTGAGCATGTCTCAAAAAAAATTAAAAATATATACGGGCCTGTTCTGAAAATCACGTGATTTGAAATCACGTGTTTTTGAAATCACACGTGTGCTTTTGTGGTGTTCTAAAAGTCATACCGTTTTTGTGTTTCTTGGTGTGCTTTCGGCAATTGAAGGTCACACCAAAACACACAAAAACGGGACACTAAAATATCACTCTTGTGATTTTAGTAGGCACTCGTGATTTGAAATCTCGTGATTTGAGTAAAAGTGATTTGCAGAACAGGCCTGATAAAGGGTTTTTCGAATTCGCTTAAAATTACCATTTGTGCTAATGTGCAATCATGCGTGAATTCTTTCATGAAGCCCTTGTTTAATTTTTGGGTAATTTTGAAGAATGAATTAACTTTGTAAGCAAATAAAGCCAAAAGACTAATTTGCTCAGGTTAGTTATTCCAACAAAATTGTTGTTTGCGATTTATTAACCCTTTAATAATAACCTGGACCAAAGGTAAAAGGCTATACATTAGGGCGGGTCGATTTTTTTTTAAAAATCGTATAGCAAAAACGTAATCTACATAAAATTCTAAGAAAATTATCCGAAGAAACCATGGGTCTAAAACAAAATCCTAATCCGCGCCTCTCGACTTGAAAATTTTTTTTGAAAAAATAGCTTTTTCCAAAAAGAAATCGAATTTTTTTAATAAAATGGTTTAGTAAGGTTATTTATTCTTTTGCACTTTATATTTTTTTACAATCAAAATTTTTTTTACATTGAAAAAATTTTCAACCAAGTAAAAAAATTTTCAAGTCGAGAGGCGCGGACTAGGATTTTGTTTTAGACCCATGGTTTCTTCGGAGAATTTTCGTAGAATTTTATGTAGATTACATTTTTGCTATACGATTTTGAATTTTTTTTTCATCCATACAAATCGACCCGCCCTACTATAATACATACATATATAAGTTACGGCGGTCTTGATCTCTCATATGAAACGGTTGTTCACAACCCTTTAATTGTGCAATTAAAACAAAGTTTATAATTGCAGATAATTTGTGGCTCAATGAAGTTTAAGTGGTGGAATACCCCACAGTGAAGAAGATACATATATAAGTTTGTCATTCTCTTTGTAATTTCTACAATATTGATGTTTGAACCTATAAAGACCGTATCTGGGTGGCGAAGTTGATTTAACGATGTCCGTCTGTCACGAAACCAAGACTGCCTCTAATTGTAACCGAAAATCCCGTTGTTTTTATTTTATTTTTATGTATATCTGGAGAACGCCAGGAGCCAAAGTTTCCAAACTAAGTGCAAGCATCTTGGCTAACAATACACAACATCCGAAAAAATGTGGGCGAGATTAGACAAGTGGGCGTGGCACAAAATTGAATTATTTATATTTAAAAAACTGCTTTTACATAACTTTATGTTACTTTCGCACCATGGTGAAGCGTATATAAGATTCGGCATAGGCGAATATAGCAATCTTGTTTTTAATTGAAAACGACGCTAAGCATAAAAAATATGTTTGTGTAAATGCACCAATTGAACAGCGCAAGTTTAAGAGAAAAAAAATTTTAGGCAAATTAACAATGACTATGTAAATGAGTTCTCATACAATTTGTGACCGGTCATTAACGAGGACGTAAAAATGCACAGTTTGCACATGTTGCAAGACTTTTAAGCGATATCATGAAAACCCTTATTGAGTTGTTTGTGTTAATATTTGAATGTATAAAGTAGCATTTACATATTTCGTTAGCGTATTCCCCTTTCTTTTGTGAATATATTGATATGCCAAAGTTTAAGGTTTCTAGGTTTTAACAATAAAGTACCAACATTTTTTTAGCTAATTTAGGAAAGTACTTTTAGGAAATCTAGTTAGATTTATTGCAGTTTACTATACATAATTACAGATTAAACAAGTACTCTAAAAAACAAAGAAAATCTCTTGTTCCGAAATATTCAATATAATTTTAGGGAATTATTCAAAATATTTTTGGTTTTATATCTATAAAACTAAATTAATCCCTCTCAATCCAGCCAAAATTTGCCACGTCATGATAAAAATCGATTAAAATAGAACAACAAAAAAGTCTTTCTTGAATTTTCGGTTTTCCCCTTTACAATGTACATATGTATGTTTACCTTTCTGTTGGCCTCCCTTGAGTATATTTTTCTATTA
The DNA here is from genome assembly GCA_949318255.1 of Pollenia labialis. Lineage (NCBI taxonomy): Eukaryota > Metazoa > Arthropoda > Insecta > Diptera > Polleniidae > Pollenia > Pollenia labialis. Next base: position 130,209,801 of record OX439140.1, read on the forward strand.
AAACAATATTGCTTGAATTTTAAACACACAGATACACACATAACCATTATTTTATGGTTGACTGTCATGTCGAAGCAGAGATGGGAAAACGGTATTTAAATAGCCTTAATTTTATGACGAGCGAACTCTCTGTTGTTAAATCGCCGGTAATTTTTTCATTTCATATTTGAAAAGAAAACTAAGAAATTATCAATGGTACATTCATTTCCATCCCTGTTATAGACCACAATTTTTGAACACACGTTCTCTGTTCCTCCCTTTAAAAACATATGTGCACTTACGTATTGTGTGTCTAATTGTTTGATGAGTTACTTAAATATTTATTTAACTGTCAATTATATTTGTTCTCAAATTCATTTTCTATTTGCTACGGTACGATTTTTTTGTAAAATTTTCAAAAAAAATAACAAGTCAGAAAGCTATATTCGGCTGTGCCGAATCTTTAGTGCCCTTCACCTAACGTAAAGCAGCTGCAAACAGAACTAAGACCCAGCTATGTCTACCAAATTATGACAATTTTTCGCCTACCATTCTTCAGATATTAAGAAATTTGTGTCACGCCCACTTCTGCAATTTCGCCCACTTTTGACACATCGAATCTATTTGCAGACATTTGGAAACTTTTACTGTTTCGATTCTTCAGATATACAGAAATTTATTTTTAAGTTGTAGGGGAGAAACCACTCCCACTTCTCCAACCCTCGCATTTTGTTTATAGCGGTTGTGGCTTTATAACCCAGCTTTGTGAACCAAATTTGGAAAATATTTTTTAACCGTTCTTTAGATATAAATAAAAATCAGTTTTGTGCCATTTCTGCAATTCCGCCCACATTTTGCAGGATATTTTGTGTTGATAACCAAGATGCTTGTACCTGATTTGGAATCTTTGTTTCTTGGCGTTCTCCAGAAAAAACAACAAGGAATGTATGGGCGGAATTAAAAGGCATTCATTGTTTTTTGCTCATGTCTTAGTCATTTATGGGCCGATCTGACTGAATTTCGATAGCAATATTTAACGGGGTACATGTGACATAAATATATACCAATATAGCAACCTAGTCCACATATTTTCTGGGGTCTTCGGAAAAGCTATTCAACATACAAACGAACATCGTTAAATCAACTTTGCTACTCGTAAGCGCCAAGAATATAAATATTTTACTGGGTCTAACATCAATATTGTAAAAATTACAAACAGAATGATAAACTTATATATGCGTACCCTTTCCACCTGTGGTGAAGGGTATAAAATTTGAAATATTTAGGTTTTATTTATATGTATAATAATTTCAGAATTTGATTCCCTACAAAAACGTTTCCACACTCTTCTTCCCACTTAAAATAGACTAGTTTTCTTACGTTTTTTATTTATAGGCATTTTCTTGAACATTTTAATTTATTTTTATTTTGTTAAAACTAAAAACATACATTTTGCTTTTAATTTCAGAAAATGTGAACATAAATAAATCAAAAAATTGCGGAAAACAATTTAAAGAATTTTGTTTAGCATTTTAAAAAGAATTTCAAAATGTACAATGAGAAAGCGATTTATTTATTTATTCATTCATTTGGTCGGTCGTTAGTTCGTTCGATCGTTTCTAAATGAAAAATGGTTGGGTTGAGATTTTTATTTATAAAAAAAAAACTGTTGTGTCGTTGCTTTTTCGCATTAATAAACACTTGAATGATTTCTTAGCGTTTAAAAAGAAATTGAAATAAATTTATTGGCTGAAGGGAAAAAATTGATTTAAATATTTAATGAATCTTTTTTGTTTAAACATTTATGGCTATAATTTGGTTTAATTTAACTTAATAAACAAACAAAATTTGCACATCAAACATTTTGCGGAAGTGCGTCCGTATTCGACCAGACATTTTTATGAAAAATACAATTTTACTTTTTATTAGTTTTGTTTAATAGTTCTAGGTAAAATTTTATTTTTAAATATACATACATATATGTACATAAATAATATTGATTAAATTTTTCAAATATTTTTGAATAAAAAAAATATTTTTAATTTCTAAATTTTTTCTGATATATTCAGTCTTGTGACAAGAATTGTATTTCTTATTTTCGCACTAGTTTTTTGATTAATATTTGCCAGAAATGTTTGATATTTGTCAAACTTATAGTGGTGTCTAGTGCTAACTGTAATCATTTCAGTGTAAATTCTAACGGCAAACAATTAATGTGAACGAGAAAATTTTTTGCTTAGTTTGCTTTCCCCAAAACAGCTTTAAACCAATCATTACCGCAAATTAGTTTCCTTTCTTTCGTCTGTATTTCTTTAAACAAATAGCGATCAAAATAGCCGTAACACAATCTTCGTCTGCATTCATTGAAAACAAAGAAACAAATAAAAAATGTATGTTTGCATGAAATATGTTTGTGTTGTTTATTTGCAAACAGAAACAGAAACGAAGTGTGTGTTTGCCAGGCCATTTGTGTGGCTTATTTTGGCCTTAACATTTCAATTCTCAAAATTAGATCAAGCTAATGAAAATAATAGACAATTTTTTATATCGCAAAATTTGTACAAGTAACCAGATTTTATTTTCATCGATTAATAAAGCTGAATTTTGCTTTAGATCTTTCTTTTCATCAAGTGTTGTCGGTGTTACACAACCAAACACATTTTCACTAATATGTACTACCATAACGCTTGATGAGTAGATATGTATTTTGATAGTGTATGATGCCCGTTAGATATTAGGCAAGCACAAGTACACGTGCAGTAGCTTGACAGCAAGCATTTTGATCGTTTATAGACTTCTTTAATAATTAAACAAACAAGATGAAATATATTTTTAATGTACATTTTTTTTTTTTTTAAATCCTTTTTTATCTTCTGAAGAATAAGATTTTCTTTATTTCAGACTAATATCGTGTTTAGACATGCACCTTAGCCCATTAGCGTCCAATTTTTATTTTAAAGAATGTTTGCTATTTTCGAAAAATAAAATTTTATTTATTATTTATTAAATTATTTGTGTATGTTCTCAAATGAGTTTTGGGCAATAAATGCCATTATTGAGCTCAATTATTCATATAAAATTTTAATTAAGTTATTGTTCAATTAATACGAAATTGTTATAAATATTGAGTAAAATTAGAATGCGACCCTGTTACAAGTGTGTTTAGTGAGCAAAACACAACTTACTAAACAAAGCGTTTTGACATTTTGCAACTGAAACTAATGTTCAGAAATGGTTGATATTTCGAGCAGTATAAACACCAATGCAACGCAAAAACCCTCTGTTGTTTCTCTTGTTTTTGTATTGTATTTCGTAGTATTGATGTACTTAAAAATGTTGTTGAAAACTTAAAAAGAAAATGTGATACATACTACTCAGATCAAAATGATAACTTTTTAACAATAATCCACAAGAAATAGATAACTTATTGGCAAAAGTAAGTCCAAATTTACAATGTGGGCATTTCTTGCCGGACAGACGAAGTTTGTTGGTAAGAGAGGAAAAAAGTAAAATGTGGCACGCATACAGCTTCGCCCTCATTATCAACAAACTTCATCTGTCTAGCAAGATATTTCCACATTTTAAATTGCACAGTTGCATCAAAATGGTTTGTATGTGTAACAATTAGGAATACATTTATTTAAAATTAGGTTTTTAACGAAAATTCTTTGCAAATAAATCATTTATATTTTTATCAAAGCTGTTATTTAATTTTATAAACTAAATTAAAAATTAATTTCAATTTTAAATATTTATCTATACATTTTTTTTTATTACAATCTTCGTTAGTCCCCCCCTTGTCATAAAATTTGTTGTTTTTAGTCACTTTTTTTAAATATTGAGTCCATGATTAATTGGATTTTCTTGTTGTTACATGTTTAAAAAATATAATTTCAAGCTTTTCCTTTCTGTGCCATTATCGACTTATTCATTAATTTAGCATTTTTTCGTGCTTTATACGTGTATTTTAACAAAAGTGTTGTGTTTTCAGCTATTCGTTCGTTCCTTCTATAGAACCAATGTAAGCCATGGTAAATGGGTGTGTTAAAGTGTTTGTACATGTTTTTAATGCAACACAAAAATGACGAAGTAGAAACCATTTTATAGCTATAGTGTGTTAAAAGATTAAAAGAGTTTTATAGTTTTCTTTCAATTTCGTCGAAGATTGTTTTTCCTGTAGTACTAGACAAGAACAGAAGTACTTTATGAAAGTCTATGGGGATGTTAAGAAGAAAACATAAAGAAAAAAAGCGTGCGGCATAAACATACAACACTTCTTCGTTTGTTCATAATATCAAATATTTTTTCTGGAAAATATTTTGACTTGTTAAAGAAAAAACAGAATAAACAAATATTTTTTTTTTTTGTTGCAACTCTACTAATTGAGAGTCATTATAATTGTTGTAGGGGTTAAATGAGATTTAAAAAATTAATTAACATTAATTAAATCTACTGTAAAATTTTGCATATAAAACATCAAAGAGCATAATTATGAGGTCAAATGAGAAATAATTGTTGGGAAGGGCAAGAGATGTGTAATTCTTATTTATCAGTTCTTTTCACATATGTATGTACATATAGATATTTGGAACATATCTATACATACCTACATACATATGTATATCCTTAGTCAAACAAAAATGCATTTTTGCTTTGGTTTAACTAAAGGCTCAGTTAGTCTTTACTTTCTGTTTCTCTTGCTGTCACTTACAATTACTTAACAAGTTTTTAATATTACAGATTGGACCGTAACAGAACAGAAAAACTAATCAATTTCACAGGTTTTTTAATAACAAAAACAAATCAGCTGATTCGTAACAGAACAGAAAGTAAAGCCTAATTCTGCCTTAAGGCGAATTAATTTTTCAGGTGGCGTTGAGAGCACATCTGGGCTTCTTTTTTTAATTAGAGAGAGAAATGTCAAAAGTTAATTGTGTTTTTGACATATCGACCAACGAAAACAACAAATAAAATACAATGTTGTGTTTTGGTGTTGTTACTTGTTGTAGTATCGCCACCAGTGTTTACATAATTTAGCCTTGGGTTTAACTCAATTTTTTTCTTTCTTTCGTTCGGTACCAATTACTTAAGTCTAGGACAACTATCGTAATCATTTACTCGTTTTTTCCAAAATATTTTTGTTTGAAATTGAGACCTACATATATATGTATGTTCTCTGCGATAAAGTCAGCAAACAAATAAAGTAAGTTTCTGGGGAAAAACAGGGTAAATTAATTTTGGTACTTTTTATAAATACATAAGCTTTTTTCAAAATAATTTTCCGCAAACTTGAATCGTTTGTCTTTTAACACAAAGGCAGCAAACAAATAAATTAAATTAAAGCGAAAAAAACTGGGTAAAAATTCATACTTTTTGTAGACAAATTCTTTTAAAAATAATTTTGCGCAAATTTTAAACCTTTTTGCCTTAACACAAAGGCATCAAACAAACATTGGAAGACGCGTTTTTTACAAAAGTTCGTTTTATTTATTTTTCATTTAGGGGGTAATTTTGTTGTTCACTTCACCTTACGTTGAATTTTTGAAAATTTAAAAAATTGTATATGAAAATTTTCTCAACGCAAGGTGAAGTGAACAACAAAATTACCCCCTTAGTGTTCTCCACAGTAAAGCCTACAGTACACGGAATGTAAAAAGCTACATGCGCATGTGGTTCTGACGTATTTGACGTCACAACAAAGCCACAATAGCAAGTTCGTGATGTGTGATGACGACAAAATTACGTCTGAACCACATACGAATGAGGCTTTTTACATTCCGTGTACTATACATAGGCTTAACAGAAATTGTTTTTATTCAACCGCTTAACCCCATATACGAAAAGTTTTAAACGGAAATTTTTGAAAACAACGGTTTAAATCAAGCTAAGACAGATTTTGTTACGCATGCGATAAGGACGGTTTTTATTGTAAAAATGTGACTCTTGCACCTCGCACTACCTCTAAGCAAGTGCGAAAAATCAGAGCAAGTTCTTGCACAAAACATATGTTCTACGTCAGTTGAATGGCGTTGTCAATTTCATAAAGTACTATAGCGTTTTTATTTAAAATAGTACTGAAAAGAGCAACTATTAATGTAATCATCAACCGTAAAATTTGTTTTTGTAAAACAAGCCGGACATATTTCTAATTAAATCAAAATGAATGCTGCAAAATATAAAACAAATCAAAATTCAACAAATATCCAGGAGTGTTCTGGAAATCGAAAACGCAATACGCTATAATTTGGAAGATGTTTTTAATACATTTTTAATCTAATTTGTATAATTTTTGTTATACAATTCCGTTAAATAGAGAAATATTTGTATAAGATTCTTTTATTACAGAAACGTTTAAAATTCTTGCGTTTAGAACACCCCTGATAAAAAAAACAGATAGCGAAATTAAAAATATTATAGAATATTTTGCAGACAATCGAATATGTACTCTACTTATAAAAGATGGAGTCTGTTATTTTTGCGTCTGCATTTATGCACTTGTTGCTAAATTTAATGCTCAAGTCACGTAATTAAATAATTATGAAAATATGTATAGCTAAAAGCCAAAAGTTGAAAATTTTAAAAAGCACCATATTAAGAAAAAAATCATGAAATTTGGTAGTACATATTTCCAACAACCATATTAAAGCTACATGAGGATTACATGATTATCAAAAGGAGTCTGTGGGGAAGAAATGAAATTGTGCATGCTTAAGAGTATTTTTAAAATAGCTTTGTGTAAAAAATATTCAACAATAGTTGCCAGATGAAATTATTCATCGTCACTTTGAGGATTCTTTGGTCTAGAAATTTCCAAGTGAAAATTTGACAAATTATGGCTAAGCTGGCCAATTTTATAGTTATTTAATCCCCATTTACATTATATTATTTTTATCGTTGCGATTCTTACCTTAAAGGCGAGAGGGTAGAGAGGAATTAAAAGGGGTACACAATCGAGTGTACTATTCGATTCGGTTTGTTCGTTCATTCGTTATTTCATTGTTCCCTCATTAGACAACAAATGTATTCAAGTTTTGTGGCAAGGAAAAAGTCGACAAAAATCGAACAATGTTAATATAAGACCGACTTCAAAGAGGAAACGACAATAATCGCAACGACAAAAATCGTATAATGTAAATGGGAACTTACAAAACTTTTTAAAATTGTTTAGCAATTTTTTTATATTAGCTTCACCTTCATTTAATTGGTTGGTAGTAAATTAAATGTTTCACCATTTCATAATACAAAATACATACGCTTTTTTTTTGTCGTTGGTCCCATTTTTTACTTGATAGTTTACGCTCCGGATTCTGGTAATTTTTCAGTACTTCTATATGAATTGCTGAAACAGTGGTCTAATCACCGCATTCGATACTATCGCATCGAATAAACTATCGATTTTTTTTGCATACGATAGACACTGACGTATCGAATGAAAACTCGAGAAATGTAATGTCGAGTTACTCGATATCGAATGCTATTACAGTCAAAGCCCGGTATAACGAATACGCAGTTTAACGAATATCCGATATAACGAATGGCCAAATTTTTACATTAACTACCTTATATAGCGAATTGCAAAAAAGAAAATAGTCCCGATTTAACGAATGACAAAGCAAAATAAAAAAATCATAACAGAACCGTTAGATTTTTGTGTGTGTTTTTGGCTTCTTTGCTTTGTATTTAAAGAACACGTGTGATGTGTTGCTTTTTTCGTTAAAGTTTTAGTAGTTTTGTTTGGTTCATTACGAAAACCAAATTTCAAATCGAAAAAGAATCTCTTTTGATAAAAAATTAAAGATTTCAGTAATATCCAAGTGAAAATATTAATAAAAGTTTTATTTCTACACTAAATTATAAATTCAATTAAATTTTGATGTTTTTCAAATTGTGGACCACCGTTTTTTATAAAATTTTAAGGTAAAAAATTACTGACCGATATAACGAATATCTCGGTATAACGAAAGGTCTAAACATTATATCATTCGTTAAACCGGGCTTTCACTGTATTTCAAATTCAATAAATTTCATTCGATATCAAGAGTCGTGATACAAAAATATATAATTTCGATAAATTTTGCTCGATATCGTATGCGGTGATTAGACCCCAGTATATGGCCATTTCCACAGAAAATCTACTTTTTACCCTTTGGGCATGTAAGGACGAAGAAAAAGTGATAATCGTTCTATATTTTCGCATAGCCCCCGGACAAACTTCTTTCCAAAATAGAAAATTTGTTCTGTAAATACTGAGGCGTAGGGTACGTATGACCGGGATTAACCGAATATAATGTTTTGTTTTCAAATAAGCCATGTTTGTTTTTTTATAATAATTTAAAGGGCATATTCTTATTTTTTGTTGTGCATATTTCTGGTTTCTCGGGTTGCTGTTTCGTTCTATTTTTATAGATTTTTTTTAAACAAGAGAAATATGTACCTATGTATGTATGTAAATTTTATAACAAAAACTATTCAAAATTAGTAAAAATTATGAGGATTTAGTTTAGGCAATCTCACAATTTTGACGATTTTTAATCATTTTTGTCTGGCAACTATGATCCGACTACAACCAGAAGGAAAAGTTAAAAGAAGCAACAAAAAAAGGAAGTAAAGTAAAGTTAAGTAAAAGAGCTGTGAAAAAAATATGGCGCAAATATTAAGTGAGTACAAAATTTACAACAACAACATCAAAAAAAAAAAACAGAATTTATGATGAAAGTTCTTTTTTGTTTTATTTTGTTTGCTTTCTTTTCATTTTATTACAAAAAGCGTAGAGTGTAGTGATTTTATGTTCTTGCTTTGTATGCTGAGAGGGGAAAATCGTATAAGAACTAGGAAGAAAAAAACTAAATAAACCCAATCTATGCATATAAGTAAGTTTGGATGTATGTATGGATAGTTGGAGTATTTTAAGTTGCCGAGCTACAAAAGACAGACACGACAACGACGACGATGATGTACACGAAAAATGTTTTATTAAAACAAAAACAACAAACCGTTGAAATACTACAAAGTGTGAGTAAGTGAGAAGAAGCCAAAGAAGCATAAAGTAATACAAAAATGCCACTGGCATCCGATTTGTGTTGGATTTGCTCATAAAGTTGTTAAACAGATTGTCGGTATAGATACCTTCATCATCATTTTTCGTATGATTAGTTTTATGTAATTTTATCAAGTATTTTAAGGATTTTCATTTCTGATAAATTGTTTATACGTAGGCTCATTGTAAAGTGAGCGTAAAAATATAAAAAAATTTAAATTTTTCAAAACCTAGGTAGGTATATCGTCGTCAAAAGTACGTAACATCACTTTTTCTAATTTTACAGGAGGAGCAAAAAACGTTATAAAATAAAAAATCGTTCAGATAGGTACCTACATATATGTAGAAACAATTGATGAAATATGGAATTAAAACAGAACAACAAAACTAATTCAAGAGAAAAAACTCTATTTTTCGGAATATTTTTTAAGTTATAGGTATGTATTTGTTACGTACTTTTGTATTTGTGTTTTCTGAAACAAAAGGACGTATCTATCATCATACAAATCGTCACCTAAAAGACCTAATAACCTATCTGCAAAAATTTCAAAATTGATTTTTTTATGGATTTTTATTCCTTATATCATAACGCATATGTGTGCAAAATTTTGAACATATAATATTACAAATGACAAAGTTTTTCTACCTAGAGGACCGTTACGCACAAAAAAAGAGAAAAATAAATCATCAAAAATCACGATAAAAGTTTTATTTTGTTGCATAGTGTAATTTAAACAAACATTAAGTACTTGTTTTTGCTTAAACCAGTAAAAGAAACTACTACTGTAATTATTTAATGTAAATAATATTCATGTTCTTAAAATTTTTTTTATTTATTCATACTAATTAGTACTGCAGATAGGTTATTTTGGTTTCAGATTTTTACAATTCCAAATAACCTAAGTGTCATAACATAAGTTTTGATTAGAAAAACAAAATTTTCTCAACCGATAAATATTACTGGTTTCATTTTAATCAAAATGTGTAATTTTCGTTTCAATATCGTTAATAGTTCCCATTTTATAACGTTTTTTCCCTCCCCTGTAAACTTTTGAAAACTGCAGATAGGTTATTTCGTCTTTTAGGTGACGAAATATTTTATTAAAGAGAAGTGAAAAAATTAAAAATATGAAATAATTTTTTTATTCCTTTTATTAACGCTTTAAGTTTTTTGATAGAGACGTGAAAGATAACCTAACGAGTCATAATCAATCAATACGTACTTTTGGATTTTCGACAAAAGACTGAACTACATACATACATGCATACATACATACCTACTTTTTAACTGTATATATTGTAGACAAGTCGAAATTAATCGATACTCTGAACTATGGATTTGACATTCTAGACTGATCAATATTCTTAGCTTTAGACTTGCTGATATCCAGAATTTTACTAAGTAGATAATTACACATCTGCAGACTAATAGTCCCAACAAAAGACTACACAGAAAAAAATTTTGCAGCAGTAAAAGCATTAATCAAAAATAAAATCCGTTTTCATTAAAAATTTAATGAAGTGAATTAAACGTTTAATTGATATTATTAATTTGTTTACTGATACAAATTAATATAGTCAATTAAATTTTTAATACACTTCAAAAGTTTGATTCACTTGATTAAATTTTTAATTAAATCTGATTTTTTTTTTTATTTTTTATTAATGCTTTTACTGGTGCAAATTTTTTTCTGTGTAAGCGATAACTTGAACTGTAAAATAGATGATAGAACAGTCGATAGCCTGAACTATAGAGCATTTAATAATCCGTATTTCATTTTTGCAAAATATTTTTTATTTTAATTTCAAATATGTATAAACTATTAAATAGTTTACTACTCTATAAAAGTTTTATATCATTCAGAAAAAATGAAATAATTTAGCCACAAGCTCATTAAATACATATGTATGTATGTAGATAAAGCATTAAAAAAGTAATAAAATAAATTAAATTATTCAAATTTAATTAAAGATTAGCCTACGCACATTTAAAAATAAATGACTGTGTAAATTTACTAATAGGCAGTCATTATTCACTTAAGCTATGTTCACACCTATCATATATTTGACATCCTACACGTAACCACTTGTTTTATTAAAATATTGTTTGCTTTGGCAAAACGTTTGTTAAATCAAATAAACAGTTTCTTAATTAGATTATAAACTTACTTACAAATAAAGTTAAGGAAGTCAACAAAAATGGTTTAAAATAAAAGTTTGATAAATTTACTGGTCACGCTTTTTTGAATTTTTTTCGTTAAATATTTGTAAGGTCTGAAAATGCCTTTGCTCTGTTACTTGCTACTTACTAGCTTGCTTACTTACTTAGTCAGCCAACCAGCCGGTTTGACAGTCAGTTATTAATACATACATTCATTCAGCCAGTCATTAAAAAAAATACTGTCCAGGAGGAATTTTAAAAAAATCGTCTACAGATTATTTAACTGAATGAATGACTGACTAACTAAATCACTTACGGACTGAGTTACAGACTTACAAAACAAACAAAAATTTATAAACGAATGTATGGATGTACTTATGTATTTAAAAAGTTAATACAGCACAAAAAGTCGAGTGCGGTTTTGTTAAACATATAAATAAATAAATATTAAACATAAATATTTAGTGTTTCGGTTGCGGTTGCGGTTAAATTATTATTTTCTCTCATTTTGCTTTGTAAACGTTTCCAAGTAATAGTTCTCGCATGTTTGGATTGGTTTAGTTGGTTTTTCACTTCGAACTTGTTTAAGAAATGTTTTATAAAAATTTCCAGAAATTCGAATTGATTTCTAACTAATAACAATTTCCACAGTCTAAAGAAAGTTTATAAAATATAGCGCAAAAGTTTTCACCCGATGTAATTTTTTTAATAAATACATAAGAAACTTAAGTTTGAATTGTGTTTTTTATTAAGTAGAAAAAGGGATATCGGTCAAGTGGAAGCCGCTTTATTTATGACATTTTCTATCACTCTTGCCACAATTTCCGGCGATAGGTTCCCGCATTCGTTACGGATATTCTCCTTGAGCAATGGTGGGCGCTCCATAGCACAATTGTGCTGAGAGAGTTCACACGTATTCTTAGCCTCTTTAATTTTGTTTTTGATGAGACACACTTTCTTATATTTTTTGTATTTTTTTTTTCAAGAGAATTTACCCAGCAAACACACGTGTTTTTTTTAAACTAGTTCATTTTGAATAAGACAGCAACGAATGCACATGAAGCGGATGCTTACATACTTTCTTATATTTTTTTTTCAAGAAAATTTACACATGTGTTTCATATCAAATAAATAATGTTAAGCGAAAAATATTTTGCTGTTAATAATGCGTTTGATAACATACAATGCCTTTTATGCTATCAAAGCTTTAAGGAAAAAGGGAGTGTGTCATTAAAAGATATTATGACGCTTTTCATAACGATATGAATAAGTTTATTGGCAAGGAAAGGGAAGAATTTTTCAATAAATATAAAGACATTTATTTAGGAAAAATAAAAGAGTGGTTGCTACCATTTGACCATACCAAAGAAGATTGTGGAACCAAAAAAAAATGTTTTATTTTACTTCAAATGCGTAAAATATTAAATAAAGATATATAATGCACCATTATATTTCAAAAGCTTGGCTTTGTGTTTGGTGGGTAATTCTGCCATCTCACTAATACTAATAAACATCAATACAAGCACAGTTTTAATTGTGCCCACTTCTGTCCTTGAGTCTGAGGCTTGTTAACATACGACTCGTGTCTTCAAGAAACCCCACAAGAAGAATTGGATAACGGTTGAATCGGGCGATCTTGCCGTCAAGTGCAAATCACCAAAACGACCTCAGAAAATCGAAAGTATTATTTAAAGTTGTTGAGGAGTGTAGAGCTCAATTTTTTATTGACGTGTATTTTGTATATCGTTCGTTCATTATTAGTTTGGATCATATGCCAAAAAATCGTAGTGGAGAAAAATGACAATGAAGCTTTACTGAAAATATACCCAATAGAATTTTTTTGTATTTTCATTACTGCTTCCAACATATCTGTGGCATTTTGGCAAAACATCTTAAGTCAAATTTAAAAATTTGAAAAAAAAATGTTTAAATCATACGAGTTTTCAATCAAACCCCATTTTAGTTTACGTTTTTAATATTTTTTATTATAAACGAAATTTTTCTTTAATTTTGGTTTATTTTATTATTTAATAAAAATGATTTTTTCACCGAGTTTTTTTCAAACGTTTTTGCTATCTTATCTCGACTTAAGATGTTTTGTCAAAATGCCAGAGATATGTTTTGAAGAAAAATGTAAATTTGTCTGAACTAGGGGCCTGTTCGGAAATGCATCACTGCGCTGCATCAGTGATTTCAAATGCTTAAATTTATATCTGTGAAGTAGATGTGGACCAAAAAATTGTCAAATACTCCACAAAAATAATAGTCACACAATAAAAAAATAATTAAATTATTTTATATCGGCATTAAAAAAAGTTTGCTTTTCTGATGCAGCGCAGTGATGCATTTCCGAACAGGCCCGAACTTAGAAGTCAGTAAGTAGTATTTTATTGAAAGGGAAAATTATTGTTTTTTGCAGCATACGCCATAATTTAACTACTACTTGTTTTCCTAACGGCAATGAAGCGAAGCAAGGGGGTATTTATTTTGTTCGTTTTGTATGAGGAATTTGCAGCATTCGTCAAACAGTGGCGTGTAGAGCAAAACAGTACTTAATAAACTTTAAAAAAGTTGAAATGGAGCATGTTATTATCACAGAAACCACAAAAAATTTCGTGTAACAGGTTTTGGATTCAGAAAGGTGGTATTCAAAATATACATACATATATACGTCATACCTAACTTAATTTTTTTTTTTTTATTGTCGGTAGGTCAAACCAATAATGAGCTGACGATATGTCGAAGCAGAGCTGGTATTACCGCTATTTGCAAAAATTATAGCTTCCTCCGATGGGATAATAACCTACATTAACAAGTTGAAACTACCGATTATTCTATATTTTAGCTCGTCGATTTGATTTTATGTTTAAACTGTTGTCTATATTAAAGTAAAAACAACTTCAGGCCATTGCTCAGACTTTTGGCCATTGGAGTTATTTTGTAAATCCCTTTACCTTGCGATAAAAAATGTTTTACATGAAATTGTTTGAATTTTAAAAAATTTGTATGAAAATATTTTTCAAGTGATGTAAAGTTTTTTACAGAACAAGGCGTTCTGTACTGGTCTTTAACGTGTTAAATAATAGTCATACGTCTGATCTTTAGTCCAGACTATTGACTTGTCTAGAGGTTAGAATATCGCCTGGGGTATTGTTTGGATTAACTACTGGACTAAAGTTCAGACTATCGACTAATCTATTGTTCTGATTATTATTTCTATACATAGTTTGAACTATTGACATATCTATAGAATACTAAATATAAAACCCATGTATCACTAAAATGTCTTTAGAACTTATGTTATTATCCTTGTGCAATAAAATATCAAGCCTGCTATAGACAGTACAGTCCGTGTAAGAGAACTTTAGTTTGGAGTACTCGTAATTGGTTCTGTTGTTTTGCTACTACTCAATCATCTTTGTAAAAATTCATAACATTATTTGATCGTTGAGTTCGCTCTGCATTTATAACAAATGGACAGACATTCCTTTGGGTCCGTCGAAACGTTTGTCTGTCAGCCAAGTGAGCGAGTGTATTTATTAGTCGTACTTGTCAGTTAATATTTCTTTTTTTTGTTTCGCTTTTGATTTTTATTTTGACAACAGCAAAAAATAAAAATAATGATGATGAGGGTTTTTTCGTGTTGGTATACCAACAAATACAAAATGTATTTTGTGAGTTTGTTTGTTTGAGAGTGTATTTATGAGGAGTGTTTATGTCGTGATAATAAACTTTGATTTAATTTACGATTTGTTACAACTGCTGCCTTTGACACTGTTATCGTTTGCAATTTTTATAATTCAATTTAAATTTAGTTTTGTTTTTTTTCTTTCGTTCGTATTCATTTCACATGATTTTATTTAATTTGTTTTGTATTGTTATTTTAATTTTGTAGTTTTTTCTTTTTGCAAAGTATTTTGTCATCATTTTGCATGAATTTTTAATGAATATTTCAAATGAAATTTAAATGAAAAAAAGTTAAATAAAAAGATTGAATAGATTATAAGCATGATTATCTGGGTTTATAGCATTTATATAAAGTTAAAGAGTTAATTTGATTTTAATATAATATTAAAATAAATGAAAAAAAATTATGCCTTACAAAAATAAATTAAATAAATAACAAGCTGCTAAGTATTTAACGGTTAATAATTAGCAGAGGCGTAGTTAGATTTGTAGATAAAAGGGGAATTAACAGAAGAAGGATGTTTTTATAAGAACTTGCTTGGGAACAATGAATATTATTTCTAAAATGAGCATTTTAAAATTTTTTAATATACATAAAACTTTTTTAAACAAAGTAGGTACATACGTTACTTGTACAAAAAACAGTTGCAGTATGTACCTTAAAAATTAAAGTTTTAGTAATTTTGTCCACAAATATTTAAGTACATTTTAGAGATGTAGGTATGTACATATTTTTTTATATTTTTTCAAATGTAGATTTTAAAAAAGTAAATCAGAAAGATTTTTTTTCAATAGTTCTTTTTTAGAATTTTTTTCTATATGACGCGAAAACGCAACGCTGGGCCTTAACGATATATGTAATTGAAACAAACTTAACTTTGCCAAGTGCCACTTTCCAGTTTAAGATTAACTTATTTTAGACCGCGATTCGTATTCAGGTTAGAGATAAAAAAAATTGTACTGACCAATTTTTACCAATGTCCTAGATGCAGCTCTTGTAAATGCTTGGAAACTGCATTGTGTATTGAGAAAAAGTGGAAAATAAAATAAAATGGTGTTTTTTGAAAAACTAAAAATGTCGAGACAATAAGAGCCAAACTCATTAATGCTTCATATCCATATTACCTGTTAGAAATAATGGTTCAAACATTGTTCGCCAAGATTTAAGATTACGCTGTAGACAATGCAACTGTCAAACTTTCATAAAATATGCAGTAAAAACTTAAAAATATGCCCTGAAAATTGTTAAAAATATGACCCAAAAAAATTCCAAAATTGCTTATTTGAAAACAAAATATTACATGGAATAAAAACAATCCTAAAATTATTTATCGAAAGAGCCTAAACCCCAATGTATTTACAGACGAATTGTCGAGATGTTACCCTATTTGGAAACGATGGGCAGTAATCGGCTCACATAAACAAAGTTATGTAAAGAGATATAAATTCATATCAGAGTTATTTGGGCCGAATATTATCTAGATATGAGATTTTTTGTCTTAAAGGGATTTAAAGGACGTTCGCTTAATTGTTTATTAATGTTAACTTTTTAAAGGCAGTTGAAGCTATACAGCTATATAGATGGAAACTTTTGGGAAATATGAACTGATTCAAAAAGAATTTAATTTGCAGTAAAATATTTTTGGGGAGAATTTAATCTATAAACATATTTAGTTGTCGAACAGGGCTGGGCAGTATTTGAAATATGTGCATGTATTTAAAATACAAATACGTATTTTGTATTTGTATTTGAAATACATGACTTGCAAGTATTTTGTATTTTTAATACATGTCCAGCAAGTATTTTGTATTTTAAATATATCAAAAAATGGGAGTACATATTTTGTATTTTAAAAACATAGTTTACAAAATATATTTTGCCTGTTTATTGATGGTTGTTTGCATTTAAACGTAACTATCAGAATATGGAAATATCAGAAGTAGAAGCACCAGTAAAGAAGACGATGATTTTGTTGTTTTCGTAGATAGGAATGATGGTGAATCTAGGGCATCAAATTTGGAGTGGGAATTTGTCAGTTTCCTCAGTGACAAGAGCAAAGACAATAAGGGTATTCATTTCAGTTTTTTTATATGTTGGAAAAATGGAAAAGTGGAAAAATGTAATTTTTGTTACAACAACCACAAAAAAAATTCCACAAAAAGTTACATTTTTGTCAAACTATAACCAAGTGTAAAAAGTCAGGATAAAAAGATGTAATTTTCCACAATAAACGTCAAACGAAATAATGTTGACATTCATAAAAAATTGCTAATTTTTAATACAAAAAATTTTAAAAATTATTTGTTATAGTTACAACATTTTAAAAATAACTTCTTTCTCATTTAACTTTCAAAAAGAAAAAAAAAACATATTAAGAATTGGTTCAATAAAAAAAGTTATTAAAAAAGAATTAAAAAAAAGAAATGAAATTAATGAAGTAAACATTTCTGCAATTTAATATTTCAAAGTTTATATTGTATTGTTTTCATGAAAATGTATCTTTACATACCTTTATTTTCGCAAATATTATCAATTTTTGTTAATGATGTGACAATTAAATAAATTAATTAATTAACTTTTTGCACTTATTTGGCATATTGAAAACATCAATTACCTCCACGAATTATTTGGCAGATTTTTTTTGACAGTTTGTACTTTTTACAAAAAAAAATAAAAAAACCCCCGTTCACGTCAATAAGAGTGTAATTTTTCTTTTTTCCATTTTTCCGACCAAAAAAACTTTGAAATGAATACCCTTAATATCATTCTTGACAGATATCCAAATATAAAAAGAGTTTTTATAGAATTTAATACAAGTTTGTGCTCATCAGGCCTTGTAGAAAGATTATTTTCTTCAGCAGGTTTCATTTATTCTCCATCAAGAAACTGTTTGTCTGATGCTACATTAAAAAATCTAAGCATCTAAGTAAGCAGTAAGATGTAACTTAACCGTAACGCCTAAATCTGAAAAAAATTGATTTTTCTTACTTTTTTTAATGTCAGCTAACTTAGGCTTAAACCGAAAGTTTGTCAAAATTAACGTCGTGTACGTCAATTAAATGGTCACTATCAATAAATATAAGTGACATAAAATTCTTTAACACCGGAGATAAATTTTAGTTTTATCACGTATATCCGCAACGCAACGTTACGTTTACGTTAGAGTACCTATTAATACATAAGCTTGGTAAGAAAACGGAACAGCTGAACCGAAATGTAAAAATTTACGTAAAAGTAACTAAGCCTTAGGCTAGATCCAGTCGTCAAGTCCTGTTGAAATTTAAGTCGAATCTAATTCTAGTGTTAATCAAATTAATGAAAATAAAAAAAGTCTAAATCAATTGCCAGACAAATCTAAGTATAGTTGATATCAATATTCAACTTTTGAAAAAGTTCGCAAGAAACATGACACAAATTTAGCCTCATAAAAATCCCCTTTTAACATACGCCTTTTTAACATGTCATGCTCTATCTCTTTCAGTTTCCTTTCCCGTTCCTACCATTTGACAATAACGAAGTGATAATACAACAACAAATAACAAATATTATATGGTGTTTTGATAATTAATTTGTTCATTCTATTGTTGAACATTTAATATACGAGAACAATTTTTTGTTTTGTAAATAATTTAAAAGCCTCTTTAGTTAATAATATTTATTAAAATAAAAGTACAATCAATTTGTCTCTATTCATTAATTAAACAATTGATATCTCATCGTATAATAAAGAAAATAATTTATATGTATGTATATAATATTGAGCATAGAATTTCTTTCGACATTATTAAAAACTGGTTATTAAATTTATTATGATTTATTTTATTGATTTAAAACAATTTTATTGTATTGTATATTGCTTTATTTTTAATTTATTACAAGATTTATTACAAGCGAATTAAAAAAGTAATAAAGACCAATATACAAAAAAATTGTTTTTATTTTTAAAAGAATTTTGAATTATTTATAAAAAAAAAGGTGAAAAAACTTAAATATGTACATAATAGTGATGACTTTTGTTGAAGACATCCAACAGTTCTAAACTTCAATGCATTTGGTGTGCAAACTTTTTTCAAGCTCATGAAAAAGTAATACCGCACTTCTTAATTTTGTTCATGCCCTAAATGATTTTGGAACTGGATCTTGCATATTTACAAAAATTGCAAAAGTCACTACTCTAATGTGCAAATTTATAAAAAATGAAATGCCCAAATGACAACAAATCCAAAATAAAAAACTATATAGTTTACGATTGCAAAATGAGATTAAACGACTCAATAATGATTATAAATACTTCCATTCAATTGATCAAAAAGGTATCAGAAAATTTTATCACAAATGATTCTTTCAGGTGATTCATCACAACGAGAGTATCATTTATGATTGAAAAATGAGCTCATATACGGGTATTTTGCTATTGAAGCTGATTCCTAAATGATTAGATTATGATACAAAATGCTAGCTGGGATTATTAAAATGTAAATGTGTTTTTTTAATATCATGTTTAAGTAGTTATTGGTATTTTTATTAATCACAAGTTTTGAAATTTTGTTTTTGTTTTAAATGTATTTTAAACGTACGAGTCGTGCGCTCGTGTTATACCAACAGGCAGTTAGTAATTGTACATTTTGTATTTAATTATTTTTTTCTAGTGGCTTGTTTTTGAATAAAGAGTTGCCATATTTAAGGATTACAGTGGAGTTCGGTTATAACGAACACCTGTTATAACGAATAATTGTATATAGCGAACCATTTTTTTTGTTGTCTTATAAAAAAACTGTATGGAAATTTAAACGCTTAGAACGAACAAAAAAAGCGTTTGTAGATATTTGTCTCGCGTTTTTAAATTTGTCGAATCCAAAAACAGTCCAATAAGTGTTTTAATATTTTTTTTTAATTGGAAAACTTTTCCGCAAGAAAAGTGATTAATTCCACATTACCAAAATTATGTAAAAACGTACGTAAAAAGTCCGTGTTTAATAAAGATTTTTATTTTTTTATTATATTACGAAAGCGTCCAACATACAAAGAAGTAAATAATATGAATATAAATTATTCTTTGAGAAAAAATGTATAAATGCCTGGTTGCGTAAAGTGACAAAAAGTAGAATTTTTTGCATAAAAGCCTGTATGACCTTTGATCTATTATATCGTTACAAAGGTTATGAAATTAATAAAGAATTGTAAATTCTTCTAAACAGTAAACTTTTCCCATATTTTATTGTTTTTATTTATCAATTTAATAGTGTTTTCTTTTCTACAAAAAAATGTGCCTTTTTTTAAAAAAAATTCAATTTGATGTCTTTTTCTTAAAAATTTTGCTCCCGAAAAGGGTGGCTTGTTTTATTCTAAAAAACTCATGCTTTTCGGCAGCAAAATTTTTAAGAAACACCACACCATATTAGTTAATATTCAGATGATTATCGTTTAAGTTAAAACAATAATACAGAAGTTCATTATAATTGTTTAATGCTTAAAAACAATAAAATAATTATAATTCTATAAAATGACTTTAAATACCTTGTAATTAATAAATTGACTTAATTTGTTATTGTGTGTTGTTGTTGTTGCTGTTTTTGTTATTATTATAAGTATTATTGTTGGAGTAGTTGTTTCTACAAGCTATTGATATAATAATTCATTTATAGTTGTTGTGTATTATTATTGTTATTATTTTTTGCCTTTATACTTTGTGGGTAGACACGAACAGAAGACATTTGAAAGAATAAATTCTTGAATGGGGAAAAGAAAAATGTAAGAGAAATCAAAATCAATTATAATGGCCATTTTCTCAATGTATCGACAAACTGCCTGTTTTCTTAATGTCGACATACATTTATTAGACCGATAAACTGTCTGTTAACGAATTTGGTTTTCTTAATATGAAGATAAAAACACAGCCGTATTCATAATGAATATTTGGCATGAAGTTAGCACAAAGTTTATTTATAATGTACTTACCAAGCTCTAGTTAACGATTTGCTAAACTCTTTTAACGAGCTTGGCTATGTTAAATAATTTTTTTAAATTACCGTTTTTTTAATTAAGGCCCAGGCCCACGATGTCGACAAGAACATTTCTTTCGTATATTTGTATTGAAAACAATAACAAATTTTAGATTTTTAATATTGTTTTTAATATAAATGTGCGAAAGAAATGTTCTTGTCGACATCGTGGGCCTGAGAGTTAATCTTTTTTTATTTTAACTTTAAAAACTTTTTAAAATTGTTAAATGTGGAGGAAGACGAAAAAATTGACAAAACCAGCGACGATTAATGCATAACGTGTTGAATTTTTTGGGAAATATAATGTGGCATCATTAAAATTTAGATATGATTTATAAATTGTTAGCAGATGGAGAAAAGTTCATTATGTATTAAATCTGTGTTAACAAGCTGCTAGACTTATCGGTCTTCTAGTTAGGAGCTCGTTGTACGTAGTGTACAAACTGTGGCTTACTTTTTGATAGGAATACGGCTGATAGTTTTCAGTTGGCAACACCTCTTAAAATACATGTAAAAGTTAAGAGTCAGCTGATTAAATTTATCTGTTAGGCAAATAAATAGCAAGCAGATGATTGCTGATTAGCTTTGCGACAGTTTTAAAGCAAATTAGGCAAATTAGCTTGTTATTTAATGCGCAGTTTTTTGTTGGGAAAAAAAAGATAACCGCGTAATGAGAAATCGGCCATAGTATATTTTAAGTCAAATTGAAGTAAGATTTAAGAGTGGATAACGTCATAAATGTATCTATAAGTCAGGTCAATGTCAAGACCAAGTGATAAAGTAAAGTAAGTCAAACCCATCCATATGATACCCTACACTACAGTATTCATAGTACATATAAGCTATTTAGGACCAATGGAAAATCATGTATGCTGAAAAAACAAATTTTAATATGAGGTTAATATTCAAATAAGAGATAAAAGTTTTTTGTGCTGAACATTATCAAGCTATCAACATTTAAATGAGATTCGTTCGTCTTAAAGCGATTTATGGGACCTGAGGTCTGGCCTTTCTAGTACAAAATTTTGCCATGGCATTGTTTCTATTTTAACAATTATTGCCACTAAATGTAATAATAGCATTAATAGATATTAGGATTTATGCTTAATACATTGGATTAATGATTAAAGCATTAAAATGACTAAATATAAAACAAAGAATCGAAGTTATACAAAATATGAAAATTGGAAATGCACCAGAATACCTTATAAATCAACTAAGCTCAGCTGAAGGTGTACTACCAAACCACCTAAGAAATGCTAACAACATAAGGCTTCCATGAATAACAACAACTGCAATGTAATTGTCTCTTTTCAAAAACGATAAAAATATTAATGTTTTAAGAAGAAAAATTGCAATTTTTTTAAGAAAAATACATTAATTAAAGCTTTACCTTTGGCTTTTGTTTGTTAAAAAAAATGAGATAAAATTTGTATGTAGAATTTTGAATAGTTATAAAAAATAAAATGGTATCTCCTTTGTATTTGCATTGGCATTTGAGTTGGTCAAATTTGAAACGCCTTTAAAAAAAATTTGGTAAGACGATTTATGTTGCAATGAGATACATACATATGTATTTTAAGGCCAAATTTAATCTAAATACCAACATAATAAGATACTTTAAGAGCACAAAGACTATTCCGGTAAGAAGTTTGTAGAACAGCCATGTGAAATTATTGGCGGATTCTCACCATTCTCAATAGGCTTCGTCTTTATAACAATTGAAACGAATGTACCTAATGTTCATCCAATTATTTTCAAAAATGCTAACTGTACTAAGTGCACAAGGTTACGTGCACATAAAGTTCATATTCCGAACGTTTCTTTTTTAAGAAAAACTGAGGCATTAATTATTTTTTTTTAAATTTTAATTAATATTTTTAGCTCAAAATCCTTAAGGCCATGTCAGATAAAACTTTTGCTTCGCGTTGCGTTAGAGGTTCGCTTTGACATCCAATATGAAATATTCATACTTATACGAAACATGTCACATAAAGAACTTTTAACGCAGAGCGAAGCGAAAAGTTAGGCAACTCTCATCTTTTTGCGCGCTTTGACAGTCTGCTAGTATAATTTTTTATATTTATTTATTTTTAACAAACAATTCGTGTGTGTTGTCAAAGTATTTATTGTGACATACACCTTTTGCGGTACGCTTTTCTGTCAAAGTTAGAAACGTCACGCAAAGCGAAGAAGTTTTATCTGACATGGCCTTTAGTCAGTAGGTTTATAGAACTTCTTTGTGAATGCGAAAGTCCCCTTTTACAATGCGGCAAGTGAAAGACAGACAGACGATGTTTGTAGACGAGAGAGAGAAAAAGTAAAGTGTGTCACGCATACAGCGTCGCCCCTTACCGACATACTTCGTCTGCCTGCATTTCACTTGTAAAATGAGACTTAGAAATCCGTAGTGATTTTAAATGTTAAATCACAAACGATTACGCATGCAAACATGTTATGCAATCACGCTCACCAACCAGTAAGTCTTGTCTAAATCATGAGTGGCATGAAAATTTAGAAGCACGCAGGCATATTTAACTTTGGCAAAGTCAAAAGCCAACTAATAAAAAAAGTCGCATCAAGTATTCTTACATTCTCAGTTCGTACGTTTAAACTAAAAACTTAATAGGAATTTTAATTCATAATAGAACTCATTCTTTAGTTCTCTGTTTATAAAGAGGATACAAAAACTTCCCTTCCTCATAAATTAAAAACTTAGTCTGTGTTTACTTTTTAGATTTATTCTGTTATTATTGTACTTTTATGGTTTTGATGTAGAATACAATTTTACTACTATTTAGGAATTACAAAAAAAAAAAACTCAACCGCAAAAATTAATTAAGTCAGTCAGTTTTACAAAACTAAACTAAAAAAAAATAATAATAATAATGGGGGAAAACATAAAATTAGTACAAAAAAATCTAGAGAAAATTAATATCTATTAAAAAAAATTGTAGTTTTATTTAAAATAGAGATCTAATGGTTTTGTAATTGTATACAGAGTGTAATAATTATCAACATTTTGATGTTTATTTTAGCAAATTAAATCAAGTGTAAAATCGTATAGTTTACACAAAGCTAATTTTACGAATACAAATGAGAAAGAGGGCAGGCAATTTTTGAATTGTAAACATTTAAGAGGTTAATTAAAACTAATTAAAATATTAATGAGGAAATTCATTTTTTGTTTTTTTTTTAAATTTTGATTTGCTTTAGCTAAAATCCTTATTCAAAATCTATTTGCAATTAAAGTTATGATATTTTCACTGATAGTTGTGTTTTTATTTTTAATTTGTTTTAAGAAAACTAGAAATAAATTATTCAAAAAAATTACTTTCCACTTGTCTATTACTGATACTTGTATAAGCTGATTAGATTTTTTACTGCCCCATTTTCTTTTAAAGTATGCCGCCTTTAATATCAAAAAAAAATAAATGTTTGTAAAACCTAATCAGAATTTTATTAAAATTGATAAGATAGCAGCAAAAATGTAAAGAAATATGAATCAATAGCCGGAAAAAAAATCATTAAGTTTAAATAAAAATCAAACATTGATTAAAAAAAATACCTTAAAGCCCACATATGCTTATAAAAATTCATTTTTTAAAATAACAAAAAAAAAAAATTTAAATAACAGGTACACAAATTGTCTTAAAACTTGTTATAGTGTTGAAGTAAACTAATTTTGTTTAGATTATGTAGAATTGTTATCAATATTTATTGATTATAAAATAAATAATCAAATAAAATTGATTTAATTTATCATTTGTTTAAAATTGTGATTTTATTAGAAAAAATATTGTTTGCTTAAAAATGTTTAAATTTATTAACTTAAGTAGGCAGCTACTTGAATTTAATTTTTATTTAAATAAATTAGTAATGCAAAGATATGATAACAAAAATTGTTGTCAAAGATAATAAGAAATGTGCTAAATAAATATTTGTCATTTTTTTTTTTGTTAATTTTCCAAATTGTTATTTATTTTTTTTAAGATTAAACACTCTAGTTTAAGTTTTAAAAGTTGTGTTAAAGAAGTAGCATTGGTAACTTATCAAAAATTAAAAATTAAATTAATTACTTGAGAATACAATATTACAACTTAAAAAATGGTAAATTAAATCGTTAGTTTTTATTGTTAATTAGAAAAGCACTTGATTTGACAAACGTTCTAAAAGAGAAATACATAGTATTTAAAACCAAAGTTAAATTCTTTTAAAATGAAAGATAATCAAGGCTAACTCAAAAAGCGTAACCACTAAATCTGTCAATCAATCAAATTTAATTTTGGGTTAGGAACTTTCAGGCATGTTCTGAAAATCGAATACGTGTAAAATTGAAATCAAACCAGTTTTTAAAAACTTAAAATATTTACCCCCGCATTCATAAACGATTATTAAATTTAATAAACGTTTATTAAGAATAATTTTCATAGTAAATTTGTTCTATAAACCTTTATTAAATTTAAATAATTTTTATGAATACATACAGGCATTAAAATATATCCCTTTTATATCCATCATACTTTAAGGACCGCTTATCTTTGTCAAAACTACTTCTGAAATCAGGAAACTACGTTCATTTAAAAATTAATAATTGAAAGTCTCTTTCGATTTCAATTTCAAGCGTAACCACTACTTTTGTAAATAGTTCGTGTAATTTAATATGGTCTTAAGATAACAAAATAAAATATATTATACTGCTAGACATACATAGCAAAAATAAAAAAATCACATTTCGCCGGGAAAATCCTAGTTTCAGACCATTTTAAGCTAAGTATGAACTTAATTTACATCTCAAAAACCTTGCCTAAGTCAAGGATAAGTCAAGTTTAAATCAAATATAGTTCAAGTCAAGTCTTAATCAAGTTTAAGTCAAGGCTATGTAACTATGTAAATGGGCATAGAAGTATATAAAATGGACATTGTCCATCCCAATGCTAACTTAAGTAAAATCTAGTCGAAGTTAATTCTAACTCGTATCCAAACAAAGAAAATTTTATAATACATACATAATTTAAAATAAAAATAAAGTCAGGGCTATATCAAGTCTGGGACTATTTCAAGGCAATTTTAGTTCAATTTTAATTCAGTTCTTAGTTAGAGTCAATTCTTTAGCTTTCGTAGCAACCCAGAGTTCATTCTATATAAATTCTCAGACTACAAAGAGCCACTTTTTGGGTTTGAGATTAAAGTTAATTAAATTCTATAATACGATAATCTGAGAAGTAAGTTAATCTAGCATAAATTGAATTTGATATTTTTGGGTTGTTTCTTAAACCATGTAGTGTTACCATAATTGAGCACAAATAAATGGCATTTTTGCAAATGTAAATATGCGAATTTAATATTTTTTAATGAAAAAAATATAGAAAGGAAAAATTATATAAAAGTTCTTAGCAATATACTTTATTTAAAAAATTATTATTTGTTTATATTTTTGCATTAATTGTTTATGTTAAACATGTGTATGTTGACAGTTTAAGTTCAGGTTTAAACCACCAACAATGGTCGCTTAAACTAGCAACGAAAGTTTAAAAAATACAACTCAAAAAGTAAATACGGAGAATAAAGTTAATTTAATCGCAACTCTCTTACCCAAAAAGTGGCTCTAATGCACAATTTTCAGGATTGATATTAAAACACATTAATGTTTAAAATCGTTTTAAATACAAAATTCTCTTTTTCACTAAATACTTAAATGAAAATTAATTCACCGATGTGGTACACTTAATTTCAACTTAAGTTTCCATTGTAATATTTTAGCAAGGTGGCTGCAATATCACAATAATACAACAACAACAGGCAAAGCAATAACATTCAGCTGTTTTTTGCGACAACCTTGCAAATAAATAAACTTTTTGTGATATTTTTTTGTATTTAGTAGTGCTACCATACTTTTGTCTTAATTAAATAAGACTTCAAATAAAACTCAAAAAATCAATCTGTATTTAAATACGATTTAAGTTTATATGAAAATTTACTTAATATAGATTTAAATACTATCCGGAAAATTGGGCATAAGTCAATCGAAAAATTATTAAATGCTGAAAACTATATTAAATACATATGAGTAAAATCATTAGAATCTTAAACTGCTTAATTTTGATATACATATGTATATGTATGTACATATAATAAACCTAATTTTGAATAAAAATTTTATTGGAGTTTTTCTTTTTCCTCATTGCCAAAAGAAAAAAACACCGGGAACTTTTTATTCATAATTGCTTTGAAAACTTCTTTTTACATATGTATATGTTACATATATGTTTGTTGATTTATACATAAAAACCCTGCAGGAGATTAAGAATTAATTGTCAAAATGCCACTAGTACAATTACAAAAACAAGATAAACAAGCACTAGAACGGGTAGTTTTTTTTTAAAAAATACTAGAGCTTATGAATACCAGTACTTGATGAAGTACAAGGGCACCACTTGTATTTTTTGTAACAAAACTAAAATTCGAGTACATATTTGTATTGTGATACTGCTTCTTACATTTTATTTCAAATTATTTATTTATGCTATTTATACCTCACTAGAATAGTGGCTGGCTGGCTGTCAATGTAACCTTGTGCGCAAGGTAAATTTTGGAGATAATTTAATAAAACTTTGGGTTCTTATTGGCACAAGCTTATTGAAAATGAGCCGAATCGTAGAATCACGAGAGGAGATAATGGCCAATTGCTGCTTCTCAGAAACTATCAAACCGATTTTAATTTAATTTAAAACATAGATAGATCCCTACTCATATAGCCATACACCGACTTTACTTTCTTACTTGTTTTATTAAAAAAAATTAAAAAACGCAAAATGATAAGTTTTTCGTTAATGTATAAACTAGTAACAAACTGGTTCTTAAGCACCCAATGTGGTCCAAGTGTACTAGTACACGTCTAGAACCAATAGTACTAGTCATTTTTCAAGCACACTCAATTCTTATTTGAGCATCCATAAAGATGATATAGAAAAGTTTAAGTTGAGACCAAGTACTGGATATTGTTGTACCAGTTTGCTACTAGTTGGGTACTAGTTCAATCTCCGACAGGGAATATCACATATCTTTTGAATTATTAAGTAAATGAATTTCACATATCTCAAATTTCTTATTCTTATAATCCATTTACACATCGGAAACAATCACATCACTTAACTCAATTAAATTACTTAAACAACCTACATAGAAAATTAATTATGGCAAGAAAAACTGTTATTAAAACAACATAATTCGATAAGAATATAAAACAAATATTAATCTACTAATTAGAAGTGAATAAAAGAAAAAATAAAAGAAACCATGAAAACAAAATTAATAACGATGTAAACGCTTAAAAAGCTTATAAAAGAAAACCAACCTCCAGCAGTTTAATAAGGGTTGTTGTTGTTAATAATAATGAAATGTTTTTACATCTAGTCTATTTGTACAATAAATTTTTACTAAAAGTTGTGTAAAGCACAGATATATAAATGAAAAAATAGAAGAAAAAAAATACTTACCATTCACACAAAAAATAGAAGTAGAAATATAATACGATGTTGTGATATTGATGATTATTCAATAGACAACCAACTTGTTATGTTTATCTGTGGATTATTAAATTTGTTTCTTTTGAATTTTTATGTATTTAGCAGAACATAAACTAAACTACGATTTTGTTGTTTATTATTGTGTCATAGAAAGTTAATAGTGGTAAAAATTTTGTAGAGTTTTATAGATTCGTTTTGAAACATAAACACACAATTCTGGTGGAGAATGTTTTTTAAATTGTTGGTTGTTGTTGTTTATTATTACTCCTGTGGTTGAGTTAGCTGTTGATTATTTAAACAAGCTAAAGTGTGTTGTTCTTGGTCAATTAATTGAAAAAAGTGTTAACATCAATAACAATAATAATGATGTTGAAGTCTATGATGCGACCACAATGTTGACGAAGTGGACTATGATGGGAATGATGTAAATGGTATTTTTTAATCCTTTTTTACTCATCCATTGTTAAGATTTGTTTTTATTTCCTCAAAAATTTAAAATATATAAATATGTTGTTTAATAGTAACCTAGAAAGAAGAAAGAGATCACAACAATTAAAAAAAATCAAACTAGAAGAAAATTTAATTTAAATATGTAATAAAATTATTAATTGTTCTTGTTGTTATAATTTATTTTTACTTTATTATATGTTAACATACTTTTGCCAACATATAAAACTAAACTTTATTTCCTTCGATCACAATTTGAATTGTAAATACAAATTTTATTTTGTTAATCAATTTAGCATCAATACCTAAATTCCAAATAAATTTTTTATTCTACTAAAAAATACAAAAAAGAGTTATTTTAAATTATAAATTACGTATTATTAGTAAACTATTTCAAACAGTTTATTGAAAAAAAAAACTTATTTTTATTAAAATCAAAGAATATATAGGAGGGCCGCGATATTTTAAAGATGGAAAATTAAAGGCAATTAAGGCAGGCCATATAACAGAGTAATTGTTATTAGCATAAAAAGTATCAGCCTGTTCATCGATATTTAAACAGGAAGTATATTATCTTTGATTTAAAACAGTTAGGATTCTTTCAATGTCAAACAAAGATATTTTCAACGCTACAAATAGTGGTTTCGAAGAGACTGACTGAGAATAAATAATATTTGACAGCTCTTTTACAAAACATGTTTAATTTGTGGTAAATTTTATACACTTAGTATGGACCCTATCGTACCATATTTTTAAACAGAAAGTCAGTCGCGTTAGGGTAATGCGAAATAACAGACAGATTTTGCTCATTTTTATTATTAAATACACCCGATATTTAAGATATATTTATGGGGATTCATGACCCAAATTTCGTCTATTCAGCTAGCTCATAAGATACGAGATGGGCGCTTCGTGCCAAAAACCTTATTGCAGGACCATATTTTTATGGGCTCTAGGTGAAATGATAGGTCGATTTCGTTGATTTTAAAAACCAAACATATTTTGTTCACTTAGAATATTTTATCGCACTAAAACACTTTACTAAGTAAAATAATGGAACAACATGGCCGAATTTTAATATTTAGCACATAACTTAAAGGGGCTGCTACTGTGCTGAAACCATTACTTCTGTAAAAAAAAGTTATCTTATTTGTATATACATACTTACATAACTAGAGCATTTATAAAGAGATTTTGTTAATTTTCACTACTAGTATACTACTAAGGTTGTTTTGTTTAAAATGAAAGATAAAAATTTGGTTCATAAATTAAAAGAGGACTTTGAAAAGTTAGATTTTGTTAATATCTCAGTCGTATATGCACCGATTTGGCAAAATTTTAATATCTAGCATACTTTAACCGAGCATAGGCGACTTTAATTTATATTTAGTCCCCATCATATTTTAAAATAGAAAAATTTATATTTCTAAAATTTTGGTTAAAGATTACGAATGTAGAGTTAATTACCTCTAATTTGGTGCCCCTCCCCTCCCGTTCCGTAATCTTTTTTGGTTCGGTCACAACTTAAAAAAATCTCTACTAGATACACTAGCCAAAATTTAAAGAATTTTTTAAAAATAGAAAAATTGATATGTCTAAAATTTTGGTTAAAGATTACGAAAGTAGAGTTAATTACCTCTAATTTGGTGCCCCTCCCGTTTTGTAATCTTTTTTGGTTCGGCCGCAATTTAAAAAAATCTCTGCTAAATACACTAACTAAAATTTGAAGAATTTTTTAAAATAGAAAAATTTATATTTCTAAAATTTTGGTTAAAGATTACGAAAGTAGAGTTAATTATCTCTAATTTGGTGCCCCTCCCGTTCCGTAATCCTTTTTGGTTCGGCCGCAATTTAAAAAAAATCTCTGCTAAATACACTAACCAAAATTTGAAGAATTTTTTAAAAATAGAAAAATTTATATTTCTTAAATTTTGATTAAAGATTACGAAAGTAGAATTGATTACCTCTAATTTTGTGCCCCTCCCGTTACGTAATCTTTTTTGGTTCTGCCGCAATTTAAAAAATCTATCCCATACACACCGCTCAAAATTAAGAAAAAATTAAATAAAAACGTAACTCGTAGCTCGGCTACGTTTTTAATAACGTAACGTTTTATATCATAAAACATATTTAACTCGGCGTATTTATCTTCACCCGCTTTAAAATGTTAACGGTTCTTTTCCAAAGATCGGAATTATTAAAAAAAAACTCTGCATCAATGCAGTCAATAAAATGGCACAGAATGGCAAAAATTCTTTAAAAAATATTAATAGAGATTTAATAGTTGAAATAAAAGGATAAAAACCTAAATGTAAGATATTTTTTTTAAATGAAATAACTTAT
Source organism: Pollenia labialis (assembly GCA_949318255.1). Taxonomy (NCBI): domain Eukaryota; kingdom Metazoa; phylum Arthropoda; class Insecta; order Diptera; family Polleniidae; genus Pollenia; species Pollenia labialis. The sequence continues at coordinate 130,240,987 of OX439140.1, forward strand.
CGCATATTTCATTATTTATTTTCATAGAAATGGGACGTGGAAAGCATTGTACACCTGAAAAACGTGCTTTAAAAAAAAAATTATTTCTAAGCACATATCATACTCTGAAATAAGAAACTTGATTTGGTGCTAAAATAAAATTATTGTAAATGCTAAAAAATTTACTCAAAAGTCGGAAGCACGTAGTCGCAAGAAAGTTTTGCTACCATTAATGGTTAAGCGTTTGTTCAGACAATGCAGAAGACCTCGTTTATGCCTACTACAGAGCCAAAAAAAAGGTGCTTAGTGTGCCCGAAAGTGTTGAAACTATTCGTCAGAGATTGCGAGACAACAACTTGAATTCTGTAGTCCCAGAGAAGTGCCCCTGCTCTCATGTAAGCATGTTGCAAAACGTTTGGAGTTTGCTAGAACTCATTTGGAATGGCCGACTTAAAAGTGGAGCAATGTTCTTTGAACATATGAATCCAAAGTTGTTTTATTTGGATGCAAAGGATTGCGATCTTACGTCAGAAGACCCCCTTATGCTGAATTCAATCCAAAATTCACAACGAAAACATTAAACAGGGTTGTAGAATCCATATTTTGGATCAGAACAATCATGGATTACACACTTTACGTTAATATCCACCAGGAAGTAATGCTACCATATGTTGCTAAGGAAATGCCGATTGGTTTGGTCTTCCAGCAAGACAATGACCCTAAGCTTACTAGCAAACTTGCCAAAAAGTGGTTTCAAGACAATAAAATAAACGTGATTGAATGGCCAGCTCATTCCCCAGATTTAAGTGCAATCGAGAACTTATGAACAGATATAAAGAAGGGAGTATCCCAAATAAAACCAACCAGTAACGAAACACTTTGGGTGGCTCATCAGCAAATCTGGATCAGAATTTCGAGGAAAAGTTGCCAAAATCTGGTGAAATCGATGCAAAAACTTTGTGCAGAGGTTATTGCCAATAATGGGCACGGCACGCAACAAAATATTTATTTCAATATGAGAAGACACCATAAAAATAAAGAATTAAAAATCTTTAATTTATTCTTAGTAAGTGTATTTATTTTTAATACAATAAGAACTAAGGTGCAATTTTTTTGACTGATGCCCGTAATTTCTACAGATAGGTATCTAGTTGTGTGTAGGTATCTAAGGTTTTCATAATTTTAAATCATATTTCTAACCTACGGGTTAAAGTGTAATGTATCTAACACCATCGATTTCCGATAGTTAATTCACGTAGGAAAAATTAACGTTCAAATTACCACAATAGTGTTACCGGATAGGTAAAGATAACTGTTAGGTTCGAACACGACTAGATATCAATTTGTAGGAATTACGGGCATGAGTGTTTTTTAAGTTGTTTTAAAAAAGTTCAAAATTTTATACCAAATAAAAAACCAAATTAATTGCTAGTTTTTAAATATTGTTTGACAGTCCTGTAAGTATCTTATGACAAGTATTCAATGAAATCAGTTTGACCTATTACTGATATCTAACGAAGAATTTTTTTTATATCATGGTGCTATTTTTTTGGCCGCATCTGTATGTGCGCCGAATATTATCTAGATATTAACATCCACATGGGTTTTTATCTTAAAGTTAAAGCTATTTAAGGATGGGGGAGTTTTGGGCAAATGTGAACCGATTCGAATATTTTTATATTTTTGGGGCGAATTTAATTTAAATAGGTACCAACATAATTAGATGGTTTACGTACACAAAGAGTTTTGGAGTAAAAACTAACTTTATATGGCGAAATTGAAGCAACACGTTAGGTGAACAGATACATATTTAAAACAGAAAAGCCATCTGTTACCCAGAATTTCGAAATTAAAAAATTGAACATGTATCAAAATATGCCTTAAAAAAGCAAAATTTGCGCTATAAACTTAAAAAATGCTGCAAAAATGATCGTTTAACTAAATTATGCACATTAGTTCTGCAAACGGTAAAATATGCACTAAAAAATCGATACCAAAATTCATAAGTTTTAACAATAAGCCCTTCATATAGGTACTTTATAGGTTCTACAGACTTTTGTATATCCTGTAGAGAAGGTAATAAAATGTACATATGCGATTGATATACCTACTTAGGTATTTCTTAATGAGAATTACTTTCTTGACTCCAATTTATAAGTATACCTACATAGTATTAGGTGCAATCAAAAAAGATTAAATTAATGAAAAGAAATACAGCAACTGGAAACTCTTAAAAAATTATGCGATGAAAATTTAAATTAATAGACCAAAAGATGCAAAAAAAAACAAACATAAATATTTCTTGTTTAATAAATTAATACAAATTGAAAAATATTGTGTGCCATTTCATTCATATAATCATCAACGACAGCGAAACACATCATAATCATTAGCAAAGTTTTTGTTGTTATTTTTTGTTTTTTAAGAAAATTAAAAACTGGCAAACGACCGACCGAACTTACGAATAGCAAACGAATCAACGTGTGACGTTTGTGTGTCTAAAGCAGCAACAAAAACAACAGAAATATCCAAAAATGATGGTCGTTTTGATCGTTACCTTCACCACCACTACCACCACCTTCAACCAACACATAGTACTGAAAATAAAAAACAATAACAACACTTCACAAAGAGGGTGGTTAATTTTGGTTTGAGTACCGAAAAAAGTCGACAATAGGAAAAAACATGATGGATGCATTCAATCTTCAGTGATGCACAACCAAAAAAAAAAAATCAGGATTCATTGTATTCATTTTTACGAAAATCTTTTTCTTTTTAGGTAATAAATATAAAAAAAAGAAAATTTGTTTCGCTTTTGTTCTCGTGCTATTTTTTAATATACTCTTCTTAAATAAAATAGGTACTTTGTTTTATTTTTTCTATATTTTAAACATGACACAAAACAGCAGCAGCAGTTTTACTGGCGTAGTAAATGAAGACGGCATAAACAAAAAAAAACAATATCGGCGAAAAAAGCTTTTTAGCCAGTTATTTTTACAATCTCTACACTACATTACACTACTATATAATTTTTTTGCTGCTGTTGTTGCTTAATGATGATTCTCAGTCTTTTTCTTAACATAAAAAACAGCAATAACTGCTGACAATACAACAACAAAGATTTCGTCTTCCTTTTTTCATTCTTTTTTATTGTTGTTGTAAAACGAAGTTGTGTCTTTTTCCGGATTTTTCACTTACAACAAAACGAGGACTAACCAAACGACAGATGAAACACAAACACTATACAACAGACAAAAAAATACAAAATTCTTTTTTCATCATCTTGTCGTTTTGGTGTTTTTTGTTGTTGTTGTTGTAGCTTAGGTTTATGGTTTAAGCACTTAAACGTTATTTTAACATACAAACATACACACTATATAAATATTTCTTTGCATATATATGCACAAACCTATATACACTATATTAAACGTACAAAAAAATCCATGTGTCCGTATGTGTTTTAATTTTTAAGCGCCTCTTAATTTTATATTTCTCACCTTTAAAAAACTAATTAAAATCTTGAAGATTTTAAATAAATTTTTTACACTGTATATATAATTTCTTCAAACATTTTCTCTCATTTTTTCGAAAAATATTTTCTTTAAATAATGAAAAAATCAACTTTATCACAAAATTTTTCACTTCATTTTTTGCATATACAATTTTTCCTTTTTTTGCCTCATACACAATCACTCATTCTTTTTAATGACTTTTTCAGCTTGATGAAATTTTGTATTTCGTTTGTAACTTTTTTATTGATGATTTTGATATTTTTATTAGGTTTTTTGTTAAATAATTAATTATATACTTGGCACTTGTCTCGTTAAATGTTTTAAGTTCTTTTTTTAAATTATTTATTGGATTTTTTTTGCTAATTTTTCATTCCCAAACAAAGAGCTAACAAATTTTTTCCTTCGCGCACGAACTGGCAACCATTTTGTATTTGGCTAGCCATTAGCGACCATTGTTGCTAAAAATAGTACTATTTTAGTGTATCTTCATGAATTTAAATACAACACTGTATTAATATATCGATATAAGATGCTAATGCAGTGAGATTGATAAAAATGTGATGATATAGCAGTTTACAGAAATAATAGCATTAAGATAATACCGAGTCTTTAAAATCGCGTGCAGTGATGCCATTTCAGCACATTCAGTGTTATAGCCTATTTACACTTGAGCACATCTTAGAGGAATGCGTGGAAGATGTTGAAAATGAAAAAAACTTGTTTACATTTGTAACATCTTTCATCTTTCATCATAAAAATATTTATTTTCACGCGTAAGAGCGAATAAAAACTAAATTAATGATATTGCGGTCCTGCTCTTTTGTATTTTTTTCTAGTGATGGTAAAAAATTATTTGTTTTTTCTAGTGATGACACTAAAATAATCGAAAGATGTTGAAGGAAACAACATGAGATAGGAACATCTTTTAAAGATGAAGAAAGATGTTGATTTTTAGCCCTGTATAATTCTTATGGGAAGATGTTATCATCTTTGCGATAAGATGAAAGATGTAAGATGTGAGCAAGTGTAAAAAGCCTATTAGAATTAGCGTTCTGATTTATTATAACCAAGGCCCAAATTTTTAAGCAAATGCATATTTGTTGTCGTCAATCTGAGATCAACATAAACTCAATATCTTTTCGGATCAAGAAATTTAAATAAAATGGCATCGATTTGTTAATGCATATTTTTGCATATATTGCTGACATTGCATATTTTTGGTGCATTTTTTAAAAAACCAAACTTGTTTTATTTTGCGATGCACCGTGTTGCATCGGTTGATAATATTTGGAAAAAAATAACGAATCTTTGATACCCTCCACCGAAAGCTCAGTGGGCTTTATATCGGGCCTATAGTAAATTATGAACCGAGCATCACGAAATTTATTAGTGTGAGTAGTGAAGTATTTAATTTTATTTTGATAGCATTATTTGTTACGGATTTAGGCGTACTAAACAGTTTTCCGGGAGAAGGGTTTATTTGAGGCCTAGGGAAAATTATGGACCGGTTATCACGAAAATTCACAGTGTAATTTCTAGTACTATAAAACTCTGTCGTGCCAAATTTTGTTATGATAGCATTATTAATTACGGTCTTAGGCGTACTAAACTGTTTTCCGAGAGTAGGGTTTCTATGGGGCCAGGGTAAATTATGGACAGATCTTTACGTAATTTAACAGCGTGATTTCCAGTCGAATAAAACAAATTTTTGCAAAATCTGATCTCATTCCGTGCCTTTGTCCACCATTTATGTTATTTTTTGTAACCAAATTATAGTTTTTATTCATAGCTCTGGTCCTACTGCACCGATTTTGCTGAATTTCAATCCCAAATAGCTTAGGATAACTACAAGCAATTTGGCACCAATTTCTTTTGAGTTGTTCGAAAGTGAGCGTGTTTTCAACAGACGGGCAGACAGACGGACATGGCTAAATCGACTTTGAATCACTCAAGGGCACAGAATATATATACTTTATGGGGTCTGAGATGAATAATAAAAAAGTTTCACACGGAATGACAAACTTAATATACCCTTTTCACAACTAATTGTGGTGGAGGGTATAAAAACAAATCATTAGTCTTAAATGTTATTAATTATAAAATGTGCTATGTGGGTGTTGTTAGTATTAGGTGCTGTTCAGATTTTGTAACCTCATGTATATTTTGGCTAAAACTTGATTTTTCCGAAGAACGCCGTTAGTGATTTGTTACAAAAATTGCTAGCCGCAGGTTTATTTCGGATTTTAGCAAGACCAAATTATCCCATCAACGGCAACGGATTACAAAAACTAATGCGGCTCGGCTCAGCCGATTAGCGCTGGTATTTTCTGTAAAATGTTAGAACATTACGACAATATAACATGATGCCACACCTTGTGAATACCCCAAATATGCATTAAAAAGTATTTGCTTCAAAGATAAAAATATTTACAGCACTGTATTATCCAAATTTTCAATATTCTTAATCAGGCTTAAGTTCATCAAATTTAATTTTCATTAAATTATTTTTATGAAGAAAGGAATTTTACAACATGAAAATTAATTAAAATTGTTAAAGATAATCATTCATTATTGACTGACCTGAGATTCGAACCCAGGCGGCTGGTTTCGATCGCTACCACTCGATCTCCTCAGAGGGATTTGCCGTCTTACACTCGCAGCCATCGACGACTGCTGGCGTCAATAGTCAAACATCAATCCTTAAACCAAATTGTATTTTAACCTTTAGTAGATCGAAATTTACCTTTTTTTGAAAGATTAGCCATTTTAAATTGATTTTACATGTTTTTCCTTTACCTCTGTGTATTATCTTTATATGTACCATTCAACAAAATGTAGATTTTCAAAAAAACTATACATTAACGGTATTTTAAAAAAGATAGTTATAAGCAGGGCCCGGTCTTTTATACAGTTAAAATCGCGTTTTATGCGCATACAAAATGCAATAAAAATAGAAATATATGCGCAAAAAATATAAAAAATATGCAATTAAAATTATCTTAAATTTTTTTATTAGTGATAAAAAAAACCAAGAAACAAAAATATGTAGCATGAAGAACGTTAAAATTCAGTCTCATAAACGTAAGAAAGGCACAATAACCACAAAAGTAGACGTTAAAATAAAGTTAAACACAAATATTTAAAGAAACGTTTAGAGAATCATGTAAATTAAATCAGTTGTAAAGGCCCAACAATAATATACATAAGTTAGTTTGAGCAACTGTGCGTATACATGTAAATCATAAGTGTCGAACCATTTTTAACTTAAGAAAACTTTTTGTTTAATTTTTTTAAACTGTCGTGCATAGGTGCACGATTAAATGCTGATAGCCTTCTATATAACAAGTAAGAGTTATAATTTCGCAATATCATTCAAAACACAATCGTTTTCAAATTATTTGCTATTTTAATTTCAGTTGAATTAATTTTTAGTACATAGTTGCACGCTTAGATCTCAAACGTTGGTCTTACATGCAGTTGTTCGAACAATTCAACCTTAAAACAACCTCACTAATTTGCATTTTAACTTAATTTATAAAATATATCACTGGTTTTCGCTTCTGGCAAGATTTTCGCAATTTATGTGTAAATGCAACTGCAGAGAGCCTCGTATTAGTCTAGTACCTATAAAATACCGTATTTTTTTTTTAATTTTTCAAATACAAAATCGTCTATAGCTACGGTCACATTTATTAAATATTTGACCAAATAGGCGTAACCATTACTTTTGTAAACAGTTAGAGTGATTTAACATGGTCTTAATATCACAAAATAAAACTAATTCTACTACTAGGCAAAGCAAAAAACTGGTTTTTGTAAGATGTGGTATTATTAGCAAAATTAATATTGAAATTAAAGGAAATGATTATTTAGTTTGCTTAACTCTTTGTTTTTTAAAAAGAAGTTGTAATTTCTTATCCTAGTATTTTATTACATTGTCATCCTGATTTTTCAAGGAAACATTTTTTACATATATTTTTGTTTAAATTAATTAATTTTCTACCAATTTTGTTGAATATTTTTTTTTTTTTAAATAAAATTGATTTGATTTAAATATAAAAAAATTATATAACATATCTAAAATCCAAGTTATTTAATGTTAAATATATCGCACTTGTTCCTCTAAAGGGAGTCAACTCAAAAGTTTTAAATTTTTGCAAGAAATCGGTGAACAGTGGTTATATCTACGCACTGTAAAACCTTTGATCAGTTTCTCTAGTATTTTGTATTGTTTCTACTCGTGACTATTATTCGTGTTTTTTTATATTTTCTTAATAAAAATTCGTTATTTTTTGCTGCAATATTTAATTCATTCGCAGGATGCATTAAAATAATTTATTACAATCCTAGGACATGTTCCGTATTAAGAATAATGAATTCTAGAATAAAATATATTATACTCGATTCCTATGGATTACATTTTCACGCTGGGATATAAAAAAGGAAACAGTATTTGCCTCTACTGAAAATTTATAAATTTTGAGTTGACTCTCTTTAGAGGAACCAGTGCGATATGTTCAAATTATTCCTTTTATAATAAATATTATTTGAACATATGTATCTAAATATACCAGAATTTCATTTGAAATTTAAATAGCATTTGTTTTTATTTTAATAAAGAAATTAGAATTAAATAGAAGTAGTTACATTTTTTATTTCATCCCATGGACACACGACTTACTTCTTATTTTTGACAAATCCTACGATTGAATAGAATAGTGTGTCCACGGCTTAAACAAAGATTAATTAGTTGATTGCTTGTAATATTAGATTACTGTCCCCACATTTGACGATGCTTTGTTAAAACTACATTATTATTATTGATATATCATTTTTGATATTTTATGTTTCCAAACACAATGTTCCATCGTCTTGATCAATATTTACTGTTATTTCGTTGAGAGCAGCTGTTGCATTTGCAATGCAGAGAAAAAAAGAGTAGAAAGAATAGGGAAATGCTGACAATTGGTAATAATGAAATTGGAAAAATTTTAAAAATAATTAAAAACATTTTCCAAAATGATGGCACAGTATATTTGCTTGCCCTGCAGCCACACGTTCAATAAACAACTTTCAAGTTGTTCACACAAATAGCTTGTCAAAACATGGTTGAATTGACAGCTGTTTCACACGCTGCAATCAATTTGATAATCAATTTCCATTTATTAATGCCCCCGAAGAAGAAACAACTCAAAATAGTAGCTTGAGAGGTGAGAAGATTTAGAGGGGTACTTGGTTTCATGTTTCATGTTTTGTTTTGTAATTTTTACATTTTTTTAACTTTAAATTGGCTGTAAGTGTATTTGTACTTATTAATAAAATTCAAATGGAAAAGCGAAAAGACAAGATGAAAATACATAAATTGCAAAACTCGAATTCGAAATTTAACATTTTTAAACGACAGCGGCAAAAATACAACTGATTGCTATACCAAATAATGTAAAGTGCGACTTTAATGTTTGTTGTTTGCAAACGAACTTTGAAAACATTGGTATATTTTATAAAAATGTTAAAAGCAAAATAATTAAGAAATGAAAAAATGTGCCTAGGACAAAATATAATTATTATTATTCTATGCATTTTTAATTGTTTTTTTGTGTTAAAATATTATTTTCCAAAGCTGGAGCTACAGTAACGGTATCAAGAAACCGTTTGAGCCTAGGTCCATATCCTCAATTTCTGGCTATAAGAAGTTTGTTATCATCTCGCGATACCGAACATCATTCACGGTAATTGCTTTCCGACATTATTTTCAAAGAAGCATGCATATATGTTGTGTTTCCCGTTTTCTACAGACGTGATTTGCTCAAATTTGCGCACAATTCTCCCGATTGTAGAAACATTTGGTCGATTATGCTGACCACGATGTTTACAAAATGCATTTTGATTAAATGCCCATTTTTGTAAAAGGTACATACATAGGTATCGATACTTTACGAGCGATACCACATCGAGTAAAAGTATCGATACCTTAGAGGTATCGTTTCATCCCTACCTCCAGCTTCATCTTTCAAAGCTTTCATGAGAGTATCGTATGCATATTTTTGTTGTCGATTCAAGAGTGGAACATTTGTTCGAACTGATTCCCTTAAGGTATCGTAACCGTACTGTTTTTCACGTTGCAACTCTTGATTAAATGTGGTTATCCCTCAATTGGATTGAACGGTGCGATTGTGACTCACCCTATACATATATACTTTATTCTCATATTCTCTTTCATCTTGTGTAAGTAATGAACGTGTTTGCGATAATCGATTTCACTCAATTCTATTACGCTCCTTGAGTTGCTCTGGAGTTTGATTAGATCGAATATACGCTTGGCTAGAAGCGTTGCGAGTTTGGCGGCCTAAATTGGCCCTTCTTATCAAAGTCATTACAATTTTATACAATTGATTATCATAATTTTATACTTTCATTTTTATTTAAAAATAAAAATTAAATAAAAAATATTCCATATCATAACAATTTTCTTAAAATTCCTGAAAACAATCAAAGTAATTTTTGGGTATACACAATTTTAATTTAAAAGATTTGTTAGTCGTGCTTTATTCCAAATTTTTATTCTTGATAAAAACACTGAAATTTAATATTAATTTTTTTTTTTTTTCTGAACTGGCTCCCGGTGGATATAATGGCCAGACAGTTGGCTCTTTGTTCGGCGACGCGGCTGCACGCGGGGAATAGCTGGTCGACACGTGACTTTGGACACGCCCGGATAATCAAACGTACGATTGTCCCTGATGGAGTGGATTACTGCACCCCGGTGCCATTCTTTGGTGCGGGGTTCTTGGTGCAAATGGCGCACAGCAGTGTGCTGTTGGATACTTTCCGTGAACCGACCCTAGGGGTCTATACTGATGATACAGAGTCGGCGGAGGTTTCTTCATAGAGGAACTGGATGTGAAGGTTTCCTTTCGTCTGCCGGATGGATGTAGTGTCCTGCAGGCGGAAATCTCGGCTATAAGGCGGGCGGCAAACTGGCTGAGGTATCATCGCATATCGGGAGATATACGTATATTTACTGACAGCAAGGCTGCCCTTGCTTCCCTAGCGGGTGTCTACACGACATCAAGGTTAACTGTAGAATGTCGGATGTCTTTGGATGAGATTGCGAAACATTAAAGGGTAACGCTAATATGGACACCGGGGCACACTGGGTGCCCGGGCAATCAGGTAGCAGATGAGCTGGCCAAACAGGGTGGTCGCATGGATGATGCATTCATTGACCAATTCATTGGCCTTCCAATGGCTTACTGTAAATCACTTATAGGGCGCGAGTCCTATAGAGTTGCGCAGACGCGGTGGACCTGTGAATCCACCTGCTCAATATCCAGGATCCTTTGGCCTGGATATGATGGACGGAGAACTAGCTCTCTACTTGGGTTCAGCAGAGACCAGATTAGGACTGTGATATCGGTTGTAACTGGACACTGGCCGGTGGGGACTCATGCTGGAAGAATGGGTCTGGAATTTAACGACTACTGTATAAGTTGTCAGAACGAGGAGGAAGAGGAGACTGTGCTCCACTTTCTCTGTCATTGCCCTGGACTGCGGGGTATTAGGGTATAATGCCTGCGGGAACCGGTATTTGCCTGTTTGGATGATCTATCTGGGATGGAACTGAAATCGCTCCTTCTCTTCCCTAGGAAGACGAGGTGGTTGGACTTTGCAGTGACGCCATCTGAGTGACTGCTCTAAGGGATGGGCATTGGCGCGGGTATCACAAAGGGACCAATAGAGGACCCAAGTGAGCTGTCTTTTGATGGCTGCCCATGGAACCTAACCTAACCTAACCTAAATATTAATTTTATTAATTTTGTTAATTTTTTTTATTTTTGTTAAAGTAAAATTATTTTTTTTATATAAAAAAGAAATCAAACTTAAACAAATTGATTTTAAAGATCGAATAGGAAAAACATTATATTAATAAAAATAATTTTTGCAACTTTATTTGAGTGTTTATTTAATTCTTTAATTTAATTTTTTTACTACAATTATAATTTGCTACAATTTCACAAACTTAATTTCTTTCCCACACAAGAAGAAATTCTATATTTTTTCCTCTTTTGCTTTCTTTTTTTCAATTGACAACTAAATTTGAGGTTTTATGTAAGCAATAATTGTCAACAAAAATGCACTAATAATTATTGCAACATAAATTGATGGCAATAAATATGTTCAAAAAATTGCTGTCTACATTAAAGATAACATAATTTTGACATTTACTGCAATATATGTCGCAATATTATCTCTGGTATAGACGGGCAGTAAGAAAAAACAAAACAAAAGCATGCTGCCAGTTAAGTTTTTTTAAGCCGTGCACTTGCCAGATTATTATAAAAGTAATTTTTGGGAATACAAATTACTGAAAACTTAAATTGGATTGCTTCAAATATTTGAAAAAGATATTAGCCAAATCGGTGCAACTGTTTTCCGATTTTAGACAAATAGAAAAAGTGAGCGTAAAAGTAGGCGTGGCAAATTTTTCTATCGATGAAAACTAAAAATGGATTAATACGAACATTTTAAAGAAAAATTAGTCAAATCGATATGTATTATAGATGTTAAAATTGTATACATTAGTAGTAGCACATGTTTCCTCTCTTATTGATTCGTGTATGGCTAGCGTAAAACAAAATATTTTATTTTCAAACTGCCTGTGTTGAACTAAACAGGGTGTCTTTAAAAAAAAATAAAACATTTTGACATTTGCAAAATCAAAAAAAAATCAAGTTAGTTTCTTATTGGATTTCTGGCTTTTCGGATGTTTTGCGTGTTGTGAAAATAAAAAAAGTTATAAAAAATATTTAATAAAGAAATATAAGTTATTAAAGCATATAAAATAAATACATAACAAAAACAAGTGAAATAAATGAAAGAATTTTCAAGTTTTTAACAACAACTTTATGTTAGAAAAAAAAGAACTTCTGAAGTGGAAAGAATATTTACGAGTGCAACGACCTTGATTTTTTTTTGGCAAAAGAAACAATTGTATGTAATTGTGTTTAAAAGAAAAAGAGCAGCAGGACTTTGTTTTGAATTTGAAAAACAAATTTATCAGAAAAAGTTCTTTTATATGAAAAATAAAATTTATTTTAAAACCTTTTGCTCAATTAAAATTTTAATGGTATTTATTATAACAATAAAACAAAAAACCAAACAAACTACCTGAACGTTAACTTGCTTGTTTGTGTATTGTTTTTAATATTTCGTAGTAATAACGCAATTTTTTGTATATATTTTTTTTTTAAATAATTTGCGTTTTTAAAGCCATTTATTATTTCATATATACATATTAAAATCCATCTCTTTAAAAAATACAATTATTAAAAAAAGCGCCTAAAAAGGTAAACAATAGCAAAACAGATTAAAAACTTGTTTTACATAATTTAATTAACAAATTAAACAAAACTCAATCCAACAAATTCTTGCTGTCGAACAACTTCTTAAATCCCAGAACAACCACAAGCAAAAATAAAACGTATACTACGCTATTAACAATAATTAAATAAAAAGCGAAAATAAAAAAAATATATTAACATTCGTTAAGGGAATAATAACCACTATCTAAATAAGAAATAAAATTAAATAACAAAACAATGTCACAAGGAGCTACAATTGATCAATCGGGCGGAGGTAAGTCAGTCGGTTATGTTAAAAAATAAAAACAAATATTAGGTATAAACTTGTTAATAAATGCCAATATGATAGAAACTTTTATGTAACTTATGCAAATGATTAGACTTTTTTGCCACATGCTCACTTACCAGTTTGTTGGGGAGTTCTTGATTGGCATCTGACCTTTTTTTTGTGTATATCATCTTTTCTTCAATATGAAACATTATTTTAACTAAAATTCTGACATCACATTTTACTTGTTAAAAGCGAAGGCATATCAACCCCCTTAAAAAGAACTTTCAACTTGAAACAACTTTGGTTTTTCTTTTACTTAAATGATTAAAATTTGTTTATTTTTTTTAACTTTGAAAGAGAAACCTAAAACTCCACAACATCTGCATACAAGTTTTTAAGTTATAAAAGTCATTCGTCTCGAATTTTAACTTAATACCAATTTTAGGGCAGAAAACTGTTTGACACCAGACTAATTCATATTCAGCCAAGTTTCAAGTGCGTAGAAAAACCAAACTATTGATGACAAACAAATTAACAAATAATAAAAATATAATTTCATCTTGATACTAAGTTTAATTGTTTAAAGATTTTTAAAAGTAAAAAGTCTTTGAATAAGTCTTTTATTAAAGAATTAAGGTAAATTTTTGACAATTAGCAATTTCAATAATTAAGGTTATATTTTAATGAGCAGACGCCATGAGGACGGCTCATACTAGGGTCCTTATAGCGTTAGCTTTGTGATATCCTGAGCCAGTGACCAGACATCAGACATCACTATAGTCACGACCCATTTCGATTTCATTTAATGACTCATCCTAATATCTTCGAGGCCGAAGCATTGACAGAGAAAGTAAACACCGTTTCCACCATCATATCATCACCACAAATTACTCATTAATCATAGTTTAGGCACATCCTCAACGCATGGATCCCTCTGAACCAGTGACCACTTAATACCCGATATCACCTTCATAATCTGTCTACCGAACCATATTAGCACGCGGGTTTTTCCCGTGTCGTAGCCAGGCCTTAGAGTCCTGGTCATCTCTCCTGAGCCATTCTGTATGATTTACGTTTAATGAAAGCTCTACAACGAGCCATCGAAATGCCGATTAGGCCGTCAACGAACATGTCGTCTTCACTGTACCCTGGTGCCCCAATGCCAACGTTATCCTAGAATGTATCGCAATCTCATTTAGAGGTATCCACCATTCCACAGTTAACGTTGATGTCGAGAAGACACCAGCCAGAGCTCCAATCTCGATATACGCCCGCCTTATGTGGCTATAGAAATACAATTGCTCGTATATCCTTAGAATAGTAAGATATTTGAATTCTTAACCATATGTTGTACATATCTACTTTCTCACTATCATATAAACTTTTACTTCACGTACAAGAGTCTAGAGATTCTAACTAAGTGTAGTTTTTTCTATTAAATAATTTGTTTATATAGCTAATTGTAGCAACCATTTTCACAACGAATGTATATCTTCTTGGTTCACACGGTGAAATTGAGTTCCTAAGGTAAATTATTGACAAACTCCTTTTAATACAAATTGTACAATTGAATAAATATTTTACACTTTTATATATGTATAAGGGGTGTTTCTGCTTTGTTAAGGGCTTATTGTTTTAATGCCCCCTTGTAAACCATTTCTTTTCTTTATTTTATTTATTCTCATTCTTTTTGGTAAAATCGATAATTAAATATTTTAGACATGTTGTTAAACTATTCTTAAGAAAACAATTTTTTTTTGAATTAACCCCGTAATGCGCTTTGGCCTTGAAAGCTTTTTGTATCACAAACAATAAATAAAATTAAATAAAGAGGTCCATACTTTTGCATTAAAATTGTTCAACTTTTCGTTTTGTACAATAATATCGTCAGTAATATTCGAAAGTGACACAATATAAGGTCAACAATCAAAAGAATTTAGCTATTTATTGAACAACGAAATTAAGTGTAATAGACTGTGAAATGTATTGGCAACATTGTACAATATTGTTTTGCTTATACGTAGGTTGTTTTATTTTCTTGAATGAAAGTTTTGCCATATTTAAATTAAAACCATTGTGGCAATCATGGCATAATATAGAGCAAAATCGAATTTTCCTCGGACTTAACCTTTCCTCTCATACTGATGTAGGTTATAAAAACTTGTATACTCCCGTTTTTGTATTTAATTCGAGGTAGGCGCTTGTATGGTTTTTGGCTCATAATCACACATACTCACGAGCGAAGAATACACAATAATAACTCACGACGTATTTTTGAATTAAAACACGCACGAGGCATTTTTTTGAATTCATACCTACATAAATGTTTTGATAATACCAGGCTTTCCGACAAATTATTAAAATGGAAAATTTTTCCTCTTTTATTTTCTTTATGAATTTTTGAAAACAGAAAATAGCGTTCTTTTGACATTGAAAAAATTTTAACCATCTTATTTCAAAAAAACTATTAGAATTATGTATACGGGCATGTTTTGACAATCGAAAAACGCTTATCATTCTGACTTGAAATCGCATAATAGGTGTTCTGTAAGTCGCAATATCGAGAAAGTATGTATTCTGAATATTTGTAAGAAACTATGGCAGATCGCGAGCTAAACGCACGATTTTCCGAATACATACTTTAAAATGAATCAGACGTTTTGCGATCTCCAATCGTTCGAATTTCATTCCAAATCAATTGCTGTAAATTTTATCAAAATCGGATGAATCGTTTTAAAGTCATTGTATTAGAATAAGCGCCTCATCTCGGTTAAACAATTTTTCTGACCATAAAAAAACTGGAGTTGATAGAATCAATCTGTGAACATATTTGGATTCAATACGCTAAAGTCAAAGTGGTTGATCCCGACTTAATTGTTTTTTGTCGAACAGTGTTGTTATTAAAATTATTAATTTATATTAAAATATGTCAATCGCTCGGGACACGAAAAATTCACGTCACTTGCACATTTCTAAAAAAATCTATTAAATTTTCGAAATTTCTATTACAAATAAATTCTTGTCGGAATATTTGTCAGTTAATTTCACTAATTTATTTGTTTAATATGTACTGTGTAACCTCGGTGAACGCGATCAATCGAAATTTTGGGCTTTTGCGATAACTGAGTTATTGCCCAAACGAAGTAACAAATTTCTAGTCATATTTTTCTATTTAAAAGCTTATTTTAAACCAATCAAGAATTTTATAAAAAAAACTAATTTATTGAAATAAATAATAAAAACAGAAAAACATAGTATACATCTAATAAAAAATTAATAAAATACACATTCAAATGTATGTTA
Source organism: Pollenia labialis (assembly GCA_949318255.1). NCBI lineage: Eukaryota > Metazoa > Arthropoda > Insecta > Diptera > Polleniidae > Pollenia > Pollenia labialis. The sequence continues at coordinate 130,257,414 of OX439140.1, forward strand.
ATTTGTGCTGATGGTCGTTATCGAGTTTAAGATTCATGTTTTTTAAGGGAAAAAGTCTGAAATTCTCAGCTGATGTTTTTGTGCTGGTCATATTTTTTGAACTGCAAATTCACGAATCTTTTGCAATACCATTATATCCTCCAAAGAACAGCTGTTCTCCTCTGCCCATTGTAGACAAACGTTGATGCTTTTTACTGTATCCAGATATCTTATTTTTGAAGGTATTGAACATTTCATCTTCGTCTTCAGTTTCGCTTTGTTCTTATATAATTTCTTCTTCAATTTGAATGTTTTGACCCCTTTCGGAAATCCAAGAGTGTATTTCTTCATTTGTAATTTCGGGAGTTATTTCTTGTAGATACTCTTTTTTGTTACTTTGATAAAAGAACCACTCGTAAACAAAGAAGTTTCTAAACTAAATTGATTTAAAGAACAGAAGTACATAATACGCGCAAAATATTTGTCATTATTAGAATAACGGTAAATCAAAAAAAAAACTATTGCACTTAAGCATAAGATTTTACATACACGCGTTTTAGTTTTTAATTTAATTATCAAAAATCAAACCAAAAAAAAAAAAAATAAAATAAATCCTTACTTGTTTTGCTTTTGCAAAGTTGAGTGAATTGAGGCTTTGTTTTTTGAAAAGTTGCGTTTACAGAGTCACCAATGTTACGAATATCGAGAGTTGCGTTCAACGAGGCTACACTGTATCTTTAATTTCTTTGTATTTTTTTAATCAGCACAACATAAATTTATTTTCTTAAAAAAAAACAAATATTTTTCTTCCCCTATTTAATAATATTTAATATTTTTAAGGGAAATACCACTAGCATTTTATTATTTTCTTCTGCAGTTAGTTGACAAGTTAAACAAATATTTTTGGCATGGAAACCAACAAAAACTATTTTAAAAAAAAAAAATTTTTTAACATTTTGCGATATTTCAAAAATGAAAAATAGCAAAATGAAAATGGGGTTTCTTGTTAACAAAGGAAAAATATTAAAATTAAATGTTCATTTAACTCTTTAAATATTTACTGAACGTCCTTTCTGTTTTGGTCAAGTCATCACATTATGACAGTAGAACAAAAGCTCCTATAAAGTGATTCTTATATATTATTTTATAAATACGTTAAACATGTCTAAAGAAAATATATTATGTAGGTATGCAGGCATGTATGTACATATATATTTATTGTATTTTAATACTCTGGCAGGGTCAGGTTAACTAGATGTAGGTATATAAATAAATATATTGCTGTTTAAACGAAGGTCTTCTATTGTTGCACAGAAATGTAGAAAAATTGAATAAAATTTAGGGGGCTGATGGAGAAAAAATGTCCATAAATCTTTTTGTACTTAAACTATTGTTACGGTATGGAACTTTTTTAAAGTCAAGAAAACGACGAATACTTTGTAAAAGAATATCAGAATAAAATACTGTTTCAATTGTTTCCCTTCAAAGAACATTCTGGTCTGTTTAATTAAACTCAACAAAAATCTAAATTCAATGTTTTTTGATCGCAGATCTGATTTTCATTAGAAATTATCGAGTTTTGAGCAACTAACCTGACCTTTATACTTTCAAGTACAAGATCCAAAAACTCTAAATAACTAAAAACAAAATTACATTCCCAATTTATTTGACTTTTTTTATAAATTTTAAGGAATAATAACTTTAAAAACGTAAGAACTCCTGCTTTATGCCCAAATAATTTTAAGGATCACTTTAGGCTCATAAACACTCTTTTCGGCACTAACGAATTAAAAATAATTAATTTTTTATTTAAAAGAAAAAAAAGATTATTAACTGAACATTATGTAAATTAAGTTCTGCATATTAATTTTTAAATAATTATCTGGTTGTAACATCGTAACATCTTATCGTTGTTATCGAATTTAAAATACGCCAGCGCCTGTTTGGTAAAATATTAAAGAGAACCACAAAAGGAGTGATTATTTTTCGATTTTCGTCAAATTTATCTTTGATACTTTTTCTAAATTCAAGTTATCATGGTTGTTTTTTTGCTTGAAATCCGAAATATTCTAAAACAGGAAATTAGATCGTAATTTTTGAATGTTTTCAAAACAATAAGGTTTCTCATGAAATCGCTTAAAATTGCCACTTGTGCAAATTGGCAAGATTGTGCGACTAATTTTTAGAAAGCCCCTTTTTAACTTTTGTGCAATATTTTACAAAATAAAAATATCAACAAAAATTAAATAAAACACGAAAAGTTAAACTTTGTGTCTAAAAAAATTGTCTAAAGGAAGCTTAAATACTAAATTAATCAGTTCATTCAAAAAAGTTGTTCATTGTGAAAGTAAAATTTGTCTAGCGAATGTCAAAAAATACTAAATCAATCTAATTATTTAAAAAAAATTGTTCATTGTGATATGTGGTCAGCTCATTATTGTGTTGGCGCGTATGCCGAAATGCCCTAATGTCCTAATGAAGAAAAACGACAATGAAGGTTACATGAGGTTTTCTGAAAATATGCCTTATAGAATTTTTATGTACTTTCACCACTGGTTCCGGCATATGTTTTGAGGAAAACCGTAAATGTTTGTGAACGTTCATAAACGAATTTTAAAGTTATTAGCATTTTATTGAAAGTTAAAATTATTTTTTTATGCCGCATACGTCACTTTTCTTTATTTGTTTTTAAAATTATCTTTTTGTGCTTCATACGTATACTTACTGCTGTGTTTTGAATTGTTGGCATTTTACTTTGCTTTAACTTCTTTTTTTTCTTACGGCAATGAAGCAAAGCGACATTGAAATTTATTTTGTTGTCATTTCGTTTTGGTTTCGCTTCAACTACTTTTTTTTCTTACACCAATGAAGCAAAGCAAGAATGAAATTTATTTTGTACGTTTTTGTATAAGGAATTTGCTGCAATCGCTAACCAGTGGCAAAAAAAAAATAATTTAACTTTAAAAAAGTTGATATTGGGCAAAATTAATGATGAACATCTCAGAAACCATAAAAAATTTCGTGAAACCGGTTTCGAATTCAGAAAGGGGACATTCAAAATATAAAACTAATTTTTTTAAATAGTTGGTAGGTCAAACCAATAATGAGCTGACGATGTAAAAACTTCATTGTTTTGTATAACAACGACGATAAACATAAAATATCTTAATTGCACAATTAAACAGTGCAAGTTTACTAGCCAAAATTTTTAGGCGAATTTACAAAGCTGGTGTAAAAGAATTTTAAACAAATGTTTGACAGTTCATTTGCAAGGGCGTTAAAATGCACAGTTTGCAAAGATTGCGAAAATTTTATGCGATATCATGAGGAGCCTTATAATTTAAGTAACAAAACCGAATAAATTTGAAAAAAAAACTCGTGACTGACGCATCAAGGCATATGTACATTAGGCCGACTCAAACAAAAAAATTTATTTTTAAATGTTTTATTAAGACTTCCAAAATATTTTGTCTCTAGCGATAATCTTCCGTGAGCTGAACTGGGCCTATCAGTAACCATATACATATAGTAGATATTTAGGAATTCTCTGATTATGTATTATAGCATTTTAAAAATCTAACCAAAGACTAGAGATAGCGAAAGGATTATGTCAGTTTTTTTATGCTTTTCAATTCGTTTTTAATAAAAATTGAAAAATTTTAACCATTTTTTGTCCGATTTTCATTTCCAACACGTCCTTAGAATTGGCGATTTTATTCAAAAATTAACCCTTAACTGCACTATGTTACTGGCCTGTTCGTCGATAACGAACGAAGATTTCGTTCGCTTATATTACATTTAAAACAAAAAGTAATTATAAAATATTGTTTTTGTTTTTAATATAAGTTAAGCGAACAAATTCTTCCATTAGTATTTTATTATGTTCGCCCAGTGTGTGTGTAGTAATTTTGCCCGAGAAGACGGCTGAAGGTTAATGTTTTCTGAACGCATAAAATTATGGCTCATCAAGATGGAATATGGAATAGCAAGAAATAAATAAAGTGATTCGTTAAATTCGAATTTTTATTAGCTCCGGGTCAAAATTTTTCCACTTGAACTACCCTAATGTTTATACTTATGAAACATATTATGCTAATGGTCTGTTGTTGTTTACACAACATGTGTCAAATGGGAATCCATTTAAAGGTCAACGTTGGTCTTTTTCATATGTAATGAATTGTTGTACATTCGAGGGTAGACTTTAAAGCAAATGCGAAGTGTATATGGATACAGGTACATGATGATATTTTCAATAAATTGTTGACGGCAAGAGCCAAAGCTTCCAATTTAAGAACAAGCATCTTAGTTATCAACACATAACATCCAACAAGATTTAAAGAAGTAGGAGTGGTACATAATAGATTTGTTTGTATCTAAACAACGGTATTTATGTAACTTTATGTTCTTATCGCACCATGGTAAAGGGTATATATAATTCGGCATAGCCGAATATAGCACTATAACTTTTTTTGTTTTATTCTACTCTACTCTGTAGAGCTTAAAATGCAACGATAAAACGATTAAAATATTATTAAGCCTGTAAAAGTGTATGTGCCACTAACCAACCACTAGACATACAAGTCCGATTAAATATCGCAAGAATTGTTTTCCCTTTTCTTCTTTCTCAACAACGCCTTTATTGTCGTTAGCTAGTTAATTTGTGTGCTAAACATTTCATGCTAAACGCCTTTTAACCACGCGATTTTACAACAATTACAACATTGTTAAATGTTAATATCTTTCGCATACAACTTAGTGTATTAGACGCTCTTTAAGTGCAAAATGGTAGTTGTTGTTCAGTGTTTGTCAATTCTTCTTCTAATAGTCGGCACGAGGTTTGTATTAGTCTTAAATATGTTGCTTTTGTTGGATTTTTTATAATAGTATTGTTATGTACTCATATGATTTGTTAAGTTTTTTTTTAATTGAGATTATTTGCTCGTGAGCAGTTGTCATAACCGTTTAAAAAAATGTTATACGCATAGGTATATGCATACAAAAGTTATAGTAGCATTTTAAAAAGATTTATTAGGTTTTAAAATCATACCATAATGTGAAATATATTTAAAAACGTAATTTCAATTTTTGGGAATACAAAATTTAAATTTTCAAACGATTTTGTTATTCGTGCTTAATTCCCAATTATAATTATTTGATAAAAACACTTGAAATTTATTGTTGATAGGATAAGCTATTCCTATGCGCATTTCACTGGTTGCTTAGGCCAGATCATCAGGAAACTTTATCCATAAAGATTTTAGAAAAACTAAAGATATTAAACCAAATAAAACTGTTAAACGTATAAGAATTATAGCAACAGTTCTACTTGTAATAATATCAAAGTTTAAACAAAACAACATCAACAATAAACAGTGGGTTTATCTCATCTTACATTCCCCCAACAAGTGTTTTTATCAATAATAAAAACTGGGAATTAAGCACGAATAACAAAATCTTTTGAAAATTTATATTTAAAAACTTTTAATTTAAATTGGAAATACAGTAACAACGAAGAGATGTTACTTTAATAATGACACGTTTGCCAATAAAGAACATAGCATTACAAAGAAAACATACGTTGTCGAGTTAAGAACGCTCTGTTGTACAATCAAAAACACCTTTTTGCTATATTAAGAACAAACGTTTTCAAATTAAAAACTTTTGTTGTTTTTAATTGTTAATCGCTGTAGAAAACAATTAAAAACAACAAAAGTTTTTAATTTGAAAACGTTTGTTCTTTAAAAGAAATACTTCTATGGCATTGGTTGAAGAGTGTCCGAAATTAATTTTTTTTATGTTCGCCGATTTGGATAATATTTTGATATTTTGTTGTCAGATATCTGAATGTTATGATTCCGTAATATTAGGCTTATATATTTATTGTTAATTTGGACAGACACGCTCAAAGTTCGGTTGTTTAAAATTGCATGCAAATTTACTGTATATTCAATCGTATATTTTGGTAAATGCCAATTGTTGGCATTAAAAACAGTTGTAATTTTATGTAATTTTTTTTAGAACAAAATATAAACAACATCAAAATTTCAATATTCATCAACTTAAGTGAATTGCATCTTTTTAGCGCTGTGGAGCGCTGTTTAACGAAAAATGTCAAATTACAGCTTCAAGTCTCACCTAAAAGTTAAAAAAAATTCAGTTGCTATAACTATAAAATGATAAAGTAACAAAACATGAATTTTCGTTCATGCTTGTTGTTGTTGCCATAATTCTTTACTGTTTAAAATTATTACATGATGTAATATACATACTATTCAATAGTGTTAAAAAGCATAATCTTCAATTGAATTTGAATCAATTTGTATTAGGTATGCATATAGAACCAATAGATTACATCATTCGTGAAGAATTGTACGTGTAGCCACTAGAGATGAGCGATATTTCCGTACCTGTGATTTAATCACTGTTACTGAAAAATCACGAATCACAGTTGTGACCAAATCTGTTAAGTAACAGGTACTTGCTAAGTTGTTATTTTCTTATTTTGTTTCATACACAAATTTATGATATTTCACTGTTTGTGTGGGTAAAAGCGTTTTTTGCACTCATGAATGTAATTGTTGCTATTTTTTCTTTTGTTCTCTCTTCTTCCTTATTAGAATTTTTTTTAAAGCCAATGTTTATTTGTTCAAGTATGTCCAACTAAACAGGTGATCGTTTTTGTTGCCTTATTTCTTTGTCAAACTCCATAACAAAAAATTTTCAAATATCCTAGAACAAAAATAAAAGTTGTGATCACAATCACAGTTTTAAATAACAGTGATTTTAAAATCACGTTCACTAATCACGATGTTCCTTAAAAATCACGGGATCGCTCATCTCTAGTAGCCACTAATGAAGACGTAATGCATAATCTTTTATTGTCTTAAGACCCATTTATAAATAGATTTCGCTCAAACCTGAAAATAAAAAAAATTGTTGTACGATAATGATGTTAAAAAATTTAAATAGACTATGCTTAAATTACTTATGGTGTTTTCTTTTCTACAAAAAAATGTGCCTTTTTTTTTAAAAAAAAATTCAATTTGGCGTCTTTTTCTTAAAAATTTTGCTCCCGAAAAGGGTGGCTTGTTTTATTCTAAAAAACTCATGCTTTTCGGGAGCAAAATTTTTAAGAAACAGACACCAAATTTGGTTTTTTTTTTGAAAAAGGCACATTTTTTTGTGGAAAAGAAAACACCATTATTTATCGGTTTTCTATTTTTTTTCTATGGGAGGTGGGCGGATCAGGTATATATTTTCAGGAGCCTATTCTACAATAATAATATTTATTTTTTGTGAAAATTGAGTTGATGCATTAAAGTTATGCCAATCTTTCAATACAAGTTGTATGGGAAGTGGGCGTAAAAGTAGGTGGATATTTTTCAAAGTTCACACAAATAATTCTGAGCGTTTAAAAATGCTATGTGCCAAAAAACAATGCCGTAGGTCAAAATTTAATTTTCACTTTGTATGGGAGGTGGGCGGATCATTTTGATTTTTCCATTTGTTCTTGATTCAAACAAAAAATGCCTATGTGCCGAGTTTCATTGTCCTTCGACAACTTCTATTCAATGCGTTGTCAAAATGCGAACAAAAAAAATAACAATTGGGGACAAAACTTTTCGATGCAATTTATATACCAATCGTTTGTATTAAAAAAACACCAAATTTCAATTCTATACTAAACAATTTTTTAAAAGCACTACTATCGAAATGAAATCTTTAAAAAAGTAAACTTGTAAATCGTTTATTTCGATTGCTAACGATTTAATTTATTTAAACACAAAATTTTTTTGATAACATTTAACCAAAAATAATCTTAACTTATTAAAGATATAATTAAATATTGCATATATTGTACAAAAAAGAAGTAAATAACGTTGGCAGTAAATGTGCCAATAAAAAAGTAACCGATATTGCCCAAGACTGATAGCACGTGAATATGTATTAAATAACATACATATATATGTATTTTTAGCGACATACAAATATTATTTTGTTGATAAAAGAGCGATATTGCGTTCATAGTTTCCTTATGTGATACAAAGTTTAAAAAGTTATCTTTGTGATTAAGTCGAATATATTTTAACATTAAAGAAAGTGAAATTTTGAAGCATGAATGGACCTGACTTGTGAGTATGGTTGACAGACGACCTGGAATGGCCTGGATTGTCCAGTTTTTTTTGGGTCTGGTCCAGGTACCAGCTAACAAACAATTTTTCCAGTTAAACAAATTTGTTTTTTATTGAAAAATTAATTTCTTATTAATAAATTTTGAACGGAAAAAAATCATATACTAAGACAAAAATTGTAAAGAAAAAAATTTTTATTTGCCGAAAGACATTCCAAAAACAAATCATTGTGAAACCAAAAAAATTTGGTTCGAACTGTCAAAGTCATCAGGCTTTTCGCTGCCACCTGTAGTGAATTGGCCCTGATATAAATACATATATATATAGTATATAATTTTGGAATATGACATAAGACGACTGAATTTTAAATGTTGCCTTTTCTTTTCTTTCCTCTTACATATGTTTTTTTCATTGTAAAATTTTATTTTTTCTTATAGTTAAGTGCATTTTAAAATTGTCCAGTTATCTTTTCAAAATCCAGGTGAATTTTTTCTGCTGTCCAGTTATTTGACTCTTGGTATTTGGCAACCCTACTTGTGAGTGCTAGTTCACACTCTTCAAGTTTCAGTCAGGGATGATAAAGTCAGTACAATTGTACTTTTTTCAGTACAATTTACATTGCAAAAGTACCGAAGTACTCCAATGACATATTTAGTACAATTTAAATATTTCCAAATATCAGAAGAATTGCCAAAGACATATTGTCTAAACAACATTCGTCGGCAAATATGGAAAGGAATTTTTCGTAGCAAAATATGATAAAAACAAAGCGAAAAACCGCCTTTTCGTGAATACTGTGTGCCCCTGTAGGCTAGCTGGTAGTGAACTAGTCTATCAGCGCCTGGGTTGCGGGTTCGATTCCCGCCAGAGACTCTGGTTCCTGCAGACAAGCTTAGAGCTTTGCGGGATTTGCTTAGGAAATTAAAAAAAAAAGAATTTAATTCAGACAAAATATATACTATAGTCTGATCAATCTTGTTGCTATAATAATTTTTTTTTTTTTTTTTTTTTTTTTAATTCCCTACGCTAATCCCCGCGAAGCTTTACGCTTGTCTGCAGGAATGAAACCAAAGTCTCTGGCGGGAATCGAAGCCGTGACCCCGGGGTTGATAGACTAGCTCACTACTAACTAGCCTACCGGGGCACTCAATGAAAACTTTTAAGCTTGATTTCTTAAAGTATTGGGAACAGGGTATAGTGCGGCGCTACATGTTGCGACTTGTTGTACAATTGGATCAAGTTATACAACCATTTGTTACGTTAGAGATGCGGTTGGTCATCAGTTGAAGAAAAAATCAGTTTGATTTGAGCTTTCAAATTGGTACGTCTGCTTGCAGTTTTTTCTTTCGTTTTTAATTTTCATTCTAACGTTTTGAAAGCAGCAGCGTGCAAAGCATACAATATTTTAAAAGACTAATACGAAATTCCAATGCAAAATTTTAGTAAAGAATACAAAAACTACCGAAACTATTATTACATTTCTTTTCTTGCTGCACTTCATTTATCGCCACTAGTGCTTAAAAATCGGTACTCATGTTGACTTTATAAAAATAATTTCTTAATAAAGCTTAATGAAACGTTGATTAAAAAATTTTACATATGCTGCGAACGATCAACTGGTCTATTCAACTCAATTGTACGACCAGTTACAACGTGTATAGGTCGCATAAGGGCCCTTAGACAATATCTTTTGGGGCTATTACTGGGTGAAACATATTTATACCCTATTCCACTTTGCCGCCCTATGCTCCAGTGGGAGTTAGAGGAATATAAAAAAATACCCTGCTCCACTATCAACTTTAAAAAAGCCAGATAAAAAAGCATCGTCTTAATTTCTTATTACGTATTAACTTAATGTTTTTTGTTAATTGCCAAAGATGTATTTCAAATACGAATGTAAAAGTATAGTACAAGTGAATTTTAATGTACATATGTTCGTACTTTTTATGTTATTTTAATAATAAAAAAAGTAAAAAATATTTTTAGTACAATTAGGGTCAAAAAAGTACAATTTTTTACTTAATTAAGTACAATTTAGAAAATGTCATTTATCATCCCTGGTTTCAGTCGTTAAGTCTTGAGCATTTAGGAGTGCAGGAAAAGGAGAATGGCACTTATTTTCCTCTGTTTATTAAAAACTCAAGACTTGACGACTAAAACTAGAAATAAATAAATATTTGTTTCTTTATAACTGAGGTTTTTATGTCCTCTTCGAAATTATAGGCATTTTAAACTTTAAAAAACATAAAAATGTAAAAAAACTGAAAAAATCGTCAAATATTGAAATTAAAAAAAAATTTGCAAGAAATCGACAAAATAAAGAAAAAGCTTTTAAATCAACCTATTTTCGAACCAAATTTAAAAAAAAAATGTTTTAATAAATAAAAGACTAAGTGTTAATCGCCAAAATAATGTTAAATAATTAAAAAAATATATATGTATGTATCAGAAAAACCAAACTAAATCATCAAAATAAGAAAAATGATTGAAAACTAAACCAAAATTGCTTTTTAATATTGCATAAAATTTTGAAAAACATTTTTTAAAAATGAAAAAAGTACTAATTTCAAACAAAATCGCGTAAACTAAAAATATCATCAGATATAAGTAAAAACAAAAGTGAAAACGAAAAGTCCAAAAATTTATAAAAAAAAAATGTATTAAACAAATTAAAACAAGTAAGAAAGTACAGTCTGTCTTGCCCGACTATATGATACCCAACAAAACAGTATTTTAATTTAAACATTTACGAGAGTGCACCCTATTCGGGACCCATGGAGAATCATGCTTATGTGTCCTTATAAATATAGATCTAGCTATGTTTAAAATTTCCGTTTGAGAGTTTGTGAGAGGCAGAAATTGCTCCCTACCTTCCCTTGTGGTCCTATTGTTGAAAAACTGCATAGCTCATGTATGCATATTATTATGAACCTATCTATGTTTTAAATTTCATTAAAATCGGTTTAATAGTTTTTGTGAGGCAGAAATCGTCCCTATCTCCCCTCGTTGTCCTACGATTCGGCCCATTTTCATTAGGCTTGGTCCTTGTGATAATAAGAATCTGTAAGCCAAATTTAATCAAATTATCTCGAACACTGCGACCTGTACTTTACATACAAGGTTACATGGACAGCCAGCCAGCCGGATGGACATCGTTAGATTGACTCAGAAAGTGATTCTGAGTCGATCGGTATACTTTAAGGTGGGCCCCATATTTTAAGGTGTGACACACATCAGCAGAAATGTATGACAGCCTCTCCACTATTGTGATGTGGGCTAAAATATCGCCAAAACATAACCGGCTGATTAAAAAAAATCTGTTCATCTTCTATTTTATAAAACACAGAATGTTAAAAATAATAAATAGTGAAAGTAAAAAAATTAATTTTTTGGTTATTTTGCTATTGTTTAATTTAGAAAACTCACAGAATATTTAAAGAATTAAATTTGCTACAGATCATTTCACGTGAGGCTGATGTAAACGAGATCGTGCGATTCGATTTTTCTTGTGGGGTATGGTTAAGTCACAGTTATGGGAATGTATGGGAATAAGCCACAAACGACAGAGAGCCTCTATGCCAACAAAACCCAAACTATTCATCAAACTCAGCTGGAGTAATGGAAAATTGGACATTCCGAATGAGCGCCACCCAGCAAGACTGTGGAGGACATTTGCACAATTCCATACATAGTGCCATCGATAAGCCTTTCAAAAAAATAATAAATAAAAAAAAACGATATCTCAAACATGCTTTTTTAAATTAAAATGTTAAGATATGAAGCGCTTAATGAAAGACTGCACCTAAAACTACCATTAAGGTATGTTTAAAGTTATATGACTCTTGTATAAAAAATTGGTTCAATGCACATAAAAATTATTTTATCGGTTTTTTATGTTATTTTTTTTACTTTCATTTAAAAATCCTTTGGGGCTATAATGGGTTAACAAACATTTTACACAGTATCACCCAACATGTAAAAACCATTGATTGAAAAAATTTTCTTTGAAACGTGTCATCATTAACAGCGTCTTTGTGTAAATCTCCCGCATTAATATACATTTATTTCAAGTGTAAAACTCTTATCTTTGATTTTACAAAAACAGTGGGTTTTTTTGTTTGAACAAATACAAAATAAATATCACAGTGTTATTAAAATTATATTCTGAAAATTCGACATTTTGAAAAGGTCAACAAGAAAAAGAAAGACAAAAAATGAAAAAAACAAAAAATATATGTACTTTGAACTTCAAGAAGAATTCTTGACAAAAGTACGAAAAAAGAGAAGTAAAGGAATAACATGTTAAAATAAATTAAAATAGATAATCATTCAAAAGCAAATTTCGATCTACCAAAAGGTTGAATACAATTTGGTTTAAGGATTGATGTTTGACTAATGACGTCAGCAGTCGTCGATGGCTGCGAGTGTTAAACGGCAAGCCCTCTGAAGAGATTGAGTGGTTGCAATCGAAACATGTCAGGGTAACCTGTCCGTAAACACCTGGGTTCGAGCCCAGATTGAGTCAAGAATGAAAAATTATCAATAAAAATTTTAATTAATTTTCATGTTGTAAAATTCCTTTCTTCATAAAAATAATTTAATGAAAATTAAATTTAATGAACTTAAGCCTAATTAAAAATATTAAAAATTTGGATTAAAAACCATAAATAGTTCAATAAAATAACCACAATACTAATAATTGTTAAAGCTAAGGCACGAGCTCTATGTTTGCATTTGTCCTTCAAGTTGTGCTGAAAAGGTCAACAAGAAAAAGAAAGACAAAAAATGAAAAAACAAAAAATATATGTACTTTGAACTTCAAGAAGAATTCTTGACAAAAGTACGAAAAAAGAGAAGTAAAGGAATAACATGTTAAAATAAATTAAAATAGATAATCATTCAAAAGCAAATTTCGATCTACCAAAAGGTTGAATACAATTTGGTTTAAGGATTGATGTTTGACTAATGACGTCAGCAGTCGTCGATGGCTGCGAGTGTTAAACGGCAAGCCCTCTGAAGAGATTGAGTGGTTGCAATCGAAACATGTCAGGGTAACCTGTCCGTAAACACCTGGGTTCGAGCCCAGATTGAGTCAAGAATGAAAAATTATCAATAAAAATTTTAATTAATTTTCATGTTGTAAAATTCCTTTCTTCATAAAAATAATTTAATGAAAATTAAATTTAATGAACTTAAGCCTAATTAAAAATATTAAAAATTTGGATTAAAAACCATAAATAGTTCAATAAAATAACCACAATACTAATAATTGTTAAAGCTAAGGCACGAGCTCTATGTTTGCATTTGTCCTTCAAGTTGTGCTGAAAAGGTCAACAAGAAAAAGAAAGACAAAAAATGAAAAAAACAAAAAATATATGTACTTTGAACTTCAAGAAGAATTCTTGACAAAAGTACGAAAAAAGAGAAGTAAAGGAATAACATGTTAAAATAAATTAAAATAGATAATCATTCAAAAGCAAATTTCGATCTACCAAAAGGTTGAATACAATTTGGTTTAAGGATTGATGTTTGACTAATGACGTCAGCAGTCGTCGATGGCTGCGAGTGTTAAACGGCAAGCCCTCTGAAGAGATTGAGTGGTTGCAATCGAAACATGTCAGGGTAACCTGTCCGTAAACACCTGGGTTCGAGCCCAGATTGAGTCAAGAATGAAAAATTATCAATACAAATTTTAATTAATTTTCATGTTGTAAAATTCCTTTCTTCATAAAAATAATTTAATGAAAATTAAATTTAATGAACTTAAGCCTAATTAAAAATATTAAAAATTTGGATTAAAAACCATAAATAGTTCAATAAAATAACCACAATACTAATAATTGTTAAAGCTAAGGCACGAGCTCTATGTTTGCATTTGTCCTTCAAGTTGTGCTGAAAAGGTCAACAAGAAAAAGAAAGACAAAAAATGAAAAAAACAAAAAATATATGTACTTTGAACTTCAAGAAGAATTCTTGACAAAAGTACGAAAAAAGAGAAGTAAAGGAATAACATGTTAAAATAAATTAAAATAGATAATCATTCAAAAGCAAATTTCGATCTACCAAAAGGTTGAATACAATTTGGTTTAAGGATTGATGTTTGACTAATGACGTCAGCAGTCGTCGATGGCTTCGAGTGTTAAACGGCAAGCCCTCTGAAGAGATTGAGTGGTTGCAATCGAAACATGTCAGGGTAACCTGTCCGTAAACACCTGGGTTCGAGCCCAGATTGAGTCAAGAATGAAAAATTATCAATAAAAATTTTAATTAATTTTCATGTTGTAAAATTCCTTTCTTCATAAAAATAATTTAATGAAAATTAAATTTAATGAACTTAAGCCTAATTAAAAATATTAAAAATTTGGATTAAAAACCATAAATAGTTCAATAAAATAACAACAATACTAATAATTGTTAAAGCTAAGGCACGAGCTCTATGTTTGCATTTGTCCTTCAAGTTGTGCTGAAAAGGTCAACAAGAAAAAGAAAGACAAAAAATGAAAAAAAAAAAAAAAAAAAAAAAAAAACAAAAAAAAAAAAAAAAAAAAAAAAAAAAAAAAAAAAAAATATATGTACTTTGAACTTCAAGAAGAATTCTTGACAAAAGTACGAAAAAAGAGAAGTAAAGGAATAACATGTTAAAATAAATTAAAATAGATAATCATTCAAAAGCAAATTTCGATCTACCAAAAGGTTGAATACAATTTGGTTTAAGGATTGATGTTTGACTAATGACGTCAGCAGTCGTCGATGGCTGCGAGTGTTAAACGGCAAGCCCTCTGAAGAGATTGAGTGGTTGCAATCGAAACATGTCAGGGTAACCTGTCCGTAAACACCTGGGTTCGAGCCCAGATTGAGTCAAGAATGAAAAATTATCAATAAAAATTTTAATTAATTTTCATGTTGTAAAATTCCTTTCTTCATAAAAATAATTTAATGAAAATTAAATTTAATGAACTTAAGCCTAATTAAAAATATTAAAAATTTGGATTAAAAATTTTGAAGAAATATTGATAAAATCACTAAATAAAAAAAAACAATTTAATTCTCAAAAAAAAAATTAAATAAAATTTAAAAAATTCCTAAAATCAAAATGTAAAAAAAATGCTAAAAGCAGTAATTATAAACAATCGGCGAAAACCAAAAAGTAAAATTCTCAAAAATCGCAACAACAAAAAACAACAATTTAAGCATAACAAACTGTGAAAATCGCTTAAATAGGAATTTCTTTATATTTTTTGTAAATTTTTAAACCACTTTCTGTCGAAAATATTAGTCAAAAAATAGAAAACTCTTCAAATAGCGGTAGCGGGGGGAAACAAAACAAACAAATTCTTGAACAAACACTGAGGTTTAATTTCAAATTAAAAATGATTTGAATTCAAACGTTTTCTCAAACGACAAACGTTTGATAATGATTTGAAAATCATTCTCAATAAAAAGGGGAAATTATTTTTAAATTGAAAAATGCCTTTATTTTCAACTTGCTTTCAAACATAATTCTCAAATGTTTTTCAAGTGTGGATTGTAATACAATGTGGAACACAAAAAAAAATATTTTATTTTTAATTTTAATTCATTTTTTATTTAAATATTTACATTTGAAATAAACATTCGGCAACATAACTAAAATACGAAATAATTGGCTCCCTTTTATTTTGAGGATTGTAGCACCGCGATCATACAACAAACTTTTGCCTTCTTTACTCTCCCGTTTAATTTCTTTAAATTCGTATTCTTAATCATTGTAATAACTCACAAATAATTTTTAATTTTCACAAGAAATAAATTGTTCACTTGTAAAACACATTTAACCACGAAGTAAAAATGTAACTAAAATCGCCATTTTTAATGTTTTTATTTATTTTTCGCTTTAGTAGTGCCAAGTTTAGTTTTGATTTAAATTTAACATTTAATACCAATTTGACATCAAATTTATAAAACATTTGATGTGAAATGTATATTTTCAAATCATTATAAATTTGAATTTAAATATTAAAATCAAACAATTGAAAAACGTTTGGGAATTGTGTTTGATGTCAAATGATAAAGTCATTTCATATCAAAGGTTTGACTTCGTGTTGGTTGGGTATCAACGATTTTTAATATAAAATAGCTTAATTTGAAATTCCAGAATTATAATTAAAAATATCGGTAAAATAATAAAACATTATATTAAATCCAAATTTTTAATATTTTAATCAGGCTTAAGTTCATCAAATTTAATTTTCATTAAATTATTTTTTATGAAGAAAGGAATTTTACAACATGAAAATTAATTAAAATTGTTATTGATAATCTTTCATTCTTTACCGTGGCCGGGGTCGAACCCAGGCCGGCAGGTTACCATGACATGTTTCGATCGCAACCACTCGATCTCCTCAGATGGATTTGCCGTCTTACACTCGCAGCCATCGACGACTGCTGACGACAATAGTCAAATATCAATCCTTAAACCAAATTGTATTTTAACCTTTGGTAGATCGAAATTTGCTTTTTTGAATGATTATCCAATTTAATTAATTTTACATGTTTTTCCTAACTTCTGTTTTTTCCGTACTTATGACAAGAATTCTTCTTGAAGCCTGATTAAAATATTAAAAATTTGGATTAAAAACCATAAATAGTTCAACAAAATATCCACAATTCTAATCATTATATTAAATATTTAAAATAATAAACAAAAGCAACTGACAAATTCCAAAACTCAAAAAACCCCAAATAAAAAATGGCAAATTCTAAAACTAAAAAAAACGTTAAATAAATAAACTGGCAAATTCTAAAACTAAAAGAAATGCTTAAAAAAATTCAATAAAGCGGCCCATACACTTGCAATATTATTGTATATGATATTCGCCATATTATTTCCATTTTGTCCTATATTCATCCATTCAATAAAAAGCTGAACATAACCTAAAGGAATAACATAAACAGCATTCTACAATGTTGCCAACACACATCACTTTATTTTCGTTGTGCAATAAAAATCAAAAGTCTTTTGATTGTTGCCAATATATTGTGCCACCTTTGAATATTTCATAACATTGGCGATATATATTGTACAATACGTAAAATTAAAAAATTTTATTGCAGACGTATGAGCCGCTTTAAACAAATGTAAAATCGAAAAATGCATCAAATAATCGTCTAAAGCTGAAAAACGAGATAAAACTCCTTTAAAACTTACGAAAATATCTTTAGTTAAGTTGCGTTTTATACGAATTATTTGCCAAAAGCGAAATTAAAATATATTCTTAACTAATTTACAAAAAACCACTGGCCTCGAGCTTGACTAATGTTTATTTATTTAAATTTTGAAAGGTCGAATAAGAATAACTTAGATTACACTATGTAACAAAATTTTGTTTAAGTGAATTTTTTTGCTGTTTCTCATTGGTTATGTCTCTAAACTGAAGAAAAACTTTAACTGATGTCTGGCTAATCGTTTTTTAAGAAATGACATCGAATTTTCAAATTTTTAAATAGTGCCTTTATTTTTCATGGTACAGATAGATAAGAGTGTGCATAAAAGATTGTTAAACAGCTTAATTTTAATGAAGGTATGCTTGCATAGACTGTCAACCATCTTTATCATACAAGTACATATGTACTTATGCACGATTGGAAGTTTGCTGTTTGGAGTACACTGTAGTTGTTGCTATTTGTTTTGGGGAATTTGCTTTTAGCATTAGAGTGGCTCGTCACAAATTTGTGCACAAAATATTTAAACTAGTAATTACAAAAAAAGAAATTAAATCTAATTAACTAAAATATTAAAGGCGATCTTATCCGACGATGTCCTACTTGATTTCAATAACTGACTATATACTCACACAAATATTAATATTCATATACAAATTTTATCAAAATGAGATACCATCACTTAGTTGAGAATTAAACCAAAACTTGTTAATCGATTTTATTGAAATGTGGCTAGTTTTATTTGTAACATATTTATGTTTATAACTTAAGATCAAAAAAGAGCATTTGTTACTTTTTTGGTTTTTTATGAATTTTAAGACAAAAATTTTTTTCCAATTTTGCATGAAAAAAAAAAAGTTTCTGAATATTTCCAAAACTATTCACTTTATCAAAAAACAGTGTAAGAGTAACTTGGAGGTAATGTAGCTGCGGATTCTCGGAGTTTTTACTTAATCAAATCGGACAAACTGTTCTTGAGTTATGCTAAAATGTGTGGTGAAACCTCCATCATTTTTAAAATAGCGGTTTATATACTAAAAAAACGTTTAGGTAGAGGAAAGAACACTCATTATATTATATGTACGACCTAATTCATTAGATAAAAGCAAAAAATTCACTTAAACAAACAAAAAGATTTTTTTGGTTACGTAGTGTTATTTACATAAATTGATGAAAAAAAAATATCCAAAATCTTTAACTAACTTCGAAAGAGTTATTTTAAATAATCGCTCGCTAAAAACATAAGAATTTTCGTAATTATCATTAAAGACACATTCCCAGGAAAAATCTTTTTGAATTTTGGTAATAGGTAGTACTTATTTTATATGTTACCTGGTAAGTAGCTGTCATTACAACTGTCATTATTCTGAAAACTTCAATGAGTACTTACTAGTAATGACCTCAGCAACTACTTATTACTGCTATAATTTTCACTACTGAATATTGCTTTTTTGCTGGGTTAGAATAAAATCTTCAAATCAAAGAAAATACAAGATTCAAAATTCAAGATGTGAAATACATCTCAAAAAATCGCCGAAATATTTAAACTTTTGAAATTAACTAAAAAATGCATTAGAGTATAGAATATGTTACGCTTTTTCAAAATTATAAAAATTTAATATCTAATTAATAAATTAAAACTTTTTAATAAAGATTAAGATAAAAATCTTATTTTATAGCTTATTTTGGGCCATATGTGACAAAAATATATAACAACCTATTTTCTGGGGTTTTCGGAAAACCCATTTCAACGGTCACACGGAAAGATGGACAGACGGACTCATAATGACCTAGAATATATATATTAGGTTGGGTGGGGTGCCGTCGATTTTTCGATAGCTTTTGTCATGAGGAAAAAAAGTTCCACGACGACATCAAGAAAATCATTTTGGAGACGCCCAAATTTTAGGATATATTAAAAAAAATTTAAATTAACGGAAAAACTGCTATCGCCATCGTGCTTAGCGTATAATACATACTTATAATACACATACATACATACACAAAAAAATCGCTTTTTTCAAAAAAGTAATTTTGGGATTAGTTTTAGAAATAATTCATAAAAAAACAAATAAAATCTCATCAACTTCTTAAATAAATTGCGTTCTTATATGTTTTATTAAATAAACACAACATTTTAAATATTCAGTGAAATTTGGCATCATTTACTCAATATAAACAAAAAATCAACATATGTTGGTATCCATCATTTACGAGATTAAAGATTGCCGATGTTTTTTTTTTTTTATTACTTTACTTTGTAGCTGCCCAAATTTTAATGTCTACAGAGAATGAAAAACACTCGGAAAAAATGAAGCAGTGTTTAAAAAACTGCACTAAAAGTAGAAGAAGTTCCATTTCTTCCACTTCTTCATTTATCATTGGCCAAAAAAACTGTTGATTTAACTTTTGATTCATTAAATGTAAACAGTCGCTGTCAAACCAACTCAAAAAAATGAAAAATTGTACACATATTTTCGTTTTTTTGTTCGACAGTTTTTTGCAATTTTTACGACCCACAACTAGTAAACTAGGACCGTTAGCGCGAAATACATCTTCATATGAAACTTCTTTAAAGAAAACTAAAAAATTATATAAATATTAATTCGGCATTGAGCCGAGTTAATATTCTTGTTTCAAGCCGTTTCTTTTCTTTTAAGCGAAAAAAAGAAAATTTTTTAAGCACTTATTCCCAAAATATTTTTTAATATTAGCAATACTTTTTCTGTTTTATAGTGGACAAAAATAGAAATTTAGGCTTGTGTCGTTCATGAATGAATTACTTCAACTGAAAGATTCTCTTAAGTGAAATAGTGAAATATTTCGGTATTTTCTTTCTATTTCTTTCATCTTTCGGTTTAATCTTTTTTCTTTCATATTTCTGTATTATACTTTGTTATGAGTTTTCTCTTCTATTTGTCTTTTATTGAAATAAAACATTTTTTTTACATACTTTTTTCACGAACGGTATTTTAAAAAACCAATCTGAATTTTTACATACATACATACATTAACATACCAAATCTATGCACATTTCATATTTCATATTTCTAAAACAACAACAAAAACGTTTTTGGCTATATTACATCATTTTAAACTTTCCTAAAAGGAGATAGACACTTCATTCTGAAAAATGTCGTATGTGGATTTTTTGCGGTTTTGAGCTAAGATTGATTCCTTAGGTTTTCCGGCCAGATCTTTCATTTGGTGAATACGCTTTTCGATACCTCATACGGTTTTCGAGATATGTAGTGTTGAGATTGTCGTATGTGGTATTTGCTGAAGAAATTTTCAAATATATCAAACTTAAAACTCAATTTACTCGAAACTATCGGAATCCACATACGAAAATTAAATTATCAGCCGACGACGTGGCTCATTTAGTGAATAATTAGTCTTATGCAATCCAATATCAAAGTATGATACCTTAAAGTACTTGATAGTACTTGAACCAAGCACATTTTGCGATTTGTTCAATCTTAGTTTTACTTAAATCAATCTCATTTTCGGATTATTTTAAGTATGAATTCAGGATTAAATCAAGTTTACAATTCTTGAATCAAGCGCATTTTGTGATTGATTCAATCTTAGTTTAACTTAAATCAATTTAATTTTCGGTCTATTTTAAGTACGAATTCGGGATTGATGGATAAGTTAGGTATTTCGCGATTGAAAATCCGTACTTTATTCAATCTTTCTGTACTCAAGAAAATTCGTACTCACCGTACTATTAATACAGCTTCGGATTGATTTGAGTACGAATGAATTGATTTTTCTTTTGAGTGTATACATGGTAGTGAAATACCCTATTGTGCAATTAGATGTGTTCTACCAGCAGATACGTACTTATAAGTAAATGTATGTACATATGTATCTAATAGTTGCATGTTACATTATAGAAATATTTATGTACAATTAAAAAAAAATAGGTTTCTGTGTTTGTTTTGCAACTGACAGACACTTGTTTCTATTCCTTTCCTTTACTCTTTATCTAACATTTCATTCTTTTCGCATATTAAATCATTCAATAGTACTTGTCAATATCTTATAACATTTTTTCTATGATTCTATTTTATAAATATTTTCACTAGAAAGTAGATGAATGATGTCTATGATAATTTAAATGAATGAACGAAAGAATGAATGAATGAAATCAATATTATCACGTTTTAACCTTGCTTAATATTTCTAGGTGACTTTTGTTTAATCATTTACAATTCATATTTAATTTTGATTGAATTGTATGGGTTTTTTTATTTTGATATTTTTAATAACCGAGGAGCAGTAACCCTGGGCCCAGATTCTGGCAGTCGTGATCAACGACTTTCTCGATTCGAAAGCAATTTAATATCAAGTTGTATCAGTCAATACCGAACGAATCGGAATTATTTTTTCAGTGTTGCAAAGCATTTATTTGAGTTTCACAATACTGAACAAATAATTTCGATTCGTTCAGTATCGACTAAAAGAATTAGAAATAAAATTGCTTTCGAATCGAGAAAGTACTCGATCACGACTGCCAGAATTAGGCCCCAGTGTTACTGCTCCTCGGTCTGGGACTTTTTAACTTCATCTTATTGATCGACTTATGGGTCGACCTTTTCCCCTTTATTAACAAAAAATCGTCAAAATAAAGAACAGTGAACTTCTTTGGCATAGTCGTCATAAGATTAAAAGTAAACAACTCAGGGCTGCCTGGTACTTTTTCCTTGTCCCCAAAAAATTTAAAAAAATCCACAAAAATCCCGAAACTAAATATCAAAACCTTAGTTAATATTTTTTTGTTTCTTTTTACTGACCAAATGTTCAATCTTGTTAATTAAAAGTCTTAATTTTTTTAAAAATAGTAAGAAAAATTTTAAAAAGAAATCCCCAAATAAATATTTTTAGTAAAAAATTTATTATAATTTGTTTGTAGCAACTGGTTTCGGGAAGTTTTTTTTTAAAACCTTTTTATGTAATTCTATTGAGGAACAATATGCTGTTTTTAAAGATATATGAGCCAATTTATAAGAAATTAGAGCTTGTTCAGTCGGCTTTAGCCATCCTTAAAAAGTATTTAATATTTATTTAATACTTAGACGCATCATAAGTACTTACCAATAGCCCAGCATTGCTTATTATGCAAACTGTCAGTTAGGCCTTTAAGCGTTTACCATAGTATATTTCGGACATTTTGTTTTTTGATAATAAAACCGCAACTTTTTATCGAAAGATTCCAAAATTTTTTTTTGTGGACTTTTGTGTTAATGCAATACATCAGAAGCAATGAAAATGTTGATTTTTAATTTTTCGTTAGTTAGAGCTTTTTGCGTTTCTGGTTACAATTTACTTGTTTTTGGGAAAGAAATATTTGCTTGAAAATTGTCTTTAAAAAATCAAAAATTGTATGTGTTGTCAACGGTTTTAGATTCCTTTTTTTAATTCTTCCTTTTTAAAACACTCTCAAGAATAATAACATAAGTTTATTAAGTACTTTTTGCATACTTAACACTGTATTAGTTGTTGATAAGAGTAAGTTAAAAGTTTTGGTACTTTTTTCCTATTTTATGTACGACACAAAGAAAAATAAGCGTTAATAATAAAAGGAGGGAAAATTATATTAAAAATGTATAAAATCCCAACTTTGGGGATAAATCTCCAAGTCTGGCAGCCCCGAATTAACAAATAATTCTTCGTCTTTTTACTCAGAACATGGGTACATGTTCTGTAACTCCCACGTCGAGAAACTTTTCGATTGAAATGTGTGAAATGAAACAAAAATGCCATAAATTAACACAAAGACGTTACTGTGTCTGCAACTTTTTTTGGCGAGCGAGAACTGTCACATACTGAAAAGACTCGCCAATTTACAGAAAAAGTTTGTCTGTAACAATATTGTCAGCAAAGCTACAAACTGTCAAATAAAAAAGCGGTGAGATAAAATTAAAAAAAAAATATATATTCAAAATGCAATAAATAATAACACGGAATTTTGTTCTTAAGTGTATGTATTTTCATTGTTAAATTATTTTGCTTTTGTCATTTAAAAAAAATATATGAAAGTTTTTTAAAGCGTTTTTTTGTTAACAACACACTTAAAGCCGCATTATTATTATTTGGTATAGCCGACGGCTCTATTTTCGCCGCCGTAGTTGAAAATTTTTTTAAGTAAGCTTTCTCAGCGTCTGCAATTTCACATCGGCTTTGAGTTGTTCATTATGACATTTCTAACGTAACGACGTAATCTAATTTTATACATAGTTTTTGACATGAGCTACAGACATATTTTTTTCTCATTTTCGAGAAACGGTGGAATATTTTGTTTTAAACATTTAAAAATCTTGAACTGCAAACGTAACCTGATTCAGATTCAGAACCATTGAATTAACACAACCAAAAAGTTTAGGCATTCATAAAAAAAGTAACAAAATGATGTGCCTAATAGCGCTACCTTTGTGATACTAAAGAATCCCTTTTACAATTTTTTCGACGCTCTTAATACCTCTTATGGACCTTCTTTTAAATTACCCTTTGCGTGAAACTTTCTTACCCTTTTTAGAAATAGAACTTAAATTTTTTTTTGGCAACTCTGATGTAACAGCTTTTGTAAATAAGTGCTGGTTCACACTCTACAAATTTAAGCCGTCAAGCCTTGAGTTTTGAGAAGAGAGTGAAAGGAAAATTAATGGCATTCTTAAACTTGAAGAGTGAGAACCTGCACAAACAAAAAAATTCATTTCGCAAGCAGCTTTTATATGCACAGTGTTGCGGTTGTGCCCCTTAAGTAGCAAATTGTATGCTTTTTTGTGGCTCTTTCCACTTGTATGCCCCTTTTTTAATGTACTCTTTTGTTTTTGTGCATAGGGTTTTCTAGCAAAGCGATAGTCAATTTTAAGTCAGATTGCATTTTTTAAATTCATTATAATGCACTGTTTTAAATTTTGGGATACTTAACTGGAACGTTAATCTTTCGTTTAAGATTAAAAAATAAATATCAGTACACTGCAAAAAAAATTGCTGAAAGAATTATCTGAAAACTGAAAAATCCTAACTTTATATTTCAAATGGCACAAAAATTACTTATGGCTTTAATGCGAAGCTAACTGGTTCTGGTTTGGAACTTCAAGATCTAAAATTCCTCCGTGCCGATTGACAATAGAATGTTTTGTTCGGCCACAAATTTAGAAAATCCAAAATAAAAACCGCAAAAATTTAAAATCCTTAGTTTTTTTGAAATTTCGCGATGTATATCACAAAAACTTAGCATTCTTTCGTCATTCGGCACTGAAGAATTTTAGATATTGAAGTTCTTGACCAGTGTGCAAAGTTTCGAGCAAAACTCTCCAGCCGTTTTTGGGCCATTTAAAAAACAAGCGAGTAAACTTAAGCCATTTTTTGCTTTTCCAAAGAAAATTTTTGAAATCATGACACAATGAAATGATTTTAATGTTGTAATTGCACATTATCGACATTGAAAAAGTATTTTACATAATTTCATATAAAATATGTAGATGTTGGGTTATACCATACAAATGTACCACGTCACATTGTTCAGATAACGCTACATTTGTGTTTTTCGCTGTATACTTCCAATAAATTACGCTTCCAATAGTGGCTAAATGGCTTTGATCGGTTAAAAATGCCTGAGTTATAGTACAACAAACCTAATATTTTATGAAAATATTAACGTTTTTCAACAATTATTGTCATTTCGGTAGAAGTTTTGTGCCACAATTTATTACAAAATTCATAGTTTGTTTATTTTATTGTATAGACAATTTGAGCAAAAAAATTTGAAGCTATAATTCACCAAAATCAGGTAAAAACTAAAATTCTTATATTAAAAAAACGATAATTTAACTCTTTCAAATTCTTCAAATTTTATAATTTTGTAGTATTAAACCACATCTTTTATTGTGTTTTCAAATATAGGTGAGTCCCAAAACGTAAGTTTCAAGCAACTTGCTTTTTTAAATTCATTCTACAATGCAACCATGTAAAATTTTAAACGTTATCTACACAAAAATTCACCAAAAATTTTAGCAACAAAACAAAAAAGAATTAACCGAAACAATTAGAAGTGTTAAAAATTTTAATAATTAAAACAGGACCCTGATGGAATAGTGGAAGATCTCATATATATTTAGAGAAATCCAGGAAAAGAGCTGAGAAATTAAATAATCTGTATTATGGGTTGCTTTCGATTTCTCCAACACCTTCGATAAGTGAAAGAATTTTTCCAAAGTCAAAATATATCAAAACTAAAGAAAATAGTCGTTTAAATCCAAAATATTTTAACCAAATTATTTTTCTAAAAGATTACTTTATAAGATCTCCTTAAACTATTTAAATTACTAATAAAATGATCTAAGAGTTTATTTTTAATTAATACATAAATAATAAATATTAATTAAAAAATATGTATGAAATAGTTATGAATTATTTTTTGTTTGCTCGCTTTAGTTCAAGAACTGTTATCTTTGTTATGTTATCGTTTTTTTTTTACTAATAAACTCCAAATAATAAATAACTTTTTATTTTTATTTATTAAAAACACTTAATTCATGAAAAAACTTTATTAATCGGTTAACCGATCAATAAAAAAATTAACCGATTAAACCAAAACCTCGATTAATTAATCGAGCGATTTACCGTTTAAAGTAAAAGCCCGATTAAATGAATACCCTAAAGCTAAGATTTCATGTTCCGATAGTGTGAACGGTCAACATTTTTTAAAATGCGACAATCTGTGCCGAAATTGTGCTGACAGTGCACAATCAAAATTAACCTTGATGCGCCGATAATGTGAAAACTCTTTTGCACAATGTGGAGCAATGAAATTGTTTAATATGTACCGATTTTTATCGGCCACTTGTGCGCCGATCACAGTCGCCAATCAGCGCCGATACAAGGGATAGCAAAACGAAATTTTTAAATTGCACCAACTGGCTACTAAAATTGTACTTTTTTGAGCATATCAGCTGTTACCTTTATTTTACGAATTTTTACAAATTGTGCTTTTGCGTACTTTTTTGGACAACAGCTTTTTGTGACAGCAAATTTTTCACTTTACTCATTTACGCACCTAATAACAGCGTATACAAATAATAGCGCGTTAATTAATATATGTAAATTTTATGTAAAAATTAGTTTTGTTTCCAGAAATTTTAAAATATGTGGCAAAAAATCTATATTCTCCACATTGGTCAGTAAATTAAAAACTGCGACCTTTTAAGATCCAGCAAAAGCAAAAAAAAAAACATGTTGCCTTAAAAAAAATAATCAAACAAATGGTACCTTAATAGTCATAAATGTATCTTTTCCAAAAACAGTTAGTAGCAAGCAGGGTTGCCGTTTGAGAAATTATTATTTTCCACCAAAATTGCAAAACCTACCAAAATCCTTTTAAACCTACCAAATTTTTGTAATATTCAAAAACGTCATAAAAATGCAAAAGGGGCTATCATCATTTAAAAAAAAATTAGGAGCGATGTAAAAACTTTCAGCCGTATTCATAATGAAAATTTGGCATGAATTTAGGACACAGTTTTTAATAATACACTTACCCAACTCTGGCAAATGATTTGCTAAACTCTTGTTAACGAGCTGCCAAACGTTTGCCAACTTGTGAAAAACAGCTGTTTAATGTTAAACAATTTGGTTGGTTTTATTTAAATTACTGTTTAAATTTATTTTTTTGTCTTTTTTATTTTATTTTAATTTTAAAATATTCAGTAGTTTTTTTTTATAACATTTTCAAAAAAATAAAAGTTATTTGGCGGACCCTGTATGTGGGGGAAAAAAAAAATTTACAAAATAATTACAAAACCAGGGATGATAAATGCAAACGTGTCGTATTTTTTGAGCAATATAATGTGGCATCATTAAAATTCTGAGTTGATATTTTAAAAGTTAGCAGATGGACATAAGTTGGTTATGAATAAAGTCTGCGCGTACAAGCTGCTAGGCTAAATCGGCATTATAGTAAGCAGCTCGTTGTACGTAGTGTATACACTGTGGCTAAATTTTTGTTATGAATACGGCTGTTTAAATATTACCACAAGTCAAGGCGGTAGCCACGTTTGTGGCCAATCCGATCAAATTTTTTAAAGGAATATTGTTTGTTTATGAAAAGTTTTTTATTAAAAGAAAAATTGAAACGGCATCTGACTTGTCAAGCTTGAATACGGTGACACAACTAAGCTTTATAAAACTAACACTGTCAAAGTACCTTGCTATTACCGGAAAACATTTTATTCCATTGTCACATCTATAGTTTCATCTGCAATTAAAACATAATTTGTTGAGCAAAAAAGCTAACAGATTTTTTTGCTTTGCGACCAGTGTTCTAAATTTGCTATAATAAATATATGTTGTACATATTGTAAAACCGACCAAAATTAGACTTGGCCTGCCATCCGACCAAACCAAAAATATTCGACCAAAATTGGTCGGAAAATACCAAGTTCGGCAACCCTGGTAGCAAGTAAGAAAAACCATTATCCCTCCCTGGCAGAGATAAACAAATAATGATTGATTAATAATTTTCTTTTCTCTTCATCTTTTTTAAACTTCAATAATTGCTCAAGAAAACTTTCTGTGTGTCAATTGAAGGAAAGTTCACGACACATTTTTCAAATTATCTCTTGATTAAAAAATTTAAAATTTTTAATTAAAAATATTTCTAAAGTAAATTTCTATTACTTTTTCATTTTATTTGCAAATTAAAGTTTTTTGTTTTAATGAAAACATCTTCCCTTTCTTTATTTTTAAGGTCAATATAATAATATTTTATTTTAAATTCATAAATATACATACATATACAAAAAGAACATGATAATATCTTTAATTAAATTAATTTAAACAATAAAAGAATTTAATTTTATATTCATGAGACATAAGCCATTGAACCAACAACTAACCGGCCCATTTTTTTAATCATTTACAATCAAACGATGATTCTGTTTTAACTTTTTCTAGCATCACAGCTGGTTGCAGCAAATCTATTTATTGCTTTATTTTATTTCTTTTAGTTATTTTTATTGAATTAAATATATTTCTATGACACAAATTTATTATTTCTTTTTTGTTGGTCTTATCTTCCATTTTCATTGTATTGAAAATATGCAAATCTGTGTAAAAGTGCATGTACGAGTATGACTGAGTGTTTGCAACAAATCTGCTTTGAACAAGTTGACATACATAATTAATTGTACAAATTGAAAGCGGAAAGTTGAAAGGCCACACAATAAAATTTTTGAAACAATAGAAATTTTGATAAAATTTTACAGCAGGTTTTCTTGCCAAAGTTTCGAGTTTATAAAAATGGATAAAATGCGAATTGCAAACCCTTTCCATTATTCGTTTCTCTCCTCTCTTTTCCACATATTTCTTTTCAAATTTAAATTGTCAATAATCATGAAAATCATTGTTTCGAATACTTCCTTGTTGCCGTAAATAATGGCTTAATTATGAATCTAGTTATTTGCCATTTTCGACTGCAACCGTCGATTTACAAAATATTCACTTGTATGTACCTGTCCATGTCTTACGACGACTTCTTCTTCTTTCATTGACTCGGCGGCTAAAAATAATTTTAAAAAATGTGCACTGCAAACACCACAATTTTTTATTTTAAAAAGCTTTTTTGCTAAAACTATTCTTTGAAACTTTTGCTGAAAACTTGCAAAAAAATTCTTAAATACATTTGGGGGATTCACAAGGTAGTCATAAAGTTGTAAAGTCATATGTCCTAAAATAATTACAAGCAATATATAGGACTGCTGTGGGCTCCCGCATATAATTAAGATTTCTGCTGTACAGTTATGACGAATCAATAAACACAGCATTAACAATTTTATTTTGTTTAAAATACAACAACATTTATTTTAAACAATTGTAAAATATTATTTAGGACATTATGACGATATGACTGGATAGCACACCTTGTGAATCCCCCAATTGTATACATGACAAGGTTGCGAAAAAGGAATAAAATTGTTGCCAAAGTGTCAACATTCTGTGAATTGCTTTCAAATTTTGACGATTTTTTTTTATAAAAAGAATAAGAAAATTTATAATTTACTACAAATGAAATGCTTTTTGTGAGCAACTGTACAAAAAAATCATTTAGGGTATTATTGTCATTTCCTTTTATTATGATAATATGGTATGGTTCAATTATGTATAGAAAAAAATATCGGCCGAATGGCCGCCGTGATTTTGGCGGCACACCTCCATCCTCCGAATTATCTCATCCTTTAGCTCTTAAATTGTTGCTGGCTTATCGACGTACACCTTTTCTTTCAAATAACACCATACAAGAAGTCCAATCACATGATCTTGGCGGCCACCACGTGAGATAACACGGCCATTGAATTTGTCGCGCAACAGATCCATTGTTTTGTTAGCTGTAACTGTAACTGCCTGACCTGCCTCATTTTGGAAAAAATACGGACCGATGATGCTGCCAGCCCATAAACCGCACCACACAGTCACTCTTTGTGGGTGCATTGGTTTTTCGACAATCACTGTTGAATTATCATCGCTGGGGTGAAAATGGGCCTCATCACTGAAAATGATTTTCTTCGATATGCACTTTGATTTGAACGCCCATTTTCATAATAAGCTTGAATAACTTTAACGATTGTGTATCTTTCCATGGTTCAAATTGAGTTAGTCTGAAATTGAGAAATGTCAAATGAAATGAAGAAAAAAACTTGACATTGAGGTGTGGTTCACATTCATTATCGGCCCTTAGAATTTAACAACCCTTTAATAGAATATTTGCTTTCTTACGAAAACAATAAAATAAAGCAGTTTGTTTTTTAATTTCGTTTTTTCCTTTGACCCACTTTTCGAGTAAGAAAAAAACTAACCAAATGAAGGGAATGTAAGAAAAGGTAAACTATGCCCAATTTTTAGGATTGTATTTAAATCTATATTAAGTTAATTTTCATAAAAACTTAAATCGTATTTAAATACAGATTAGTTTTTTGAGTTTTATTTGAAAAGTCTTATTTAATTAAGATAAAAGTATGGTAGCACTACTAAATACAAAAAAAAATCAGCTGACTGTTAATGCTTGAGGCCACCTTGCTAAAATATTACAATGGAAACTTAAGTTGAAATTAAGGCCCTAATTTTGTAAAACACAACGCAACGACAAAGAATTACATTGAAAACAAAAACAAATTCATAAATATTTTGTAATTTTGTTGTTGCCTTTGACAGAAATTCACATTGGTTTTTAAGATTTCATACGCCTCATTGCTTGTGGCGTTGAAAATTTCAAAACGGTAAATAAATTTCTGTACAAAGCAATAACAAAATTACAAAATATTTATGAATTTGTTTTTGCTTTCAATATAATACTTTGGCGTGCGTTGTGTTTTACAAAATTAGGGCCTAAGTGTACCACATCGGTGACTTAAGTTCCACTTAAGTTTTTAGTGAAGAAGAGAATTTTGTATTTAAAACGATTTAAAAATAAAGTCACTGCATTCAGAACGAACACAGCATACTGAAATCTTAATAAATTTTTTACATATTAAGCATCAACAATTCATATTCACTTAAAGGTCCATTTACGATTGCATGTCATAAGTGTCACAGTGTCCATGGACTTTATGACACTTTTAAAAGTATATATATATATATATATGCCAGATCAATAGCTATGCAACAATTTTCTATGTCATTCATATTTCTAAAAAAAAAATTATTTGTAAACATTAAAAATATTTTGCGACCAAATTAACCACACGTTCTTAACTTTTAAAACAGCTTTGAAATGAAATTTGATGGTTTGAGTTTGATACGTTGCTGTGTTAAGCAAAACCAAATATTACCAAACATACATTTTGTTCGTCAAATCAGTTTGAACGTGGCCATCGTGCTTAAGATGGGATAGAGTAGACGCAAAATGTAGTGACAAAAATTTTCCATTTGCATTTTATACAATCCGAACAAAAATTTATAAAAAATCTCAAGATATGTAAAAAAGTGTAAAAGGGACTTAAATACCACTCATACAAACGTATGTATCTCAGTTCTGGCATGCATGTTCATGTTTTTTTTTGTGTATCCCTTTCTCCTTTGACCCCTGGAATGACATGAGTTTCGAGACAAAAGTGTAAACGCTTAAGTGGATGTCTTTAGAACAGAAAAGTTAACTGAACTTTGTTTTTTTTTATTCCTACAGCTCTTCTCGAATGCACACAGATACTTTTTTAAATTGTCTTATTAGAAACGCTTTATGGTGCGAAATTGCACTTAAATTGTTTTTTTATTTTATTTTTGTTCCTCATGGTAAAGGATGCCAATGTCGATGAAAAAAAAAATAAAAATTTGTCAAAAAGTATGTGTAAAGACTTTTGCATAAAAATGTAAAATTTTAGATAAGGAGGGCACAGTTTTGAAGAAAAAAATTGTAATTTTGAGATTTACAACAAAAAATAGTCAAGTTTGTTCTATTCAAAAACACTTTTTTTTTTAATTTAATCAAAAGAAAAAATTTAAGGAGAAGATTTTTAAATTAACGTTTGTCAAAAACTTCTAGAAGAACAGTTATCTCAGATCGAAAAAATTCTTAACAATTAATCCTGTTTCCTTAAAAACAAAGTTTTATGAAAATAAATAGAAATCTTAAAACAAACAAACAAAACTTCAAGGTTGGAAACACCCTCATCTTTTTATATGGTTTCATAGTAATCGGTTGGCCTGTGTAAAGTATTTTTTTTTAAAGGAAATATTTATACAAAATTCACACACATATGTACATTGTACAAGTATGTACCATGTTTGTATGATTTTTTTTGTTCTAATTTAAACATATTGTTATGTTTATTTTACTTCCAAAAGGATTTTTATTTACTTGACCTCCAACAAAAGTGTGTGCTCATGCATATTGTATTTTTGTGTGAGTAGTTTTCAACATTAGGGTATTCATAAAGCTTGAACGTTGCTTTACTAAAGTTATCTATAAATAAAAACTTTTTGCATATCGTTAAGTAAAACGATATCGTTAAGTTATACTGACTCTAATAGCGGCTTTTTAATGATTTTAGGCCCTAATTATTTATAACAGAACCTTATTTGCCATTTTTTAATCACAAAGCGTATGAAAATCGTGTCTAGTCTTTATAATGATTTTAAATTATTAATTAATTTTGTAATGATGTTCTATTTTTATTCTCTAAAACGCATTCAATTTTTGATTCATTTGGAAAAAAAGAATTTGATTTGCTAAAAAATATTTTATTTACAATATTAATTGTTCATGTTCATAAAAAATTTTTCCGCATTGATGCAGGATCAACAATTTTGTCTGAGATGTTTTCCTTCAGATATTTGTATATTTTTTGTACATAATCATAATATGGTTGAATCCAAACATATAATGTTTAATAGTAACAATAATTTGTTCACCAAAGGCAATTTTTATTTTTGAATTTAACAATAATATTTTTTCTCTTTTCCAAGAGCAACATGTTCCGGTTGAAAAACAACTATGCTATTATTAATGTTAAACATATAATTGTTATTTTGAA
The DNA here is from genome assembly GCA_949318255.1 of Pollenia labialis. NCBI lineage: Eukaryota > Metazoa > Arthropoda > Insecta > Diptera > Polleniidae > Pollenia > Pollenia labialis. The sequence continues at coordinate 130,290,259 of OX439140.1, forward strand.
TCATACCATGTTCGGAAGCAATGGTTGTGGCTTTTTGATAGAGGACTAATTTAACCACAATGCGGTTGCCGGTGGCAATAATATAGCAAAGTAACCATATTTTTTATACATATTAAACACATACATGATTTGCCGCTTTAATAGAGACATGAGTACTAACTAAAGGCCTTCAAATGTTGAACTATACAACAACAAAGCGGCATGTGTCACATCACGCAATTGTAAGTTTAAGCAATAGCAATCCTTCATGTTTGACACCGACTTATGAAGACACTGTCGAATATGACATGGTATTGAACACACCAGCTTAGCAAAGTTGCAATGTCATGCTAAGAAAGTTGGGGTATTCACAAGGTGTGCTTTCATGACAATATCATAATGTTCTAACATTTTACAATGGTTTAAAATATTGTTGCTGCTTTATAAACAAAAAGTGTCTTAAATTAATAAAACTTTGCTTGCTATGTTTATCAGAAGAGGCCTCCGCTCAGCGACTGTGCCGAGCGGATATGTTTTTGTAGCCGTCGCCGTTGATGGTATAGTTTTATCTGGCTAACACCCGCATTTAACCTGCGGCTAGCAATTTTTGCAACAAAACACTTGCGGCGTCAAATTAGAACGGCTTAGGACTCTGATGTTTGGTGAACAAATAAAATAAAATTTATTTGTGGCTTGAGTCTGAAAAATGGAAAATAGTCAGGAAAGATCTAATTTAATTTATTAATTCATGGATTACAATTAAAAAAAAAATTGATTTTAAGAAAATATTTTTTTTTTATATTTGTTTTAAACCAGCTGATTAAAATTCAAAATAGCACACTAATTTATGAGGATTTGTTTACAACAGTCGGATTTGTTTATGTTATTATTTTAAGACATATGACTTTAGGACACCTTGTGAATCCCCCCAAGTATGTTTGAGTCGGCATAACCTTGTTTGAGTTGACATGACAGCACTGCATGGAATTTTTGAGAATGACATTTTAACAGAAAATTTTAAATTTTGCAGGTTTCTAGTACTAAACGAACAACTGTACCTACTGTACCTATTTAATCGATTAATTAAACGAGGTTTTTGTTTAATCGGTAAATAATCGGTTAACATTGCTATTGATCGGTTAACCTATTACTAAAGTTTTGTTATTAATTAAGTTATTTCAATAAATAAAAATGCAAAAATTATTTATTTTTTGGAGTTTATTAGTAAAAAAAACAAATACATAACAAACAAAATAATTCGTGAACTAAAACGAGCAAACAATAAAAATTCAATATATGAGTCGTTTATTTTGAAAGTGGTATAAGTCCATTTTTTCTTATATTGAGATATTTCAGGGTTTGTGTTTGATTTGTTTCAAAACCATTGATAAGTGGTATTAATTTTTTTTAAAACTTTGTGACCTTAAACATGTTGGAAGAATTCCAATCAATTGTAGTGGGGAATGTAAGATGAGATAAACTCACTGTTTATTGTTGATGATTTTGTTTAAACTTTGATATTGTTACAAATAGAACTGTTTCTGTAATTCTTATACGCTTAACAGTTTTATTTGGTTTAATATCTTTGGTTTTTTCTAAAATCTTTATGGATGAAGTTTCCTGATGATCTGGCCTAAGCAACCAGTGAAATGGGCATAGGAATAGCTTATCCCATCAACTCTAAATTTCAGTGTTTTTATCAAATAATTATAATTGGGAATTAAGCACGAATAACAAAATCATTTAAATTAAGTTTTGACATAAATTTAAAATAGTTTAACCATGATTTTTCCGAAATTGTAAACCCTTAAAAATTTAATTTTGTTTATTCCTACATCTATCATTTCGCTAAACTTTTACATTTAAAATGTTTTATTCTCTCAAAAGTACCACCTTAATTTAACTCTGCACAACAACAGCCACTCTCCCAGAAATCCGTCCACCTGGGGCATTAATTGGTGCTTGTGTGAAGTTCAGTGCCTGTCCCAGCATAAATTGTGTATACCTGAAACTAAAAAAAAAAAATAATAATATTGCAGCTGCATAAAACTGATGGAAAACTTGCAACAACCTCTTAAAAGGTCAAAGTGCGTGTAACGTTAATGGAGTAACTGACTACTGTTTCCTGGCTGCCAGGGTCATAGCTTTTATGTGAAGCTACATATACATATGTACAGTAAAAAAAGCAATTATTTGTTAAGCAAACAAAAAAGGCAGACATAAAAAAATAATAAAGTTTTTTTTTAAAGAGATTTTACGTTTGTTGCTTTAAACAATGTTTCGTTTCAGATGAAAAGATAAATTTATTTATTACGGTTTATTTATGCTAAAAATTTTGTGTTTAAAAAGTTACAGAGTTTTTTTCTTTTTTATGAATGATTTTTACCAATAAATATATTCTGATTTTTTTAAAGCTATAAAGAAATTAAGCGTATTCCAGCCAGATGGTTTTGAATCGATCAAAACAATGAAAGTCGGACAGTAAAAGTTCAGGGGGTCGATTCTGGTTCTGTGAAACTGTGAAATGAAAAAAACTTTTCGTTTTCATGAGCACTTCTCACATTATCACTTCACATTTACACAAAATGCGATTCCCGTTCTTTTAATGAAAAAGTGTTTCATTCCATTGTAGCTGTGAAACTTTTGTAACTATATTAATAAAATATAAAAGTCAAATGCAGATATCGAAGCTTAGGATTTTGAAACGGCGCTACCCCGCAATCGAGTTTTTTTTAATGCTTGAGCTGCAAGCATTTATTTTTGGTAAAAGATTTTTAACTTTACATGTACATAAATATATATATATGTATGTATAATTGTTTGTTCACATTTGTAGGTGGTAAATTAAGATTGTTATTGTGCGTGTGTTCTCGAGTTTTTTTGAAGAGAAAAAAATACATTTTTGTGGCTCCTCTTGTTTTATACAATATAAATTTTTTCAGTAAAATAATTTTTCTTGTTTTTTATTTTCATTCATATGTACATGGTAAATATTTTTAGCTTAAAATAAATAATAAGTAAACCGAAAATTCCGAATTTGTTGCATTTGGGTTTTTTTCATGAACAATATTGCATCTGAAAGAGGTTGCCCCAATGTACTGTCCAAGTGCGCACAAAAATTGGAAAGGAAAAAATTTTACATAAAATGTGTTGATATAAAAAAACAACACCAATTTTTTAACAAAAAGAAATTTTAATTCAAAAAACAAGAGCAGTCATAAATATGTAAAATCGATCAATCAATGAGTTGACTAATGAGTTTTTTGGGTAAACATCTTGCACTGTCCCAGCGGGAAAAAGAAGGAGTACGAAGGCCTTCTTGCTCCATTCCATACTCATATCTTTTTTACACGCGTTGTCATTGCGGAGAAGGCCTTCCGCTTTCCTTTCTTTCGCCAGGGCTTCTTAAAGGCATTCAAATATATGGCTCTTAGAAGGCTTTCCAGAGAAGGACTGTTAAAAGGCTTTAGAATAAAGGTTATCTTAAAGGGTTTTTAAGAAAGGTATGTTAAAAGGCCTTTTAATTAATGGTTCTTAAAAAGCCTTTCTGACCATCCTTGTAAAAACTGCATCGGTTCTAATGGAAATTGGCTGACCATTTTCATTCGCATCGCATCGAAAAAAACATCGATGTTTTTTTACAGTGTCCATCCCTACACAGAACCTTCTTCTTCAATGAACAAAACACAACTAAAAAGATTTACATCAGGGGTTTCCATTTCTTTGCACAATTGTGCAAACCACTACAAACACATATTTTTATGCTCTTCAATTCAGTCGTCGGTGTGACTTCGACAAGTGTACATGTTTAGCGGATGCTATATTATTTTGTTTCAGCTTACACTCAAAAATATTGTGCGGTCAAAAATGCTTTTGGTAACATCCAATGCCTTGCGTTCAATATTAAGAGTCTAAATTTTAAAACTTAAATGCAGAGTAATATAACATTTCTATTTAATTTTAACATAATTTAAATTGTTGAAAATATTTAACAGCAAAGCAAAAGAATTTGTTGGTATTTTGCTTGTAAAAATATTTTGGTTTCTGTACCAATCGCGTCGGTGGGTTTTTCTTTCTTTGAAAACACTTTTCTTAAGTAAGTAGAAATATTTGAAAAACAAGTAAAAAGTCTTGTTTGCAACAATTTATGTGTAAATAACCTCTACACATAAAAGCAAATGTGTTTGGGTAAGAAGATGTGTTTTATTGATGTATTAACGAAACTTTATTGTTTCGCACTATTTTTATTGCTTACTTTTTTATGCTACAATTATTTGACCGAGCCCAAAGAGTTAAGGCTCAGTAAGTCTTTACTTTCTGTTCTGTTACGAACCAGCTGATTTGTTTTTGTTATTAAAAAACCTGTGAAATTGATTAGTTGTTCTGTTCTGTTGCGGTTCAGTTTGATAAAATCAAAAACTTGTAAAGTAATTGTAAGTGACCGCAAAATAAATAATAAAAAATACATTAATTAAATTTTATTTCTTCAAATTTATGTGCATAAAAGTTATTGAAATAAAACAATGGATGGTGCAAAACTAATAAATTTGTCATAAATGGCTAATAAGTTGCTACAGAAAAAGTAACTTTTACAATTTTGAAACAGAACGGCACGGAACAGAACAGAAACAGAAAGTAAAGACTAATTCTGCCTTTAACCTTACTAATTTATGGTAACTATTTAACGTAACTTTGACCTGTTATAATGACTTTATACATTTTTGCAGGCAAACTCATATGCGCATTTGGTATTTTCTAAAAAGTTATGATATACCATTAGCTAGAATAAAAATGTATGCACAGATGTTTGAAGTATGAGCAACGCAACACCGTGAATACCATTTCTATATTACTTACCACTATGAATACCCTAACTGTTTACTAAAATAACTTTTTCACGTTATAATTCTCATATTGAATTTAAAAAATGGTTATTAGAAGAGGAAATTAATGAACCAAAATCAGTTCCCAAACTGAAAATGGAGATTTCAAGTTTAGTAATATTGGAAATTGTTAAGAAAGGAAGACCATTGTGGGATGGTGTTTTTATCAAGCAATTGCTGAAGAAAATTTGGGAAAGGCTTAATTATAATACTAAATTTATAGAGTCTCTTCCCCTGTCCAGTCAAACGGTTGGCCGTCGTACTGTTCAATTTGGAACTTGAATCTGCAATTAGGGAAAATTTTTCTATCAGCTGTGATTTGCGTGCAATATTTATTTTTTATGAATTTTTAAAACATAAAAATCTTTAATTTTTTACAATTGTTTGATAAGATATTTGAAACTGATTTAGAGTCAAAAAGCTTCCGAATAAAAAAAGTGTAGTTTTAAAATCAGCGACATTGAATTGGTAAAGAATTGCTACAAATTTTTTATCAACACAAAAAATTTTTAATTTTGTACCTTTGTGTTATACAACTTATAAAAAATATTACTAACATTTTATTTCGGCTGTAAATAAATGCATTCTCTCAATTTGCTTACTCTCTGGTACTCACTAATACACAACCAAAAAAATTTTGGAAATCCCTGATTTACATTATTGTTTTCACTTGGTATTTTAATATGTACGTAACTTTATTTTTATAACGGGATCTGAATTCTTTCGCTTATGCTTTGGCGAAAAAACAGAACAAAAAATTTTACTCTTTCTCTTTTTAACATCAACTAAAAAGATTTACGTTATTGTTTTCATTTGGAAGTTATTTTATTATGTATGTTACTTTGTTTTTGCGTGTGCAAAAAAACAAAACAAAAAATGTTACTCCTTCTTTTATCGCTTCTCATAGAAGCGAGTGTGGAAGGTGTATCTTATCTTTTATACCAAAGAGCCGAGGCCTTCTATGAGGCATTCATTAGCAGTTACATAAGAATAGTAATTAAATCAAAAAAATTTTTAATCAGGCCTTCCAAAAGGCCTGAAGTAAGAAGGTCTTATAAGTTTTACCGCTGGGGTTACACAGAACAAGAATCACATTACTGTGAAAATGTGAAAACAATTTGTTTCATTCCATTTGTTCTTCTCATATGAAAACATTCGAATTAATTTATTATTTTTTCACTAAACGAGAATCAGAAACTCTATGAAAATGTGGAAAAAGTTTTAATTTCACAGTTTCACAGAACCAGAATCGACCCCCAGGTCTATAAAGTGAGTGAGTGCGAGAGTTTAATCCTTCCCCTTGATATATAAATATTTCTTTACTGGTACAGGCATCTTAACATGACAAACACTTTCATGTGGGAAAATTGTAGATTCGTGCTTGGTGGCATAGTCTACGCAAGCGATGCCAATTTAGCATTTTAAGTGCAGGATTTAGCGTTTTTATTTATATTTAGCATTTTTTTTGCTTCTGTAGAACTTGATAGCATACTTTTTTTTGGCGTTTTGCACTTTATGAAATAAACTTTCTGGCAACACCGAATTGAACGTTTGTCAATTACTGCTCAGTTTAATTAAAGCTTTTTCACACGCAATAGTCTAAGCCAATAAATGCAGATTATTATCCATAATTTGTTTTGTTGGTTAATTTGCTCATTGGGCTCGTCCTAATTATTTATAGAACCGCTTTTTCAGTCGTAATAAAATTTGTAGTGCTGGTTTATACTCTTAAAGTTTTAGCCTTCAAGTCCAGGGTTTTCAGATTTTTTCACCAAATAGTATACCGAAAATCGCCAAAAGTCGCTAAAAACTTATTTTTTAGATTTTTGGTAAAAAAAATTCGCCAAATAGGAGTGTATTTAAACCTTAACTACTAACTAGTACTGTGTTTATGTTATAGTACTTTTAACGTTTTAAAATAAATCGGGCTTGTTCTGACAATCGTAAAAGCCTTATTATTTACGACTCTGGCTAGAAATCGCAAAAAAGGTCCGCTGTTAATCACAATCGCAAGAAGTTTGGCGACTTAAAATTGCAAAAGTATGTTGATGGGAACTAGAATTTTAGAAAACCATAAAATAAATCTGGCGTTTTGTGATTGTCATAACAAAGCTGTGTTTAATTTTTAGTTGTCCTTACCTTAATTGGGTTTTTCTGAGTTACTGCTCGAAATGGTGTATCTAGTAAATAAAACAATATTTATTATTTTGACATGAACAACGACGACAAGTTTTTTCTACCACTAACGATCAATGAATAAATTTAAATATTACATTACGTTAATAAATAAAAATAAAAAAATAAGAAAAAATTAGTTCAATAAAACAAAAAATAAATAAAAGAGGGGACATTATTTTTAAACATGTCCCTATTTTATTGATAAAAATAAAAACAAATCAAATAAAATATGCATCAGATTTTTCGATGCAATTTACACACGTTATAAAGACGTGATAAATTGTTATTATTTTTATTTAGCAAATAAATATTTAAATAAACACAATTTCATTTATTTTGCAATGACATTTATTTTATATGCATTTCAAGTATTATTTATTTTGACATTGACATTTAAAATGTCAACTGATTTTGTAGGGTAAAATTTACCTGCTGACAGTTAAATTTAAAGCAACAGGTCGATTATTACGAAATAAAATGTTGAAAATTCAGAGAATATTTTTTAATAGGGAAAGTATTTATGTTTGGCTAAATATTTTGACAAATTTTATACAAATTAAAACTAATAATCTCATTAAAAGACATGTTGCGTAATTGAATTATACATAAATAATTACGTAAAGTTTTACTTTTGGTTGTCCAACTTTCAAACCTATAAAAAAGCAAAATAAACATTTCGAATTAGGATACTTTTCGAATATCGAGTCTTAACCGAAAAAAAAATTTATTTTGTCCACTTCATGAAATGGAGCTAATTTGTTTCACATATTAGCAGGATAAGGGCAATTTTTGACGATTAAAGGAGGATTTAGATGGTAATCCAAGTCGTAGGGCATGTAAAATTTTTGTATATTATCCGCTAACAACGTGTACCCTTAATTTGTAATGAAAGCGTACGAAATTGAGAGAAATTGAGGCTCTCTTTGTTTTCGCCTTCCGAAAATAATTTTAAACGCATAAAACGTTGACAAATTTAAGGATGATCCAACCATAATGCACGATGTTAATTGTGAGTAACACCTTAACGTCAGTTTTTTTGCCAAACGTAATTTGACATTTCTTTGTTTCAGTGTTTGACAAATTCAAGTATGGAGTGGTACACAATTGAGCAGCGCGTTTAGATTGTTGATTGTTTTTTTGGTCAGCATAATCGATCAAATCTGTCCACAATCGTGAAAATTGTGCGCAAATTTCAGCAAACCGGGTCTGTAGAAAACACATATGTATGCTCGCCCAGCTCGTTCTGGCTGGCGGCGTCATCGGGCCGTACTTCGAAAATGGGGTCGACCAAGCAGTTACCGTGAATAGTGTTCTCTATCACGAGATGATAACGTACTTGGTGCTAGAAATTGAGAATATGAATCTGGATGATATGTGGTTGCAACACGGCCAACGAAAAAATGGCTCTTTTTCACGAGAAATACCAGGGCTGTGGAGTCGTCCGAAAAAAGTACTAACTCCGACTCCGACTCCAAATACAGAAATTTTTTAAGTGCGACTCCGACTCCGACTCCTACTATAATCTTGATGCTAAATGTATATGAGACTCAGTGATGTTAACTTTTATTTTTTCATTACCGTACGGCCTTCTAAATATTAGAGGTTTTGAGAAGCAATTACCGTACGCAAACATTAATGTCCTGTTTCCAAATGACAGGCGATTGATTATGTAGCAAAATTTATCAGGAGTGTGCTGGAAATCGCAAAACGCAAGAATTTGGAAGTTGTTTTTAATAAACTTTAAACCTAATTCTTATAATTTTTGGTTTAAAATCCTGTTTAATAGGAAAATATTTTTTAAATATTTGTCATCAAATTCTTTTATTACAAAAATCTTATTTAAAAACGACTTTTAAAATTCTTGCGTTTTACGTTTGCGATTTCCAGCACACCCCTGTATATGAAAAGCACTCAGTCCATCGCCTGTCATTTGGAAACAGCACATAAGAGCAGTATTCATAAACCATTTATTTAAATTTTAAATATGTTTTAAGAAGATAATTTAAATTTTTTAATTTTTTTTAAATTTTGTATGCCGAAAAACTCCGACTCCGGCACAAAAACATCAACTCCGACTCTTCAACTCCGACTCCACAGCCCTGAGAAATACAATGACCGTGTTATCTCACGTGATTTGATACCGTTGGACCTTAAAAGAAAAAGTGTACGTCAATAAGAACAATTCAAAAGCTAAAGGATGATTTAAGTCGGCACATAAACGACATTTAACCTAAATTATATCTTAGAGTCATTGAAAATATGGACTATCGAATAGAGGTATGCCACCGAAGCCGTGGCGAGCATTTAGCTGATATTTTGTTTCACACGTAGTAACTGTCATAGACCTTGCTATAATACTAAACAATTTTAAGATAATTCTCTGAAAACGTTTTGTTTTATTTACAATTAACATCGTGTGTTTTGGTTGGACCACCCTTTACAATATGCCGCCGAATCTGAGTGCAGATTGTATGGTCCTGGAATTTTCTTGTTCTAGGCTACTTTCACTCTTCCGGTGACCAGATTCATGTCTTCTCAAAATACCCATTTAATCAAATGCCAACATTTGTTTAAACTAATTTAATAAAAAATAAAACTTTAAAAAAATATATACATATACATCGGGCTTAATCTGGACGTAGATTATACTGATCTGATATATAAATATTAGTCCTAGATTAGTTCCACGCTTCCAGCCTCTTATGTTTGACCATTTTATTTTGTAATTTTTAATGAAAATAATTTGTCAATTAAAAAAAAATTGTTTTTTAATAAAAATGTTTATTTTTTTAAATTCAATTCTTTTTTGGCGAAGTTTTTATACCCTTCACCGAAGGTAGAAAGGGTATATATAACTTTGTCATTCCGTTTGTAATTTCTACAATATGGATCCTACACCCTATAAAGTATATATATTCTGGGTCCTTATGAAAAGCGAAGTTCAAATCCGGTTGTCCGTCTGTCCGTCTGTCCGTCTGTCCGTCTGTCTGTTGAAATGGGTTTTCCGAAGCCCCCAGATATGATGGGGACTTGGTTGAGGTATCTTTATGTCAGGTATTCTTATTATAATTTTGCTATTGAAATTCAGCCAGATCGGTCCACAAATGGCTGAGATATGACCAAAAAACCACGACTACCTCTAATTTTTTCCAAAAATCCCTTGTGTTTGTTGTATTTTTATTACTTTTTGCTGTATATGTGGGGAACGGCAAAAGCCAAAGTTTCCAAATTAGGTACACACATTAAGGTTGCCAATACACACCATTCTACAAAATGTGGGCGGGATTGGAGAAGTGGGCGTGGTACCTCCCATACAAAAAAAATTAAAAATTGTATAAAAACCTAAATTTTAGGGCTGCCATATGTCCTATGGATATGACTTATATATCAAAATATCGGAAATTTTAAGTAGAACATATTTTATAAAAAACTGGGGAAAATCGGTTCAGATACAAAAAAGTTATGACCAAAATTAAATTTTTTTTTTTTAAATACCCACTTTCGGGAACCATAGATCTCCCCGAGTCCAAGCTTTATAGCTAAAGTAAATGGTAAATTTTTTCTTTAACACGTCGGTATATAAATCTGTCAAATCGGTTAAAAAATGGCTGAGTTATGAGCAAAAAACCACGACTACCTCAAATTTTTTCGAAAAATCCCTTGTGGTTGTTGTATTTTTATTACTTTTTGCTGTATATCTAGGGAACGGCAAAAGCCAAAGCTTCCAAATTAGGTACACACATTTCGGTTGCTAATACACACCATCCTACAAAATGTGGGCGGGATTGGGGAAGTGGGCGTGGTACCTCCCGTACAAAAAAAATTAAAAATTGTATAAAAACCTAAATTTTAGGGCTGCCATATGTCCTATGGGTATGACTTATATATCAAAATATCGGAAATTTTAAGTAGAACATATTTTATAAAAAACTCGGAAAAATCGGTTCAGATACAAAAAAGTTATGACCAAAATAAAATTTTTTTTTTTTAAATACCCACTTTCGGGAACCATAGATCTCCCCGAGTCCAAGTTTTATAACTAAAGTAAATGGCAAATTTCTTCTTAAACACGTCGGTATATAAATCTGTCAAATCGGTTAAAAAATGGCAGAGTTACAACCGAAATACTGAATCCCCAAAAATTACTCTTTTTATACCCTTCACCGAAGGTAGAAAGGGTATATATAACTTTGTCATTCCGTTTGTAATTTCTACAATATGGATCCTACACCCTATAAAGTATATATATTCTGGGTCCTTATGAAAAGCGAAGTTCAAATCCGGTTGTCCGTCTGTCCGTCTGTCCGTCTGTCTGTTGAAATGGGTTTTCCGAAGCCCCCAGATATGATGGGGACTTGGTTGAGGTATCTTTATGTCAGGTATTCTTATTATAATTTTGCTATTGAAATTCAGCCAGATCGGTCCACAAATGGCTGAGATATGACCAAAAAACCACGACTACCTCTAATTTTTTCCAAAAATCCCTTGTGTTTGTTGTATTTTTATTACTTTTTGCTGTATATGTGGGGAACGGCAAAAGCCAAAGTTTCCAAATTAGGTACACACATTAAGGTTGCCAATACACACCATTCTACAAAATGTGGGCGGGATTGGAGAAGTGGGCGTGGTACCTCCCATACAAAAAAAATTAAAAATTGTATAAAAACCTAAATTTTAGGGCTGCCATATGTCCTATGGATATGACTTATATATCAAAATATCGGAAATTTTAAGTAGAACATATTTTATAAAAAACTGGGGAAAATCGGTTCAGATACAAAAAAGTTATGACCAAAATTAAATTTTTTTTTTTTAAATACCCACTTTCGGGAACCATAGATCTCCCCGAGTCCAAGCTTTATAGCTAAAGTAAATGGTAAATTTTTTCTTTAACACGTCGGTATATAAATCTGTCAAATCGGTTAAAAAATGGCTGAGTTATGAGCAAAAAACCACGACTACCTCAAATTTTTTCGAAAAATCCCTTGTGGTTGTTGTATTTTTATTACTTTTTGCTGTATATCTAGGGAACGGCAAAAGCCAAAGCTTCCAAATTAGGTACACACATTTCGGTTGCTAATACACACCATCCTACAAAATGTGGGCGGGATTGGGGAAGTGGGCGTGGTACCTCCCGTACAAAAAAAATTAAAAATTGTATAAAAACCTAAATTTTAGGGCTGCCATATGTCCTATGGGTATGACTTATATATCAAAATATCGGAAATTTTAAGTAGAACATATTTTATAAAAAACTCGGAAAAATCGGTTCAGATACAAAAAAGTTATGACCAAAATAAAATTTTTTTTTTTTAAATACCCACTTTCGGGAACCATAGATCTCCCCGAGTCCAAGTTTTATAACTAAAGTAAATGGCAAATTTCTTCTTAAACACGTCGGTATATAAATCTGTCAAATCGGTTAAAAAATGGCAGAGTTACAACCGAAATACTGAATCCCCAAAAATTACTCTTTTTATACCCTTCACCGAAGGTAGAAAGGGTATATATAACTTTGTCATTCCGTTTGTAATTTCTACAATATGGATCCTACACCCTATAAAGTATATATATTCTGGGTCCTTATGAAAAGCGAAGTTCAAATCCGGTTGTCCGTCTGTCCGTCTGTCCGTCTGTCCGTCTGTCTGTTGAAATGGGTTTTCCGAAGCCCCCAGATATGATGGGGACTTGGTTGAGGTATCTTTATGTCAGGTATTCTTATTATAATTTTGCTATTGAAATTCAGCCAGATCGGTCCACAAATGGCTGAGATATGACCAAAAAACCACGACTACCTCTAATTTTTTCCAAAAATCCCTTGTGTTTGTTGTATTTTTATTACTTTTTGCTGTATATGTGGGGAACGGCAAAAGCCAAAGTTTCCAAATTAGGTACACACATTAAGGTTGCCAATACACACCATTCTACAAAATGTGGGCGGGATTGGAGAAGTGGGCGTGGTACCTCCCATACAAAAAAAATTAAAAATTGTATAAAAACCTAAATTTTAGGGCTGCCATATGTCCTATGGATATGACTTATATATCAAAATATCGGAAATTTTAAGTAGAACATATTTTATAAAAAACTGGGGAAAATCGGTTCAGATACAAAAAAGTTATGACCAAAATTAAATTTTTTTTTTTTAAATACCCACTTTCGGGAACCATAGATCTCCCCGAGTCCAAGCTTTATAGCTAAAGTAAATGGTAAATTTTTTCTTTAACACGTCGGTATATAAATCTGTCAAATCGGTTAAAAAATGGCTGAGTTATGAGCAAAAAACCACGACTACCTCAAATTTTTTCGAAAAATCCCTTGTGGTTGTTGTATTTTTATTACTTTTTGCTGTATATCTAGGGAACGGCAAAAGCCAAAGCTTCCAAATTAGGTACACACATTTCGGTTGCTAATACACACCATCCTACAAAATGTGGGCGGGATTGGGGAAGTGGGCGTGGTACCTCCCGTACAAAAAAAATTAAAAATTGTATAAAAATCTAAATTTTAGGGCTGCCATATGTCCTATGGGTATGACTTATATATCAAAATATCGGAAATTTTAAGTAGAACATATTTTATAAAAAACTCGGAAAAATCGGTTCAGATACAAAAAAGTTATGACCAAAATAAAATTTTTTTTTTTTAAATACCCACTTTCGGGAACCATAGATCTCCCCGAGTCCAAGTTTTATAACTAAAGTAAATGGCAAATTTCTTCTTAAACACGTCGGTATATAAATCTGTCAAATCGGTTAAAAAATGGCAGAGTTACAACCGAAATACTGAATCCCCAAAAATTACTCTTTTTATACCCTTCACCGAAGGTAGAAAGGGTATATATAACTTTGTCATTCCGTTTGTAATTTCTACAATATGGATCCTACACCCTATAAAGTATATATATTCTGGGTCCTTATGAAAAGCGAAGTTCAAATCCGGTTGTCCGTCTGTCCGTCTGTCCGTCTGTCTGTTGAAATGGGTTTTCCGAAGCCCCCAGATATGATGGGGACTTGGTTGAGGTATCTTTATGTCAGGTATTCTTATTATAATTTTGCTATTGAAATTCAGCCAGATCGGTCCACAAATGGCTGAGATATGACCAAAAAACCACGACTACCTCTAATTTTTTCCAAAAATCCCTTGTGTTTGTTGTATTTTTATTACTTTTTGCTGTATATGTGGGGAACGGCAAAAGCCAAAGTTTCCAAATTAGGTACACACATTAAGGTTGCCAATACACACCATTCTACAAAATGTGGGCGGGATTGGAGAAGTGGGCGTGGTACCTCCCATACAAAAAAAATTAAAAATTGTATAAAAACCTAAATTTTAGGGCTGCCATATGTCCTATGGATATGACTTATATATCAAAATATCGGAAATTTTAAGTAGAACATATTTTATAAAAAACTGGGGAAAATCGGTTCAGATACAAAAAAGTTATGACCAAAATTAAATTTTTTTTTTTTAAATACCCACTTTCGGGAACCATAGATCTCCCCGAGTCCAAGCTTTATAGCTAAAGTAAATGGTAAATTTTTTCTTTAACACGTCGGTATATAAATCTGTCAAATCGGTTAAAAAATGGCTGAGTTTTGAGCAAAAAACCACGACTACCTCAAATTTTTTCGAAAAATCCCTTGTGGTTGTTGTATTTTTATTACTTTTTGCTGTATATCTAGGGAACGGCAAAAGCCAAAGCTTCCAAATTAGGTACACACATTTCGGTTGCTAATACACACCATCCTACAAAATGTGGGCGGGATTGGGGAAGTGGGCGTGGTACCTCCCGTACAAAAAAATTAAAAATTGTATAAAAACCTAAATTTTAGGGCTGCCATATGTCCTATGGGTATGACTTATATATCAAAATATCGGAAATTTTAAGTAGAACATATTTTATAAAAAACTCGGAAAAATCGGTTCAGATACAAAAAAGTTATGACCAAAATAAAATTTTTTTTTTTTAAATACCCACTTTCGGGAACCATAGATCTCCCCGAGTCCAAGTTTTATAACTAAAGTAAATGGCAAATTTCTTCTTAAACACGTCGGTATATAAATCTGTCAAATCGGTTAAAAAATGGCAGAGTTACAACCGAAATACTGAATCCCCAAAAATTACTCTTTTTATACCCTTCACCGAAGGTAGAAAGGGTATATATAACTTTGTCATTCCGTTTGTAATTTCTACAATATGGATCCTACACCCTATAAAGTATATATATTCTGGGTCCTTATGAAAAGCGAAGTTCAAATCCGGTTGTCCGTCTGTCCGTCTGTCCGTCTGTCTGTTGAAATGGGTTTTCCGAAGCCCCCAGATATGATGGGGACTTGGTTGAGGTATCTTTATGTCAGGTATTCTTATTATAATTTTGCTATTGAAATTCAGCCAGATCGGTCCACAAATGGCTGAGATATGACCAAAAAACCACGACTACCTCTAATTTTTTCCAAAAATCCCTTGTGTTTGTTGTATTTTTATTACTTTTTGCTGTATATGTGGGGAACGGCAAAAGCCAAAGTTTCCAAATTAGGTACACACATTAAGGTTGCCAATACACACCATTCTACAAAATGTGGGCGGGATTGGAGAAGTGGGCGTGGTACCTCCCATACAAAAAAAATTAAAAATTTTATAAAAACCTAAATTTTAGGGCTGCCATATGTCCTATGGATATGACTTATATATCAAAATATCGGAAATTTTAAGTAGAACATATTTTATAAAAAACTGGGGAAAATCGGTTCAGATACAAAAAAGTTATGACCAAAATTAAATTTTTTTTTTTTAAATACCCACTTTCGGGAACCATAGATCTCCCCGAGTCCAAGCTTTATAGCTAAAGTAAATGGTAAATTTTTTCTTTAACACGTCGGTATATAAATCTGTCAAATCGGTTAAAAAATGGCTGAGTTATGAGCAAAAAACCACGACTACCTCAAATTTTTTCGAAAAATCCCTTGTGGTTGTTGTATTTTTATTACTTTTTGCTGTATATCTAGGGAACGGCAAAAGCCAAAGCTTCCAAATTAGGTACACACATTTCGGTTGCTAATACACACCATCCTACAAAATGTGGGCGTGGTACCTCCCGTACAAAAAAAATTAAAAATTGTATAAAAACCTAAATTTTAGGGCTGCCATATGTCCTATGGGTATGACTTATATATCAAAATATCGGAAATTTTAAGTAGAACATATTTTATAAAAAACTCGGAAAAATCGGTTCAGATACAAAAAAGTTATGACCAAAATAAAATTTTTTTTTTTTAAATACCCACTTTCGGGAACCATAGATCTCCCCGAGTCCAAGTTTTATAACTAAAGTAAATGGCAAATTTCTTCTTAAACACGTCGGTATATAAATCTGTCAAATCGGTTAAAAAATGGCAGAGTTACAACCGAAATACTGAATCCCCAAAAATTACTCTTTTTATACCCTTCACCGAAGGTAGAAAGGGTATATATAACTTTGTCATTCCGTTTGTAATTTCTACAATATGGATCCTACACCCTATAAAGTATATATATTCTGGGTCCTTATGAAAAGCGAAGTTCAAATCCGGTTGTCCGTCTGTCCGTCTGTCCGTCTGTCTGTTGAAATGGGTTTTCCGAAGCCCCCAGATATGATGGGGACTTGGTTGAGGTATCTTTATGTCAGGTATTCTTATTTTAATTTTGCTATTGAAATTCAGCCAGATCGGTCCACAAATGGCTGAGATATGACCAAAAAACCACGACTACCTCTAATTTTTTCCAAAAATCCCTTGTGTTTGTTGTATTTTTATTACTTTTTGCTGTATATGTGGGGAACGGCAAAAGCCAAAGTTTCCAAATTAGGTACACACATTAAGGTTGCCAATACACACCATTCTACAAAATGTGGGCGGGATTGGAGAAGTGGGCGTGGTACCTCCCATACAAAAAAAATTAAAAATTGTATAAAAACCTAAATTTTAGGGCTGCCATATGTCCTATGGATATGACTTATATATCAAAATATCGGAAATTTTAAGTAGAACATATTTTATAAAAAACTGGGGAAAATCGGTTCAGATACAAAAAAGTTATGACCAAAATTAAATTTTTTTTTTTTAAATACCCACTTTCGGGAACCATAGATCTCCCCGAGTCCAAGCTTTATAGCTAAAGTAAATGGTAAATTTTTTCTTTAACACGTCGGTATATAAATCTGTCAAATCGGTTAAAAAATGGCTGAGTTATGAGCAAAAAACCACGACTACCTCAAATTTTTTCGAAAAATCCCTTGTGGTTGTTGTATTTTTATTACTTTTTGCTGTATATCTAGGGAACGGCAAAAGCCAAAGCTTCCAAATTAGGTACACACATTTCGGTTGCTAATACACACCATCCTACAAAATGTGGGCGGGATTGGGGAAGTGGGCGTGGTACCTCCCGTACAAAAAAAATTAAAAATTGTATAAAAACCTAAATTTTAGGGCTGCCATATGTCCTATGGGTATGACTTATATATCAAAATATCGGAAATTTTAAGTAGAACATATTTTATAAAAAACTCGGAAAAATCGGTTCAGATACAAAAAAGTTATGACCAAAATAAAATTTTTTTTTTTTAAATACCCACTTTCGGGAACCATAGATCTCCCCGAGTCCAAGTTTTATAACTAAAGTAAATGGCAAATTTCTTCTTAAACACGTCGGTATATAAATCTGTCAAATCGGTTAAAAAATGGCAGAGTTACAACCGAAATACTGAATCCCCAAAAATTACTCTTTTTATACCCTTCACCGAAGGTAGAAAGGGTATATATAACTTTGTCATTCCGTTTGTAATTTCTACAATATGGATCCTACACCCTATAAAGTATATATATTCTGGGTCCTTATGAAAAGCGAAGTTCAAATCCGGTTGTCCGTCTGTCCGTCTGTCCGTCTGTCTGTTGAAATGGGTTTTCCGAAGCCCCCAGATATGATGGGGACTTGGTTGAGGTATCTTTATGTCAGGTATTCTTATTATAATTTTGCTATTGAAATTCAGCCAGATCGGTCCACAAATGGCTGAGATATGACCAAAAAACCACGACTACCTCTAATTTTTTCCAAAAATCCCTTGTGTTTGTTGTATTTTTATTACTTTTTGCTGTATATGTGGGGAACGGCAAAAGCCAAAGTTTCCAAATTAGGTACACACATTAAGGTTGCCAATACACACCATTCTACAAAATGTGGGCGGGATTGGAGAAGTGGGCGTGGTACCTCCCATACAAAAAAAATTAAAAATTGTATAAAAACCTAAATTTTAGGGCTGCCATATGTCCTATGGATATGACTTATATATCAAAATATCGGAAATTTTAAGTAGAACATATTTTATAAAAAACTGGGGAAAATCGGTTCAGATACAAAAAAGTTATGACCAAAATTAAATTTTTTTTTTTTAAATACCCACTTTCGGGAACCATAGATCTCCCCGAGTCCAAGCTTTATAGCTAAAGTAAATGGTAAATTTTTTCTTTAACACGTCGGTATATAAATCTGTCAAATCGGTTAAAAAATGGCTGAGTTATGAGCAAAAAACCACGACTACCTCAAATTTTTTCGAAAAATCCCTTGTGGTTGTTGTATTTTTATTACTTTTTGCTGTATATCTAGGGAACGGCAAAAGCCAAAGCTTCCAAATTAGGTACACACATTTCGGTTGCTAATACACACCATCCTACAAAATGTGGGCGGGATTGGGGAAGTGGGCGTGGTACCTCCCGTACAAAAAAAATTAAAAATTGTATAACACATTTCGGTTGCTAATACACACCATCCTACAAAATGTGGGCGGGATTGGGGAAGTGGGCGTGGTACCTCCCATACAAAAAAAATTAAAAATTGTATAAAAACCTAAATTTTAGGGCTGCCATATGTCCTATGGATATGACTTATATATCAAAATATCGGAAATTTTAAGTAGAACATATTTTATAAAAAACTGGGGAAAATCGGTTCAGATACAAAAAAGTTATGACCAAAATTAAATTTTTTTTTTTTAAATACCCACTTTCGGGAACCATAGATCTCCCCGAGTCCAAGCTTTATAGCTAAAGTAAATGGTAAATTTTTTCTTTAACACGTCGGTATATAAATCTGTCAAATCGGTTAAAAAATGGCTGAGTTATGAGCAAAAAACCACGACTACCTCAAATTTTTTCGAAAAATCCCTTGTGGTTGTTGTATTTTTATTACTTTTTGCTGTATATCTAGGGAACGGCAAAAGCCAAAGCTTCCAAATTAGGTACACACATTTCGGTTGCTAATACACACCATCCTACAAAATGTGGGCGGGATTGGGGAAGTGGGCGTGGTACCTCCCGTACAAAAAAAATTAAAAATTGTATAAAAACCTAAATTTTAGGGCTGCCATATGTCCTATGGGTATGACTTATATATCAAAATATCGGAAATTTTAAGTAGAACATATTTTATAAAAAACTCGGAAAAATCGGTTCAGATACAAAAAAGTTATGACCAAAATAAAATTTTTTTTTTTTAAATACCCACTTTCGGGAACCATAGATCTCCCCGAGTCCAAGTTTTATAACTAAAGTAAATGGCAAATTTCTTCTTAAACACGTCGGTATATAAATCTGTCAAATCGGTTAAAAAATGGCAGAGTTACAACCGAAATACTGAATCCCCAAAAATTACTCTTTTTATACCCTTCACCGAAGGTAGAAAGGGTATATATAACTTTGTCATTCCGTTTGTAATTTCTACAATATGGATCCTACACCCTATAAAGTATATATATTCTGGGTCCTTATGAAAAGCGAAGTTCAAATCCGGTTGTCCGTCTGTCCGTCTGTCCGTCTGTCTGTTGAAATGGGTTTTCCGAAGCCCCCAGATATGATGGGGACTTGGTTGGGGTATCTTTATGTCAGGCATTCTTATTATAATTTTGCTATTGAAATTCAGCCAGATCGGTCCACAAATGGCTGAGATATGACCAAAAAACCACGACTACCTCTAATTTTTTCCAAAAATCCCTTGTGTTTGTTGTATTTTTATTACTTTTTGCTGTATATGTGGGGAACGGCAAAAGCCAAAGTTTCCAAATTAGGTACACACATTAAGGTTGCCAATACACACCATTCTACAAAATGTGGGCGGGATTGGAGAAGTGGGCGTGGTACCTCCCATACAAAAAAAATTAAAAATTGTATAAAAACCTAAATTTTAGAGCTGCCATATGTCCTATGGATATGACTTATATATCAAAATATCGGAAATTTTAAGTAGAACATATTTTATAAAAAACTGGGGAAAATCGGTTCAGATACAAAAAAGTTATGACCAAAATTAAATTTTTTTTTTTTAAATACCCACTTTCGGGAACCATAGATCTCCCCGAGTCCAAGCTTTATAGCTAAAGTAAATGGTAAATTTTTTCTTTAACACGTCGGTATATAAATCTGTCAAATCGGTTAAAAAATGGCTGAGTTATGAGCAAAAAACCACGACTACCTCAAATTTTTTCGAAAAATCCCTTGTGGTTGTTGTATTTTTATTACTTTTTGCTGTATATCTAGGGAACGGCAAAAGCCAAAGCTTCCAAATTAGGTACACACATTTCGGTTGCTAATACACACCATCCTACAAAATGTGGGCGGGATTGGGGAAGTGGGCGTGGTACCTCCCGTACAAAAAAAATTAAAAATTGTATAAAAACCTAAATTTTAGGGCTGCCATATGTCCTATGGGTATGACTTATATATCAAAATATCGGAAATTTTAAGTAGAACATATTTTATAAAAAACTCGGAAAAATCGGTTCAGATACAAAAAAGTTATGACCAAAATAAAATTTTTTTTTTTTAAATACCCACTTTCGGGAACCATAGATCTCCCCGAGTCCAAGTTTTATAACTAAAGTAAATGGCAAATTTCTTCTTAAACACGTCGGTACATAAATCTGTCAAATCGGTTAAAAAATGGCAGAGTTACAACCGAAATACTGAATCCCCAAAAATTACTCTTTTTATAATTAACTTTGTTAAAATATATATTTACAAGTATATATAAATGTTTATATATAAATATAACTTAAGTAAATGGTAAAATTCTTCCTTAACACGTCGGTATATAAAAATATCAAATCGGTTGGACAATGGGTAATTTATGAGCAAAATACTCCAAAAATGGGCTAAAAAACATCAACATTTTTATAAAAACCTAAATTTTAGGGCTGCCATATGCCCTATGTATATGACTTATATACCAAAATGTCGGAAATTTGTATGAGTTATAACCGAAATACTGGGGTCTGATCACCGCATACGATATCGAGCAAAATCCATCGAAATTATTTATTTTGGTATCTTAAAACTCGATATCGAATGAAATGTATTGAATTTGAAATAATACCATTCGACATCGAGTAACTCGACATTACATTTATCGAGTTTTCATTCGATACGCCAGTGTCTATCGTATGCAGGGGTGATTAGACCCCTAACTTCCCGAAAATTACTCTTTTTATACCCTTCACCGAAGGTAAAAAAGGTATATATGTATAACTGTAATTTCTACAATATTGATCCTACACCCTATAAAGTATATATATTCTGGGCCCTTACGAAAAGCGAAGTTCAAAACCGGTTGTCTCTTATTTAAAAAAAAAAATTTACCAGTTTTATTTAGTTTCTGTCTAATTGCTATGTATTCTGCTCGCACAATGGTGAAGGGTATATAAGATTCGGCACAGCCGAATATAGCACTCTTACTTGTTATAATTACTTATCGTCGTTGCTCCGACAAAATCAGCTATGTGTTTTTTCCTGTTTTTTCAGGAGAGCGAAAACCCCGTTTTATGTAGCTACCTTAGCATATACAGGGTGGCCCAAAATTAACGAAGGGGTATGAATACGTTATAGCTTTTTATTTAAGAAATAATTATTAATTTTTTTTAATACAGTATATAATTTAGTTTAGTTATGAAAAATAATGGTGGTGACCATTTTCTGCTTCGCAAATTCGTGCTTATGTCGTTTATTTCGTCGCGTATTTTGCTTTTTAATTGCTGGATGGTTCTAGGCTTCTTAATGTAGACTTTGCCTTTCAAATAACCCCAAAGAAAAACAGTTTGGACGGTTAAATCCGGCCAACGCGGAGGCCAATTAAAATCACTTGACGATATGCACGCTGAGTCAAAACAATGGATCGTTAAATTGAAAAATAAAGCTCAACAATTTGGGCACGTTGTTCAATTGAGTACTGCTCCATTTTATATTCCGCAAGTCTTCTTTACAAAATACTGAAAAGAAAAGAAAAGAAAAAAAAAATTTTAATAAAAAAGTTATAAGCAATTAAAACCCCTTCGGTAATTTTGGGTCACCCTGTATTTTTTAAAGTGAAACGTTTAGTTGAACAAATGTTAATATTGCTTTAAGTATTAAGTGAAATTAAACTCAACTTATTAACCATTGGGCAGCTATAATAAATTTTTTCGAAAAACTACACATAACTCATATTGCTGGAGCATTTTTAATAATAACACAAGGGAACAAATTTGGACTTTTTTGTGCGGTCTGTAATTTGGTTGAAAATTCTTACTAATTTGAGGTCGCTGATTTCAAATCTGCATTTTTCTTTATCAGCTTTAGTTTTCGAGATATACCGTTATGTCTAAAATTAAGGCACTTTCACTACATATATTGGAATAACTTGAAAATGGTTGACCATATTCGGTAAAAAAAAATCCGAAACTCGGCAACAATATTATATTTAAGCGGTATTTACATTGTTTTTACATGTGCCCTGTTGTTTCAGAGATCTCGTTGAATTTTTGAAGAAAAAATAGGAACATTTGAAACAAAAACTATTATTTTTTGTTCTTTAAAAATTCATTAAAAATAAAAACGTGACAAAAATCTAATCGGTGCACAACTTTTGATTTTATTTACAATTTAATGAGATAACATTTTAAAAATGTGTGTGTCATGAACGTTTTTTTTTTATGGAAATCGATGTTCAGTCTTCTCAGTAAATTGTGAATAAAATCAAAAGTTGAAGATTTTAAATCAGCGACCTCAGATTAGTAAGAATTCGCAATAAAAATCCCGATCGCAAACTTACTGTTCCGCGATGTAATTTTAAATTTTTTTTACACATAGTTTGGTTTGAAGAAAGAATGAATTTTTTTATTAAAACTTAGCATTAGACAATTTTGTTTTTCCACAAGTCCAAAGAAAAGTTCTGGCTAATAATGGGTTAATGCTAATTAATTTTTGGAAAATAACCAAAAGGAATGTATTAAGTATTTCAAAAACAGCACATTAAAAATTTTATAAAATAGTAAATTGAAAGCAAATGATTTAAATTATCATAAAATGCGTCGTCCTCTTTATGCATATATTTTTTTGAGCGATTGCAGACTTCTATATTTTGATCCATCTATTTACAGCTTCTAAGTGCACCCAGGGCAAACATATTTCAAAATATAGTCACCTCTACCAAAATTATTACTAACGAAAAATGTTAAACATATTGTGGATTATAAACTATAATATTTTCACCGGCAACCATACTATGGTAAAAGTAGTTATCCATCAAGAAGCCACAACCATATAATGGTTCCCTCCGAAAAAAAACTGAATGAAGTTTGTTATGTTGTGTTGTAAGTGAAGCATACGAAAAATAGTTTTTCATTATTTTTGGAATTTATCCACATGGAATGCTAAAGAGCATACACAAACGTGTTGGTCGATAGATCGTTGATATATTAAGGCCCGTTTTCACAACTTACCGATAGCTTAAGGTAGGATTATATCGGCCGTAAAAAAAGTGTTTCATTATTACAACTTTACTTTAACCTACCTGGTAGGACGAACCTTAATTAACTTCATCGCTTACTTTAGGTTAAAGTAAAGTTTTCATAATGGACCACTTTTTATAAGGCTTTGTAATAAGCGGTCTTATAAACGAAAACGAATTTATTTCAGCAACTCTTTTTACGGCGTGTGAAACATATTAAACTGATGAATTTATTCATCTTCACACTCTCACTTTTTTTATTAAAATATTTTGTTAAAACATGTTGAATTTTTAGATGTGTGAGTATAAACATTTTTATTAACATTATTATTTTTTGTAAATGATTTTTATTTAAACATTATAAGTTTATAGTCAAATTCTTGGCCCATCTTTAAAAAGTCGAACATAAATTTTCTCATGACTGAATGTGTCATTTAGTCGTAACACATTTGTTACGACTTGTCTTTTTGGAGATCAGTAGATATCTAGTGATGTCAAATAAAATTTTAAAATAGTTTATAAATTCTCGCACGTTGCCTACTGATTTTGTTGTGCTGAAAGTGACCTCCGTTGAAGTGATGCGTTTACTATAATTGAGAATTCAAAGTGTTTAATTTAAAGTTAAGTCAATTACAATTTAATAAAATGCAAGGGCATAAACAGAATATTTAAGCAGTTTTCTAAGTTTACTTGAACTTACCGGTAAGAAATTTGTTAATTAAGAATCGCAAATCTTTAACTTTTTTTATAAATAAAACACAACAAATTTAATGGAATGGCCGAAATTTTGGCTTTATTAGATCCTAAATTTCATGGCATTTAGGCTGAACCCACACGAAAAACAAGACAAAACGTTTTTGTCTTCAAGGCAAAGACACTTGTTTGATGCTAACTCGCACCAGAAAAAACGTCTTATCGAGTTATCAGCAATGCGACAACGTTTTTTGATTGACATGCATTAATTGATGTGGGTTACATAACAAGAAATCATGCAAATAAGTGCAACGAGGTTTTGTCTGTGTAGGTATGTTGTATCAAGCAACATGTATTTTCTGCACTCAATGTTTTGTCGCCATAATTCAAAAAGACAGTTTTTCGGTTATTTTGTTTGATGCGGTTCGTCTCATAAGAACTAATATTCGGTTGTCGTATGAATAAAAAAATTCTTTTGCCTTTTGTTGGTGTGGGTTTAGTCTCAATGTTTAAAAATAGTTTCTAGCATATGGCATATTACGACTGCGCTTTTTGAACGCTATCCCGTCGGTCCATTTTTTTTCGAGCATACCCGGTTTTATTTCATTAATAGTACGTCGAATGTTGGCTTCTAAGAGATCAATCGTTGCTGGTTTATCGGATTTTACGTACTCTCACAAAAAGTAGTCCAAAGTAGGGATGGGCAAAAATGTCGATATATCAAAATATCGATATTAAAAAAAATAATCGATATATATCGCCGATATTTAAAATATTGAAATACGACTATCGAATTCGACATTTTTTAAAGTCAGTCTTCATTTTATACTCTAAATTTTAGCCGTTTTTCAAACAATATGTTTTTTTAAGAATTGGCATCACTGCATGCATCATATGTTTTTTTAAACAAATATGATCTGAAATGAGTGGTATTTATAAGATGCAGTGCCGGATACAAAAATCATATTGACAGGAGACAAATAGACCAAAAAGTGCTCCTGATGTCCATATCTGATGATTACTGGTTTGACTAAAAAAATCAAAAACATTTCTAGCTTAAGTTGGTACTTTTGGGGTGCAATTAAAATTTTAAGGTAAGTTGGTACTTCCATAACTTGACTTATTTACTTCCATTTAAATTTTCCGTAATATACTTTTTTTGTAGATTTCATATGGTTTTTTATTTGTATTCTTCCCTTTTATTTTTGTTATTATTGAATTTTTTGATTTTATTGTTTTTTGTGTTTTGATTGAATTTTTCGTTCTTATTAATTTTTTGAAATAAAACGAAA
This sequence comes from Pollenia labialis, assembly GCA_949318255.1. Lineage (NCBI taxonomy): Eukaryota > Metazoa > Arthropoda > Insecta > Diptera > Polleniidae > Pollenia > Pollenia labialis. The sequence goes on from OX439140.1 coordinate 130,316,073, forward strand.
CCATGAAAAGTAACAATGTAATAACATATAATTGGGCACAAGTTGTGCTATCAAGTCATATCGTCATAATGTCCTAAATAAAATTTTACAATTGTTTAAAAAAAATATTGTTGTATTTGAAACAAAATAAAAATGTTAATGCTGTGTTGATTATTTTGTCGTAACTGTACATTAGAAATCTAAATTATAAACGCTTGCCCACAGCAGTCATATATATTTCTTTTAAATATTTTAAGACATATGACTTTAAAACTTTATGACTACCTTGTGAATAGCCCAAATATGTTTGTTTATAAATTTTTAAATTTGGTAATAGTTTCAGCAAAATACGTTCGATATATCGATATTTTTGAAATAATAAATATCGATAATTTGAAAAAATATCGATTCGATATATATCGATATTTTTTTTTCAATTTGCCCATCCCTAGTCCCAAGCTGTTAAACTCACGAACGAGTTGGCCAGTTCACATTTTTTGAGACATATCATTCGGTCACCAAACGTTTGGGTCAACAAAGTAATAGTTTCACGCGTTGTATGTAATGTTGGCCCGTCCTATTGAAAAAATTTCTTATCCAAATAATTTGCAATGACATGATGAATAAAAAAAAATCACAAATCATTTGCAGACCGCACAATGCGATGTAATGGAGTCTTATGAGGATAGTGCTCTTTTCGAAATCTATAATTCTACTTGCTTAAGGTCACTACACACTATCCTATTTAGTCGTACGATATGTCAAAAAAATCGTGTGTGTTCATAAAGTATGATAGTGTGGCCTAAAAATTTAACTAAATGACAGATTTTTTTGACAAGTCTGACCGACTTGCAAAAGTTTTTAAAAATTTTCATAAAATGATAGTTTCTATGCGATCAGAGTTGTATTTTCTAATACAGCTGATAAGAAAACAACAATGTCGGCTTCATTGATTTAAAGCATCTTTTTTGTGTAATAGTGTGGCACCTGTAACATACTTTTGTTGCGATTTTTTTTGAGTGTGATAGAAATTTGTCAGATTTTCCAGTGAATGAATCGTACGATTGTGTAGGATAGTGCATCACGACCTTTACATACCAGTTTAGCCAGAAATAAGACTCATCGCTGAAAATGATAAACGATAAAAATCTGAAAAAGTTGATTCTCAGCCCATTCATCGAACTCACGATGCAATTGATGGTCCACTGGTTTCAATTGCTGCACCAATTAAACCTTATATGAATTTAGGCCAAGATCTTTCCTCAAAATTTTCCAATTAGTGGATGGGCAGAGGCCGAATTGCTGAGAACGGCGTCGAATCGATTAATTCTAGTCCTCTGTCACACTCACGTCTACAGCGGCGATGGCTTCTTCTTTGCGCACTGTACGGGATCGATTTTGATAAGTATTATCCAAAAGAGTAAATGTGGTCAAGAAGCGATCCATAGTATTGCGTATTGCCTGCTCAGATGTACGATTATGCGCGACGTAAACTTGATGAAGTGCTCTATACGTTTGGGGAATAGAGTGCTTATTTTGGAAATTAATGTCCACGATTTGTAAACGTTGTTCTGGTGTTAATCTTTGCATGGTGATTTGTCAAAGTATACTGTAAATAAAAGTTAAACATACTTCGTGTCAATGTCAATTAGTTTACAGCCTGTTCATCGATTTCGATAAAATTTTAGAAATTTATTTTTGTTTTAAATATATTTTTCTATGCGAACGATGACGTTAAACAGGCAGTAAAGCTGCTTCGTTAGCGTAAATATGCTTTGGCTAACTGGTAAGCAGTTTTGTAATCATATAGGAAGATCTAACATGGAGAAACTAGTTGCTTAACGAAATTAACTGCAGTCAGATTTATTGAAAACTTCTTAGTTTCGTATTCCAATTTTATGATAATTTGACGTCCTACACGTAACCCCTAGTTTTATTTAAAAATTATTTGCTTTTGCAAAACGTTTTTTGGCTTGATGAGACATTATTTAAAAGTTTCTAAATTAAATTATACAATGATCTTCTTACAAATACAGTTTAGTAAATCAATACAAATTGTTTCAAATAAAGTTAAAGTTTGATCAATTTATTGGTCAAGCTTTTCTGTATTTTTTCGTATTTTTTGGAATTAAACCACAAATCACCATTTAATTATATACAACTTTTAAGAAAATATCCAAAAATAATAAATTTTAAACAAATCAAAGTAATTTTGTGGGAATACAAAAAAATATAATTTTTTTTTTGTTAATGAATACCATTCAAGTGTATACAATTTCTTTAAATATTCATATATTTTATACGTTTCAAAACAATGCAAATGACATTGGCATGATGCCCAGTATTATCATATTTATAATAAACATTTCAGCAAAATCTTATTGTTTTCTATTGTTTTAAATTGTTTATGATATAAATTTGCAAGTGAAAATAAGTGAAAATGCGGCAGAAAGGAAATTTATATTTAAGCTAGTTAGCAGTGTTAATTATTTTCTACACAAAGTGGAAAGTAAGTTAGTTGAGGAGGTTCTTTTCAACACTTGACTATTCCGCTTTTAGTGGTTTTGTATACATTTTGAGAAAATATTTTTTAAGGAATGTCATTTTGAATTCAAAATTAGATTATTCACTGTTGATAAAATCCTGCCGTTTCTTCTTTTTTTCCTGGTGTAATAATAGCGTTTTCCCCCAATTTTATGTTCGCAGAGTTTTCATTTCAATGTTACCAGACAAGCAAAAAATTAAAAACCCATAGGGGCAATTCCACGCAAAAGTCTACCATAAATGCAAAAAATTAATATCTGATTTTGGTAGTAAAAATACAATCTGGGAATTTACTTCTCCTGTTAAGTAACATTTTTTATACAAATTTTCATATTATTCGAATGTGTATCCGAAGTCAAATTATAACCCTCAAAATATTTACAATAGGCCCTATCCAGTTATAAGATACAAAGAATGCTACAAAGGCCGTAGCAGGCCAGAAAATGCATAACATTCTGCTGGTATCTAATAGTTGTATAAATTTTCTTTACAATTTACTTCATTGCTAGCCAAAGGATAGCTAAAGTAAGCCTCGTAACAGAAATATACAAACAAAAATTCTTATAGTGCATACAAAATATTCCTGGAAAATATTGAAGGAATAAGACTATTAAAGTATAAAAGCTTTTGCGGATTGTAATTTGACTCAGAATACACATTCGAATAATATGAAAATTTGTAGTAAAAATACTTAAGTTTGGTGGCAACATTATGTTACTTGTAAGATTTTATAGTGGCAACAATTTTTTTATATTTTTTTTTAAAAAATTTTATATTTTTTTTAAAATAAGAATTAAAAAAAATAAATTTTTCAAGTTTTTGAAACGTTTATATGTATTTCTTATTTCTAACAAGTGAGAGTACTATGTTCGGCTGTTCCGAAACAAAGTACATAATAAACCAAGAAACAAAGTACATAATTTTATTTATTTTTAATTATCAATCACGAACATTTTTTACAATACAACGATTGCTACAAAATACAGCCAAAGGAAATAAAAACAGGCCCAAATAAAAAAAAAGAATGTTAGATAGACCTAAATAAGTAAATAAGATAAAACAGGAGCCAAAATTTGTTATGATGGCATTATTTTTTACGGTCTTAGGCGTACTAAACTGTTTTTCGGGAGTAGTGTTTATATGGGGCCTAGGGTAAATTATGGACGGATCCACCATTTATGTTATTTCTTGTAACAAAATTATCAATTTTTTAAGGTGGTGGTTCCACATTTTGATTCATAGCTCTGGTCCTACTGAACCGATTTTGCTGGATTTCAATCGTGTTTTCAACAGACGGACGGACAGACAGACGGACATGGCTAAATCGACTTAGAATTACTCAAGGAGCCAGAATTTATATACATTATGGGGTCTGAAATGAATAATAAAAAAGTTTCACACGGAATGTCAAACTTAGTGTACCCTCTTCACAACTAATTGTGGTGGAGGGTATAAAACGGGTTTGTTTTGAATTTTTTTAGTTTAAATTTTGGTTTCTAACTTATTATTAGTGTTTCAAAAATATCATTTTAACGATTTCAAAATTTACAATTTTGTATCTTTCAAATAATTTTAGAGTTACTATTTTATGCGTTGTGATTTTAATTCTAACGTTTCTGTTAAAATACTGACTTTTATACAACATAAAATGAGTGTAGTGTCGGTCACGTTTTGGGCTGTAGTGTCAGTCACAATTTATTTTACTAATAAATATTTTTTAAATAACTAACCGCTTTTATTTCAGCATTTTAAATTACATAGTTTGATTATTGAACTTTCGATAAAAGCACAAATTAAAGTTATTACGAAAGTGCAGAGGAAGATTATTGAAGTTTAAAAATACTCTCGAAAACGACTTTTTTTGCATGTAGTGTCAGATACGTTTACATTTTACCAAATAAATGATATTTCAAAATATCGTTGGTTGCCATTTTTTTCTCTATCGGATAATTGTTGAAACTGCTACATATCCATGTTTAAATTGATACTAAAAAAATATTACTAATCGTAATATAAGACAAAACGCAAATTGTGTCAAATGTGGAATTGCCCATTTCTGTCGAAAGTTATATTGATAAGATTTCTCTATGACGTGCTAAATTCCCAATTTTTATTTCTGATAAATATTTTGAAATTTATTGTTGAGGGAAAAGCTAGTTCCTATGCACATTTCACTGGTTGCTTAGGCCAGATCGTATGGAAACCTGTTTTCAAAGATATTATGCAAGTAAAACTGTAAAGCGAATGAGAATTACTAACATTCAAGTCTTACTTGCAAACGATATCAAAGCTTATATTCTTTTACATCATAGCATAGCTAAAGTCCAATCCACAAAGTATTGATCATAAATAATTATTTTTAAAAAATTTTTAAGATGTTAAATTTTTTTATATTAAACTAGCTTAACCCGGTGCGCTTCGCTACACTGCTTTAACCAGGTTTGAAGACTCTCCCTTTAATAGTTTTTCAGTTGAGAGATATTTAATATATGCACCCTATTGTGGGTATTTCCCCCCTGCGCCTTACGGCCTTATTTTTAATTTCAAAAGTGTAGTATACCATAAGAGTGACTTTCACATAGTTTGAACATTCTCACTATAACAGTTCTTAAGATATGCGATATTAAACATTGGCGTCCTATGGTGGGCACCACTTCCCCCGCTGCTTTTTTATTTCAATTTTGGGGCTCAATAGATCCTACTACCAAAAGTTCAACAAAATGCGTGCAGCGGCTCTTAAGATATGCGATATTTAATATTGGCATCCAATGGGGGGTACCAATTCCCCTGCCCCTATCGAAAAAATAAGTAGCCTATTTTATTTTAAGGGCTCACGTGATGTTACTGTAAAAATTTCGGTTCAGTAGTTTAGGAAGCCAACAAACAAACAAACAAACATACAAACATTTTTCATTTTTATATATATAGATATAAAATGATTCTCGTTTAATTAAATTGTACTCCGGTCAGGCGCGGATTCAGGGGGGGGGAAATAAGGAAATTTCCCCCCCCTAAATTCTAAAAATAGTTTTTTTTTGTTTTTTTTATTGAATCTAACGAAATTTTCAATAAGTATCCAAAACTTAATTCTAATAGTTATTTATTAGATATTTCCAATGAAACATCTAGTTTACTGTATTTAAATACTTATTATTCTACATTCAATCCCAGCAGGTGGCATCTATTTATATCCAAAGAATAAACGTTTGACTTGAAAATGCGTGCGGTTGAATTATTAATAAGCCTTAGTATATGCAATATTTATGTATACATATATGTGTTATATGAATAAAAATTCTATTCGATAATTTTTGACGAAAACACAGATTTTTCGGGGAAAACCCAGATTTCCTTATCTTAAAGATATTTCAACATACAACAAAAAATTATTAGGAAAGCATTTATTGGCTTTGTTGTAAACGCATTTGAAGAGGCTTCAAAGGATATTGATAATGTGATATGCCAATTGATGCGAAGGCACTATCATCAAAAGTTCTAAAAGTTTTGACAAAGTTTAGTCTTGACTTAAAAAATTGTGTAAGAAATGGAACAGATGGGTGTCCTCTGATGTCATCAGAAAATGGAGCTGTTATAAAATTCTGGACAAATGCAAAACAAACGCCTTGCTATTCCCATAAATCAAACAACTCAATTTTAAAAAGCAACAAAATGCCATTTATACAATAAGTTGTATCATTTGTTAAAGAAACGTCAAATTTTTTTATATATAATCATCTCAAGCGAAACACAGTTTTAGCAAAGTATTTGGGAGCCAAACTCTCTACATTATGCGAGACAAGATGGTTTACATTTTACACCTTGCAACAAGTGTACATCATATAGTAGAAGCTTTGGGAAAAATATCTGAGTGGAAAGGTAGAGATACTTCATCAAAAGCCTTATATTAAGGAACTCGCTTAGTACTTTTGAATTCATTTGAGGAATAGTATCATTTTACAAAAGCACGATATAGATCTTCAAAAAGGATCAAGCCTTATTAAAACTTAAATCATGTGCCTTGAAGAGAAAAGAAATAAAGCCGAAGAACTATTCAAAGCGATTTTTGAAAAAGTTAAAGTTATCTGCGTTCAAATCGAGGTTCCAATCACATTCAAAATGTTTAACATTACTACCGAGTTGTAGGTTAAATTCCTCTTATTAAATTTATTTTAGAAGATCTCAAAACACGTTTCCCAATAGATATCCTAAATGTATTGAACATACCTAAACTTCTACCTCAAAGTGTAATAAAGTCAAATACAGATACACAACTTTTAAAATCACAAGCAGCTGATGAGCTGATTATGTTTGATAAAAGAGATAGATAAACACCTACTAACATCTAAACTTGAGTCTGAACTGTTGCATTTGCAGCAAACATGGAAAATATCTGAAAATCTATCAGATAACGTTGTAGATGCTTTAATAAACTGTGATGAAGATATCTACCGAAATCTAAGAAAAATATTTCAAATTTTCGTTTCAATGCTCGTCAGCAGGGCAAGTTTAAATGGGCACGAAAAATGGCTGGCAAAATGCACGAAAAAGTATAAAAAATGGCACAAAATGGCAAAAATAAACATGTTATTAAAGAATCTTTTTTTATTGAGTTTTTTTTGTAAGTACAATAGTATGTTTCTTCAAATTGGAAAAAAAAAATACTGGGTGCAAAACGCAAGAATTTGGAAGTTGTTTTTATACACTTTTAATCTAATTTTTGTTATAAAATCCTTTTTAATAAAGAAATATTTTTAAAATATTTGTCACAAAATTTTTTTTATCAGGGAAATATTATTAAAGAACGACGTTTAAAATTCTTGTGTTTTGAGTCTTCGATTTCTAGAACATCCCTGATAATTTCCTGTTATTACATAAAACAGTTCTATAAATGAAAAACACTCTTTCAACTTCGCAAGATGTAACTGGAGCATATTTGAACACTAAAAGTTCAGATGGAGAAAGATTGTCAATAAATTCATCCGTCTCACTTTCATTAAAACAAAATTGTGAGAAAATCGATTAAAACACTATTTTAAAATTTAATTGCCAAGCCATATTGATTTTTCAGGAGTATTGAATAATTTACCACATGTATTACGATCTAAAACGTTTTTTAAACTTTTCAACAAAATCTTTTTTACTGACATCTTGTATTATTTTCCTTAGCACTGTCAATTAGGCCAAAGCTTTCATTCATAGAAATCCCTTTCGTTTGTAACTCTAAGAGGCTTGAGAAGATGCATTCAAAGTACTTTTTACGTCCGATTTTTGCATTATTCAGTTAGCATTTCGAATAGATTCTGCCTCATATTCGCTAAGCTTATTTAAAAATTTTTTCTATGTTGCAAAAAGGTATTCTTAAGCAAGCTGGACCAAAAATTGATTTTTAAAAAAATAATTGAAGAAATGGCATATGCCATAAAAAACTTGCCCTACTCGTCAGTAGTGCTTTTAGGGAGAGGTAATTTCCTACCCGTCGTCTAATAAAAACATGGCTCAGATCAACAATGACAGAAGAAAGACTGTACTATATAAATTTGCCTCACGAGGAAATCATAAATTGCTTATTTAAAAAAATTAATTTATATTGAACTACTCTTATATTTCACCTTATTGTTGAGTTTTTTTAATAAATATACACATATTAATTTTAATAAACTTTTAAAAACAAATTTTTTACTTTTTTGTAACAAAAAAAATTTTCCCCCCCCCCCTAAGGCTCGAGCTGGTTCCGCGCCTGACTCCGGTAGACGTCAGAATTAAATAACCAAATCCGATCTTTAAAGATCGGGACGCTACTGATTTACCAGATTGAAATTTAGTTAGCCGTTTTTTTTTGTAATCTACCGAACAAGCTTGAGGTCAAGGGCGGATCCAGCTTTAAGTTTAGGGAATCTCACATTATGAAAATTCAGCCGTAACGTTTACGATATTTGTGACTCGGTATTTGCAATTCCGTTCGATTTTGGTTTAGGTTCTTTAAAATCCGAATGATTCTGTTTATTCCTTTTATTTAAATAAAGTATGGCATTGTTGTGCATGGCAAAACAATCATTGCTCATTATTTGCTTTTCCACCTCTTTAATTTTTTCCAATTTATTTATTTTTCATAAAATGATTAGTTTGTACAAACAAGATAATTTGGCAATTCTTTGATTGAAAAATATATCAGTTGGTTTCGTTTTCTTAACAAGTTTAAGAAATTTAAATTTTTAGGTAAAAATATTGACCAAATGCTAAGGAAATCAATGTAATAATGAAACATGCTATTTAATATTTCATTAAGTACGACTCGTACTTAAAGTAATCCTAAAAAACTTGATTTATCACGATTGTTTTTCTTTTTGTGTATAATTATTCGCTATATGTATCGCACTTGTTCAACAATAGTGTATTAACTCAAAATTTTTCTCTTTTCTTTTTTTTGGAATAAAAAACGAAACGTTTTATATGTATTCATATCTAACCGCTGTAAATATATCATGCTATTTGGTTTACTTTTTGGTAATGAAACGGTTGGTTTAAGAATTCTTTCGCACATATGCGTTTTATGTAAAATTAAAAATTGGGTTGCTTCTACTGAATTTTTTAATTTTGAGTTAATACACTATTGTTGAACAAGTGCGGTATGTTCTGTGTCTGCTTTAAAATTTATTCTCTGTGCAGTTGGTGTATCAATTATGTGTAACATTTCTAATATATATCTGCGTTTGTAGTTATTTTCAGTGTTTAAAACCGATGCTTCTGCAAAATTTGGATAGTGATTAGATTGATGAGAATGATGACTTAATGCTGTCTTTTTAGAATTAATGTCCCTATATTTTTGATCGGATTTATGTCCCGCATTTCTAGTCCTTAATTTGTTCTTTGTTGTACCTATGTAAACCTGGTTGCATCTTTCATTATCATTTTCCTTACAAGGAATTTTGTAGACAATGTTAGACATATCCCATTTACTAGTTCTATCTTTTGTCTTGCTAAATAAACTGTTCAATGTATTATAAGCTTTGTATGCTATCTTATAAAATTTATCAGTGTCAAAGTTTCCTGATTCTTTTATTCTTTCCGAAACATTGGATATGTATGATAATGATTTGTATATCATTGGTTCTGTAGTACTCGGAATTGTAGCAATCACATCACTCCCATCTCTATATCGATTAATTAATCCATAACTCAAACTATTTGGAAAATTGTTTTCCCTTAATATATTTCTAATTTTTATTATGTTTTTCCTGTGATAAACCTTGTCACTAATTGTTAGTACCCTATTAATTAAATTTCTAGCAGTATTTATTATAATCCGTTTACTGTGTCTAGAATAATAATTTAAAATTCTGATACCAATCTATTAAAAAACTATTTCCCTTTCTTATCATTAAAGTATCTAAGAAAGGTAATTTTGAGTTACTTTCCACTTCCAAAGTGAATTCGAAATCGACTTATTATTTACGCTATTATATACGTTCCCACGACAATCGTTTCTACTCACCGGAACGACTCGGAGCTCTCAGGACTTTGACCAAGGATTGTCACCACAGCAAACCCCAAAACCCATGTCGCGCTGCTACAACAATCACAACAACCTATTATTTCACTCCTGGAGTAGTGATTTTGACACAATAACGCTCATACCATAGGAGTTAGAAAACAACTGGCTTTTTAATTCTGCGGTGTAGGGTATATAAGATTTGTCATGGCCGAAAATAGCACTATTAGTTGTTTTTTCTGCTCTTGAGTTGGCAATTTTAACTGGGCGTTCTTGCACTTCTCATATTTGAAACCGAATTCGAATTATCATTTTTAATGCGGGCTATGGCGGCTATCGGTATTCGATTACTTGTTTCATTTGAAGAAACCAAGCGCTAAGACGCATGGATTTTTTTTTGTAGACTGCTTTAAGTGAGTAAAGTTGTAGTGATTACTTTTGAAAGTTTAAAGACGAAAAGATTAAAGTGAGATATGTGCAAGAGTAGGCAGCATTGCATTTGGCGGCATCACCTTGAGTGGTTTATTATTATTTCTTAAACGTTTCGAAACCACTACTGATACTGAAGACATGAAATATGATTGATGAACAGGTGTTGAAGAAACGTTACTAATCGCAATGATGAGTAATTAATAATGTTTTTTTTCAGAGTTATTTATGCTCTCAAAATTGTAAAAGTTTCTTAAAAAAAGTTCACAAAAAATTTATCAGAAATAAAGTTCAGTTCTGTTGATTATGTAAAAGGAATAAACGAACAAACACAGGACTCAATATATAACTATTCATTAAAAAAGATTTCTAAATTATCCTTTTGCGTTTAAATTTTCTTATAGTAAGAGATATGTGATAATTGGAAGGGCAAATCCCTTCTGGAGGTTAATTTTGCGCGCAGAGAAAAAACATGTTTTAATATGGTCACCTCCATCAAAACTATGTTTAAAGAAAATTTTAAAAATATGATTAATTTAACAATATTATTGTAACCGACAACCATATTATGTTTGAATTAGTCTTCCATCAAGAAGGCACAAACAAATTATGGTTGCCTCCGAACATGTTATGGTCAAATATAACTAAAACATGTTTAACACTTAGCATGGTCGGTTTTCAACCATAGCATGTTGCTCTTGGAAAAGAGCAAAATATTATTGTTAACTATAAAACAAATTATTGTCATATTTAACCATAACATGTTTAGAGGCAACCATAATATTGTTGTGGCTTCTTGATCGAGGACTAATTCAACCATAACATGGTTGTATGTGACAATAATATGGGTATATCAACCATAATATCTGTAAAATTTTCTTTAAAAATAGTTTTGTTGGAGGTGACCATATTTAAACATGTTTTTTTTCAACGTGTGGCAGTCGTGATCGAATACTTTTTTGATTCGAAAGCAAACTTATTTCAAATTCTATTATTGTATACTGAACGAATGTAATTTTTTTTTTTGTGTTGTAAAAACTCAAATAAATGCTTTACAACACAGAAAAAATAATTTCGATTCGTTCAGTATCGACTGACAAAATTAGAGATTAGATTGCTTTTCAATTGAACAAGTATTCGATCACGAATGCCGAAATAAGCCTCCAGGAGGGGCTGATTTTTGCTATTGCTATTTGGTGTGCTTTTGCTATTCAAAATAGAACCTGCTTTCCAGGTGAGGTTAGGCAGCTCCAGCTCCTTAGCAAGTCGTGCGGTCATGGCGCGGAAGGGCATGCACTTAAGTTGCTGGTATATACTTTGTTTTCACTCGGTGTTAAGAGCGCCGTGTGATTAGCTTGTAAAATGACCAGCACTCATTTTTTTAAAATTCAATTGGTATTATGTGAGAATGTTTAAATCTTGAAACAATCGTATCATAAATTATATTCCCCACTGTTCGGCAACTAGAGGTTAAACGAGGCAAATGAAAAGCAAATTATTTATGTGAAATTTAAACAAAAAATCTTTCAAAATTTAGACAAGAGTCGTCACACGAGTACATTACTCCCACTCAAATGAACATACAATTGATTGTTTTTTTCAAATATTTTTTAACACAATGGAAAACATTTTTTTTATTTTTAAAATTGAATGAAAATTGAACTTCTAATTTATTATTAATAAAAGTATATTTAATTTTATATAAATTATTCCCACTTAGTTATACATAATTAAATAAATTTGTCTTGATTAATTTGTAAACAAATAAATTGCCACATCATATTTTTAATCTTTTATATGAAAATGAATCATTTCCACTTAATAAATCCTACAAATTGCTTAGATAAATGGTACCGTCAGGTATTGAATTTCTAAGAAACTGATTAAACAGATTCATTACATTTTAGCACATTGTTTTTAATTTTTCCCTATTTGTTTAGTTTAAATAAAACGTGATACGAAAAAAAGGTTTAAAAAAAACAATAAGATAAATTGTTGTGGTTACTTAAAATGAAGTGAATTAAATTTTTTTCTTCAAATACTTTTCCGAGAAAAGGGCGCTTCTAAGCCAAATAAAACTTAAAACTGTAAAAAAATCACAACCAATTTTAATTTAATCGAAAGATCAATACATGTAATTAACATTTTGAAATGTCTGTCCTTGACTATGCGCATTCTGGAAATTTAATCATGGGCCAGTGTATCGAGCATTTCTGGCCGAATAACACGAACAATGTTGGTCTCCTAGGCGTCAATTGTTGCTGGATCATCAGCATAAGCTAGTGACTTCACGTAGCCGCATTAAAAATAACCAAGAGGTATTAACTCGCACAGAATTGGAGGCCGATTAACATTTCTATTTGTCAAAATCAACTTATCGCCAAAATTTGATTTTAATCGCAGCGCCATCCTGCTGAAACCACATTTCGCCTGGAACAATATTAACTCTTCAGCTCATAATTGGTTTGGCGCATATGCCAAAAAGTCGTTCTGGATAAGAATGACTATGAGTGTTTACATGCAGTTTTTTGAAAGTATACCCAATAGAATTTTTTGTATTTTTACAAATGCTTCCGGTATATATTTTGAAGAAAAATTTAAATTTTTGTGACCGTTCATAATTGAAGTTAGAAGTAAATAGTATTTTTTTGTAAGAGAAAATTGTTGTTATTTGCCGCATACGCCTCTTTTTCTTAATTTATTTTTAAAAAATAGCTTTATGTGCTGCATACGTGTTCTTACAGCTGTGTATTGAGTTAAATTGAGTTGTTTGTTGTAATTTTTTTTTATGCTTTCGCTTTTATTTCATTTTTCTTAAGCAATGCAAGAATTAAATTTATTTTTCCCGTTTTCGTATGACGAATTGGTTGCAATCGCAAATCAGTGGCGAGTAAAGAAAAAAAAATGCCTAATACACTTTAAAAAAGTTTATATATAGCAAAAGTTATGCTTTATATCGCAGAAACCATAAGAAACAGGTTTGGATTCAGAAAATACTTTTTTATTAGTTTAACTAATTTTTTTTAATGGTCGGTAGGTGAAACCAATAATGAGCTAAAGATCTATATTTTAAAACAAAAAATTATTAAACATGGTGCGGTAAAAATCTCCATAAAGTTACCGTAAAGCGACTTCATTTTTAAAGATATAAATTCCGATGATGCCACCACCGTATAAATCGCAACAAATGGTGCATTTTTCTAGATGTAATGAAGCTTGTAGGGCCTGTTGTGTTGCCGTTATGCCAAAAATGAGCTGAATGCAATTTTGTGATAAAAGATCGATGACAGATTTTTTAAGAAAATCTGGTAAATTTGGTAGCGTTGCTTAAACGAGTAGTTATTCATGATAATTTGCCAAAGATCACTGATCGTAAATGTCCCAAAATGAGCGCAGCATGCCAGTTAATTTCACATAAAAAACCCAACTAAAGTTCTGTCTGGTTTAAAAAACACCCTATATTTGTACTATTAATAAATTAATACATTAAATGTGAACCCTCACCCACACAGTGGTGAGAATCTCACTTAAATCCGGACCTAAATTTTTTCCTTTGAACTTTTTCTGATGACTTTTCCAATTTGTTTTTTGAGTCATTACATATATGTAGCTGCAGCTAATACCTTAAGCCACATGGAGCCTCAAAACTATAAATGAAATAATTAATCGTTGTCGAAACCGCTTTGGGACAATCACATTCAGCGGTGTCATAGAAACCAATCTTATCAGTATTGGATTTGTAACCGTAAAAAAAAATCCGTTGGTGTCATGAAGTCCAATGTTGTCGGTTTTTTGTTCTTACAGCTTTTGTTTTTTCATTAGAAATCAAAATAGTTGTAAAGCCTAATTTTTTATTTTTCAACAGTTAGATTTTTCCACAGATAGAAGTAAATAAAATTGTTAAGCTGGTAAAATAGTTTTTTTGCATGTTTCCGGTAGTCTCCGGCAGCGGGCTGCTGCAAACTCGCCAAATCCTTCATCTCACTTTTTCTGCTAACAGCAAATATGCAACAACAGCAGTGGTCATTTTACTTATTTAGTTTTTTCATATGTTTACTGTATTACCACTTCTTATTTTCTTTTCTATAATTTTCCTTTAATTAAAAACACAGTTTTAACAATATTTTAGCGCAAAAATCATAATTAACAAAATTGTGAAACACAAGAGCAAAAACAATAAACAGCTGATTCGAATATCGGTTTCATTTGTATTTGAAAATAACAAATCCGACTTGTTTTCATGACACCAAATGAAACCAACATTGGTTTGCAAAACCGACTTGGCTTCTGTACCACCCCTGATTGTGATTTAAAATCTGTTGGTAAAATGTTAAAGGTGTGGGGTTATAGGCTGGCTGATTGTCCAAAACCTAGTGGTGAAATAAGCCCTCTGTGCGCACTTGCAATTCAAAATAGCTTTATTATAAATAAATCTCTTCCAAAAAAAGTAGCTTATGTCGAATATTGTAGTTTCGAGATATCCTTTCTTTAAGCTTTTTTCGAAATGTATTTTGCTTCAAATCTGTATATTATCGTATTAGTTACAACTACAAGAGAGGCAAATAGTAAATGTTTAAAAACAAAATTTTAGTAAATATAAAAGATTTTGCACGTGTTCTTCTTGTAATCTTTAAGCTAAAAAAAATCGAACTTAACGCTTTTGTGTTCGTTGGGATATGCTTAGACAAGTGTATGTGTACAAATGTAGGTATTTTAGTGTGTTTGTGACTGTGAATGAAATTGACTTAACATTATAATCACATGAATAGATATGTATGAAGATATTTTCAGTTTTATACTCGTGATTTTTTTTTTTATTTTATTTATCTTGTTGCTATTTTTATTTTTTTATGACGTTCCTTGTGCTGCATGTGCTGCCGTCAATATTTTCTAAATGCCCTGCAGGTTGTTTTTGAATACGATTTTTAACCCATTAATTCCCGTAATTTCTTTAGCACTAAGTCTAAAAGACAGTTTTACGGTTGTTTTGTTTTGTCTCATAAGAACTAATGTTCTGTTGTCTTATTAGTAAAAAAAACTGTTTCGTCTTTTTGTTATACCCTTCACCGAAGGTAAAAGGGTATATATAACTTTGTCATTTCATTTGTAATTTCTACAATATTGATCCTACACCCTATAAAGTGTATATATTCTGGGTCCTTATGAAAAGCAAAGTTCAAATCCGGTTGTCCGTCTGTCCGTCTGTTTGTTAAAATAGGTTTTCCGAAGCCCCCCAGATATGATGGGGGCTTTGTTGGGGTATCTCTATATCAGGTATTCTTATTATACTTTGCTATTAAAATTCAGCCCGATCGGTCCAAAAATAGCTGAGATATGAGCAAAAAACACCGACTACCTCTAATTGTTTTCCAAACATCCCTTGTTGTTGTATTTTTATTACTTTTTTCTGTATATCTGGAGAACGGCAAGAGCCAAAGTTTCCAAATTAGGTACACACGTTTAGGTAATCTATACATAGCATCCCACAAAATGTGGGCGGGATTGGAGAAGTTGGCATGGTACCTCCGGTACAAAAAATATCAAAAATTGTACAAAAACCTGAATTTTTGGACTCTTATATGAGCTACGGTTATCCCTTGTATATCAAAAGATCGGAAATTTAGTAGAACATATTTACCGAAAAACTCGGTTCAGATACAAAAAAGTTATGACCAAAATATAAATTTTTTTTTTTGAAAATACCCATTTTCGGGAACCATAGATCTTTCCGAGTCCAATTTTTATAACCCAAGTAAAAGGCAAATTTCTTTTCTGAATACGTCGGTACTTAAATCTGACAATTCAGTTAAAAAATTGCTGAGTTATGTTCACTTCTTCAGGGGATTTGTCTATTAACATAAAATAAAAACATCAATCTTTATTAATACAATTAATATGAATTTAACTAACTTACAGTGAAAAATCAAATTTGAATTACATTAATTTTTTTAATTAAAACTAGTGGCGTCATCTACTGTTTTTGATAACAACTCTATTGTTGGTGTGTATTCAGCCTCACAAAAAATAATTATGAATATTTTTTTTTATTTGGGAACTGCTGCCTACTAAAGTGCATTTTAATTGCTAAAATTTAAATTATTATATTATTATCCCAGTGGAATATTTTCTGTTAATTATAACTTTAATTTAACTCTTCTCAATAATTACTAATTATTTATGAATTATTTGAAATCTGTAATATGTTTAATTAAAAAAGGAAAAAATCACAATCACATGACATGCAGTAACAAATTATGTTAATAACCATAACGTATAAAATACAACAACTTAGAAATAGAAAAATATTGTGAAATAGCAGATACCTATATGGGGATTAAAAAACGTTTTTTCAGAATAAAGAAATAAAACTTTATTTTGACATCACTGCGCTATTCAATTTTAAATGGGGTTTAAGTGGATTTTAAAATCGCTTGAAATGTATCACACCTTTTAAAAACGATTATTTAGAAATCGATCGATGACACACAGAAAAAATTATTTTTCCAATTCAAACAAAAAATTTGTAGAATCAAAACATTTTTTGTCTGAAATCGGTCCTATAAACAAATTCGCATATTCGAACAATTTATTTGCATTATGTTTACTGAAAAAACACTGATTTTTTCAAATAAATAATTTAACTGAATCAAACAAAAAGTTTACTGAAATTCATAACAATTTTAAATAAATAATTTTGCTGAATCAAACAAAAAGTTTTTGCACAAGCAATGACGCGCACCCAAGCAATCACTGAAGGTGAAGATGAAGGCAGAGCAGAGCAGAGCGGCGGCTGGCTTTGAGAAACATTTTTTTTGTTGGAATAATGTTTGAACGAAGTCTTGTTTATACACACAATCAGGGTTCCCAGTTTTATTTTATACCTTATCCCCAATTTACGACTTTACATCCCCAAAAATCCCCAAAATAGCTGTTTTCTTATCCTCAAAAATCCTCACAGATCGTATTTATCATTTATTTATTTAATTAAATTCATAAAACGCACAAAAAATAATTATGAACCAATTATCATTACAAAAAGTTCAAAAAAAAACTTCTGGATCATTAGCCAATGCAATTTTGTTTTACATATTGTTTGTATTAAAAAAGGTTGGCATTTGAGAAGAAGGAATAAATTTGTCACAGCAAACAGAATTATTTTAAAAGTGCTTATTAATTTTAAGAAGAGCTTCTTATGACTCATACTGCATTAAGTTGCTTTCGATTCTATTTATTACAGAAAATACAAGCATTAAATGTTGCTTAAGAAAGCATATTAAAAACTACTTCAGCAAGCTCTTGAAAAAGTTACGAACCAACATCGTCTTAGTATGACAAAATCTTCAAACAAAAAAAGACTTTAATTAGTACCAACGTCTTTTCCAAACCGGTCTTGCCATTGTACAAATGACATATATAATAATAAAAATCCCCAGCTAAAAAGTGTTTTCCCCAAAAAAATTCCCTGGGGATTCTCACGAAATTTGTATCCCCAATTACAAAAATATCCCCTATTTGGGGATAAATCCCCAAAACTGAGAACGCTGCACACAATATCTTTCTTCATCACTCACTGTTGCTGTATCTTTTCCTTGGCTAAAGAAGAAGAAAAGTAACCAAGGCGAATTCAACTACAGGTGGTGTCGCAACTACAACAACCCAAAAACAGAAACAAAATAGGGGCGTTTGCATTGCATTGTTAGTGTTTACGGCTCGAAATATCAACCAATCTTAGCAAAACACAAACAAATCAAAACAAATAGGCTCGAACTGTCAAAATCAGAAGGCATTTCAACACCACCTATAGTTAATTCGCCTTGAATTTAACCAAAACCGGCAGCTGACCGACTCGATATGTTTTCGTCATCAATTTATTTTTGTTTTTGATGTTTTTAACTAAACAGTTTTAAAAAATTGAATACGGGATTTGGTTTTTGTTATTTTTTTGACCCCTTTCAGACTAGGCAAGTTAGTGGCGCAAGTAACTTTTTGAATAGTTGTCAACATTTTTGTTTGTTAAATGAAAATCAAACAAAAATATTAATTGAATCAGTATAAAAATTTGTAGAAATTAAAAAAATTTTCAAACAAGCGTTTGTTTGAAAATAACTCGGCAATAATTTTTTCTGTGCATGTTCAAATAACAAATATTTCAGAGTTTGGAGAAATAGTATTTTTGAAATTTAAGAAACTCGTCTCCAAATTTCTTGTTTCTTAATATTATATTGCCGTCTAATATTAAATATTCACTTAATATTTTTTAAATATCTAAAAAAAGCTGCTTATAACAAAATAAAATTTTATTGTATAAATAAATTTCAATAAAGTCCCCCACCCCAAACGGTAAGACTGGATCAGCGACTTCATATGGATGTGAACACATATTAAAAAAAACATGTTAAATTACTGTTTATTAACTTAAGATATTTTAATTCCTATCATAAAAAAGACTTTTTTATTATCTAATAAAATTTGTCTATACAATAACTATAAAAAACACACTAATTTATGACTTCGACTCATTTTTCTTATGGCCTACGATTTAAAAATCTGCTAAAAATATTTAAATTTCTGCCACTGATAGTTTTATCCCTCAAAAATTTTTTTCTTTTCATAATTTAATTTTGATCTTTTTTTTTGACACTTAATGGACACTTAAAAGAACACTTTTCTAGTTATATCTCAAGCAAAATGCTGTTGCTTGGATGACAATAAACTTTATTTTTCTGTGACCAAAAAAAAAAACATTTAGAAATTTAAAATTTTTTGATTTTGAAAAGTCACCGTTACAATAAATAACACCTACAAGTTTTTTTTTAATCATTTTATGGTGTTTTAATTCATAAATTTTTTTGACGAGGCCAGCTCTTGTAAGGCCAAAGGAATTATAAACAGTTGCAAAAAAATAAAAATTTGTTTTACAAATTTGATCAGGGTCGAATGTGTGTCACACTATGCATAGCAGATTATATGAAATATGGAAACATGATCATAAATTGTA
This sequence comes from Pollenia labialis, assembly GCA_949318255.1. Taxonomy (NCBI): domain Eukaryota; kingdom Metazoa; phylum Arthropoda; class Insecta; order Diptera; family Polleniidae; genus Pollenia; species Pollenia labialis. The sequence continues at coordinate 130,335,512 of OX439140.1, forward strand.
CCGAAATATAGATGGTATGTTGAATTAAAATGTCTTGTTTCTTACAAAATCACCTTGTTAAAATCTGGGTATATAAGATATCACTAGCTTTCAAAATTTTTAAATTAAATAAAAAGAGGTCAACGAATGACAAAAACAGCGAACTCTAACGTGCAACTTTTAGACTGATTTTCCGATTGCAAATTACACCAGCGGAGTTTAGTATTAGACTTGCAAAAGAGCAAATGCAACAGATAATGCTGAATGGAAACCAACGAAAATTTCTTTAATCCTTATAATGCGCTGCAAGTTACCTGGGTACCTACATTTTCGCAATAAATATCGGCTTACAACGCTGTAAAATATTAATGCCTGTATTCATAAAAAATTTTTAAATTTAATAAAGGTTTAAAGAACAAATTTACTATGAAAATTGTCCTTAATAAACGTTCGTTAAATTTAATAATCGCTTGTGAATACGGGGTGATACCGCGATCATACAACTGATACATATATTAAATATCAACAATCGGTTTCAAATAGTATCGATGCAAATCAGGAATAGGGAAGATCGCTATTCCACCGATTGCTCCACTATGATTCGTAATCTATTTGTGATCGGTGCAAGATCGTAATGGTCTGAGCCCATCTTAACCCATCCCAGATAATTACCTGGACTACTGAAAAACTACACTGGACTGTACAAATATTAGAAGGTTGAAACAATTACACTTCTAATGTTTTGTCTTCATTAGATTCATCTGAGCTTAGGGCCAAATAAACCATACAAACGGTTGGACAAACATTCGCAATAAGTAGAATTTTTGTTTGAATATTAAAACATTTTTAATGTCTACACAAACATCTTGTCATCTTTTGTTATAGCTGTATAATCTTTATTATATATGAAATTATAAAAATTAAGAATGTAAATGAAATAATTATCCAAAAATAAAGATTTATTATTATTATATTACATCTTGTCAATGTTGTTAAACTGCTTGTGTCGTTTATTCTGCAATTCGTAATCGTAATTGCTTTCGAAATGAAAAAGAATTCGGTCACGACTGCGAGAATTAGCAACCTGGACATTGTTAGATAACGTCTTCAGCTTAAAGAAAAAAGTATGAAGTAATTTACTTTCTTAAATGAATAAATTTTTATGAATAAATTTTACGTCAAGAGCGTTATTTTTTCAGAAGTCCAGTGGCGTACTATCGTAATTCTTTCTGATGGGCTTATATCACCCTGACCGTAAGACATTACTTCAGGGCTGTGGAGTCGGAGTCGGAGTTGAAGAGTCGGAGTTGATGTTTTTGTGCCGGAGTCGGAGTCGTAGTACCCACAAAAACTAGCGACTCCGACTCCAAAGTTTTTCGGCATAAAAAATTTTAAAAAAATTTCCAAAATAAAAATTATCTTCTTAAAACACATTTAAAATTTAAATAAATGGTTTATGAATACTGGTCCCAAATCGTCGCACACGTGATCGAATGAACTTTCGTATCGAATAAAACTTCGTCACGTATCAAAAACGGGATTGCGGCATTCGAAAGCTTTCGAATCGAAATTTGTTTAAAAAATGTAATAGATTTTATGCTTGTATATAAATCAACAGTGTTAATAGTGACTTCGGCTTATCGGTTTTCGGCGCTTGTTAAAAAGAGCATCGCAAAATTTTAAAAATTTCGAAAACTATAGAAATTCGCAAAAATTTTACAAGTTCAGAAAATTTGCAAAAATATCGAAAATTCTCGAAATTTTTAATATATCAAAAAAGCCATTTATTTGATTAAAAATCCCTAAAAGTACAAGGAATTGCAAAAATTTGATAAAAAAAAATTTGAAATTAGAGGAAATTCGCAAAAATGTGCAAACAGCTGCATGAAAGCAAAGTCTAGTATTTATTAAAAATTGTTAAAGCTGTAATGAATCAGATAACTACAGAAAAAGTCGCTGATATTGGCTAAAATTCGCGAATAATTGCAAACTTGGTAACAAACCTTAAAATTTATTTGAAATCGCTAAATCGGTTAAAAAAACAAAATTTCAACAATTAACAAAACAAAATTTACAAAAATAGCGAAAATTCGCGAAAATTTTCAATAATTCGAATAAGCCATAAAATTGATTAAAATCCCATAAAAGTATACGGAATGGAAAAAATTCTGTAAAAATTGCTAAATTAGGTGAAATTCGCAAAAAATTGCTAAAAGCGGCATAATAGCAAAGTCCACTATATATTAAAAATCGTTAAAGCTGTAAGGAATCAAAAAACTTACAATACAAAAATCGCTTCTACCGCAAACATGACTAAAATTTGCAAAAAATTGCAAAACTAAATGTTATTATTTTTTTTCTTATTGCTGAAAAAAGTTGAATACTTGCATTTTTAGCTATTTGTTGAAGAAATCTAATAATTATTCTCAAAAAGTGTATAAATTGTTTGTAAAAAAACAATGAAATGTTTTTACGAAAGCTCTTAACCTATCGAATGACATTTCGAGTAAAAGCATTCGATCGACTACTCGTTATCGAATTACATAATCTCAAATTTCGATAGAAGTTTTTCGAAAACGAATGGGACGATTCCAAAAAGTAAAATTTCGATCAGTCACTCAATCACGACTGCGATGATCTGGGCGCTGCTCTTATGTGCTGTTTCCAAATGACAGGCGATGGACTGAGTGCTTTTCATATACAGGGGTGTGCTGGAAATCGCAAACGTAAAACGCAAGAATTTTAAAAGTCGTTTTTAAATAAGATTTTTGTAATAAAAGAATTTTATGACAAATATTTAACAAATATTTTTCTATTAAACAGGATTTTAAACCAAAAATTATAAGAATTAGGTTTAAAGTTTATTCAAAACAACTTCCAAATTCTTGCGTTTTGCGTTTGCGATTTCCAGCACACCCCTGATAAATTTTGCTACATAATAAATCGCCTGTCATTTAGAAACAGCACATTAATGTTTGCGTACGGTAATTGCTTCACAAAAACTCTAATTTTTAGAAGGCCGTACGGTAATGAAAAAATAAAAGTTAACATCACTGAGTCTCATATACATTTAGCATCAAGATTATAGTAGGAGCCGGAGTAGGAGTCGGAGTCGGAGTCGCACTTAAAAAATTTCAGCATTTGGAGTCGGAGTCGGAGTTAGTACTTTTTTCGGACGACTCCACAGCCCTGCATTACTTCTGAAATTTCCTTAAATTTACATGTAATGTTTTGCTACGCCGTTGGTGGTGACATATCGAAATTAAACGTAGCGCCTGTAATGAAAAATATGACAAAATTGGATAATTTGTTGCACTTTGTTGAATCTTTCTAAACTATTTCAGCCGTTTCAGGTCAAAGTTCAGCTAACTGGTTTGAACCAGTGTTCGAAAATAAACAGTTATTTAGCGATCGGCTCACACACCCAGGAACGATATCTATTTTCTAGTGTTTGTGTAGACGAACACAACCCTTAATACCGTTCGTTACTATTTTCAAGAAAGAGCCGAACATTTTATAGTGTTCTGTTCTTCGTTAAAAAAAACACAGAACAATTGTAGTGATACTGTAGAAAAACATTATATGTTACCCGCAAAATAGAAAGGGACCTAAGGGTTTTGCTCAGAAGAGCAATTTTAAAGATTTAAATACGTGTATCTTTGGTGTACCATCACTAAGCGTGTTGGTATTAGTCTCATTTGAAAGCGACACATCTCATCATGACGTCAGGAACGTGTTGGTCAACCTTGAAAACGCGCGTAGGTCGTCCCTACCTCTTGTTTTGTGTAGTTGGTTTTTTTTTTTACAGAATGTTACAATATTTTGGTTACCACTTTCATAACAGTTGGGACCGATATTCGTGATAGGGATAGTAAAACATATGTATTTAAAAATGTATTAGTAAAATAAGTTAAATTAATATTTTATAATTAAATTGTCAAATAATGTAACTTAAACAATTGGGCCTATATTGGCTTACGATTACATGTGAATAAATAAATAAATAAAATTGATGACAAACAGGAAAATGTTATTGTTTTTAGCGATTTTCTACACAACCACCATTAGCGTTTGTGTTTTCAACAAATCTACCGAATTGAACAATAAGGAGCGATATTTACTGTTTATTTTCGAACACTGGTTTAAACCGTTCAGTACATTTCTCAATTTAATTTCGAAACTACTTTGGTTTGATCAAAGATATGAAAAACGTTTGAAGATTGTAATAAAATTTTGTTGTTCACACGACAATCTTTTTGTTGTCAAACCGATTGTGTAACTCCTGACTTTTATTTGTTAATCTGTCTTGTTTCAAATAAATATTCATGTTTTTTTTAATACATACTTTTAAATATATTTCTTTGTTATTTTCTTAGTTTTTTCTTTGCTGGTATAGTTTTATTTTTTCGGGCATACAAAATTTTTACTGTAAATAAATATTAGAACACGCACGTGCAATCGTATTAAGATTTTTTCTTTTAACTCATTTAATTTGCGTGCGGTTTTCTTTTAGCTTTCATTGCAATACAAAGTGTTTGATGAATTATAAGGTCAAGCGTTTATTTTAGTTTTAAAGTACACCAGTACCCCGGTTTGCGTCGCTAATTGGGACCGGAAAAACTCGACGCAAACCGAAGCACGATTTTCATTACATTTGTATTGATTTTAATTTAATTGGTTTCGGGATTCATAATTTTAGCTTAAAAAAATAAATTTTGTTTTGATAGACTTTTTTAAAGGATAAATAAAGTTAAAGCTTTCTTTTGAATAACCGTTTGTTGTAAGGGCATTCTTCGCTGATTTTGATTTTCATTCCAAAACGTAAGAAGTGGCTCCTTTTTTTCACTAAGAGACTTCTTATTTGTGTAACCGGTGGATGTTGTAACGATGTTCTTGTTTCAACAAATTTCTTAGGCTCTAATTGTGTAAAACGCAACGCAACGCCAAAAATAACATTGAAAGCAAAAACAATTTCAAAAATTTGTCATAATTTTGTTGTTGCTTTCTATAGAAATTCATACTGCAAAATATTTAACTTTACTTCAGCAAATGTAATTTGAAACCAGTTGCAATCAGCAGATAACCTATAAATACATATTTGTATTAGACTTAAACGGGAAATCCCCTTTTTCTGTTTATGCTTTGTACAAAACATTTTTATATTAACGACGCAAATCGAATCACTAGCGACGCAACTTAGAAGCCAAGCGACGCAAAGTGAAACAAAAACGACGCATCTTCGAAATAACAGAATTTTTTAAAAGACGCAACTTCGAAAACGACGCAACCCGGGGTATTGGTGTAGTTTATTTAATTAAACCTATTAAGTGGCATGTTAAACGTTGCTATTAATACGGATGTACGTACAATATAAAGCCTAAAAAAAGTTCATGCAATAAGTTTTTTTTTATCTTAATGACTAATGAAATAAATATAAAAACACTTAAAGCTCCTTCATACAATTATTTGGCAAGGCGTTAAAATGTTATAATTAAGATAGAAAACAAATTTTGTTATGTGGCATGTTAAAGTTCATTTTTATACCACGAGTAATAAAATACTTGATTTATACTTCCCTTTAAGATAAAAATCAGAAATTAGAAGAATTATGAAATTTCTTAATTGTGGAACGTTTTATTTGAAAAAACAAAAAAGGAATTAAAATGAAATGAAAGATGAAGATATTTTTCAAACATTAGTGGCCGTTTTCTCATTACCAGATTAACTTTTTTCCCAACGAAAAACTGCACATTAAAGAAATTTGGTTTTCTCAATGTCTCATTTGCTTCTATTCTGTCGCAAAGCTAACCAGTGCCCCTGTTCTATAACTCTCGCGTCGAGAAACTTTTCGATTGAAATGTGTGAAATTAAACAAAAATGCCATATATTGAAACAAACAGCTGTTTTTCTCACTAAACTGTGTCTGTAATTTTATTGGCGAGTTCTAGCTGTCACGTAAGGAAATTACTCGCCAATTTACAGAAAAGTGTGTCTGTAACATTTTTGTGAGAAAAGTTTCCGCTTTAACCTGTCAAACAAACTCACGAATAAAAATGGGGCGAGAAAAAAATTTAACACAAAAAACAATTAAAAATGCAAAGCACAAAGAATAATAATAATAATATTTTGTTCTTGGCACATTTTTTATTGTTAAGTTCTTTTACTTTTAACATTTTTATAAACTATACGAATATTTTCAAAGCTCGTTTGCAAACAACAAACATTAAAGTCGCACTTTACATTATTTGGTATAGCCGACGGTTGTATTTTCACCGCCGTCGTTGAAAAACTTTTAACTTTAGTAAATTTTAGTCGCCGTTAACGATATGTGTTACTGGCGTTCTCACCGTCTGCAATGTCACATCGGCTTCGAGTGCAATGTTATGACATTTATAACGTAACGACGTAATCTCTTTTGATAGTTTTCGACATGAGTTACAGCCACACTTTTTTCTCACTTTTCGAGAAACGATGGAATATTTTGTTTCACATCTTTTCGATGCGGAAAGTTCTCACTATAGTTACAGAACATGGGTACAGCACTCATCTGCCGAATATTTATTTTCCTTTTATTTGCCGTACAGATAAATTCAATCAGCTGACTCCCAACATTTCATGTATTTTGAGAGGTGTTGCCAGAAACCCAAAATTGTTAACAGACATTTTATCGGTCTAATAAATTTATGTTGACATTAAGTAACAGGCAGTTTGACGGTACATTGAGAAAATGACCATAAGCATTTAAAATTTTAAATAGTAAACCAGGGTTATCCAAAATAACAAAAGGTGTGTGCTGCGAACTTTATTCACGATGCCATTAACACTGTGGAATCCAGTGTGGGTTGACACCAGCTCAGTGGTGGTAATTTTAATGTTGCTTATAATTTATATGATTACAACAAATAAGTATATGATTGCGCAGTTTAAACATGATTGTCCTAATGACAATTAAAACGTGCATACCAAATTTAATCAAACTATCTATAAATTGCGATCTGGACTGTGTCGGCTTGTTGGACGGAAGGACACCGTAAGAACGATTCAGAAAACGATTATTAGTCAATCCGTATGCTAAAAGGTCCTAGGACCAATATTTTTATAAGGTACACACATCAGAGCAAACGCATAATTCCCTCACTAACCCGGCGGAAAGCGTAAGAATACAACTGAAGTAGCAGATCATAAAATATTCCTTTACAAACTGTTTATATTAAAATGTTAGAAATTATTTTGCTTTCTAGAACAAGAAATAACTTAACGAAGATTGTATCTTTTAACACTTTCAAAAATAAAATAAAAAACAATAAAATTAACTTGAAATATAACATTCACTTGAGGAAACGTATAAATCTACGTGAGATCGATCAATAATTTAAATAAAATCGCGTCACATTGCAGACAAACTCAAAATTATTACGTTTAAAAAATCATCGAACAGATTTCAACAACTAATTGAAGCAATAAAAAATCAAATTATTTCTGTGTTTAAAGGGTGTTTTTTTAAGTCCAGAAAGAACTTAAGAATTGGTTAACTGTCATACTGCGCTATCTTTTTGACATTTTAAATCAGTATACTCTGGCAAATCATCATCAAATCATAAACAGAGTGACGTTTTAACAACACTACCAAATTATTCAAATTTTTATAAGTTTGTTTAAAAACAAAATTGCCGCAGATCCTCCAAACTCCATTATATCCAGAAAAATGGAAAGTTCGGTGCTGCTTACACGCTGGTGGCATCATCGGAAATTATTTGCCCCAATATTATTTTTAAAACTACTGCTGCCAGATTTGACGATTTATCGTAATTTTGACGATTTTTCGTTCCGACATTAGAAAAGTACCGATTTGCTGATATTTTCTTCAACATACGAACATTTTAAGCAGAGTTGGAAAAAACATTATTTACTGTACCTAAGTGTTCTGTACGGCAGAAATATGGAAAACGTAAACGCTAATTGTGTTTGAATAGTAAATACCTTAAAAAACTTCTCTCTGTTTGTGGTCTTCGTACACAATAATAATACTATACAAAATCAACTCAACATAAAGATGAGAACATTTCATATTGCTCTGTTTGTTCGTAAAAAACAAAAACTTCGTTGGGTTCGGTTCAGCACATTAATGTTTGTTCGTTTCAGTTTTGCTCAGCGCCCTCTTGGCTGGTAAGCATAACAAAAATTTGTTTACAAAAACAAAATAAATATGTGTTTTTAACACAAAAAAAATCCAACAAACAATTTTTACAAAAACAAAACAATACACACGTAGGCTATTCATGCAAACAGCCCAGCGTTAACAACAATACTAGTGAGAAGTGTTGCTTAAATTTTAGATTTGCTTATTCCTTCATCAATGTGAAAAAAACACTAAATTTTTAAGTTTTTTTTTTAATAATTTGATTTTCTAAAAATAAGTGTACCATAAGTGTTACATGGGATCTGGCAACATTTCTAAATGTTAACCTGATTTTTAAAAACCAATACCTCATTCTTCTGCCAATGTAGAGAGAATTTTGAGTTTAGCCAACTTAAATAAAATAAGTTAAAGTTCTATATTCGACTGTACTAAACTAAAGAGTCTAAATTTAATATTGTAGAAATTACAAATGGAATGACAATCTTATATCTTAGTTATAATGCAAAAACGCATTTTGAGTTTATTATTTGCTTTAATTCAATTTTTTCATTCTTCCGTTTAAAATCAATACTTAAGTCAAGCACAACTCTTCTAATCGTAATCACCTGCTCTTAAGGAAAATAAACTCTATAAAATACAACAAATGAATATTTTTTAATTTAATATAACGAAAAACTACAGTTTCTGACTTAAGACCTTTTTGCCTAACGCCAAAGATATAAAAAACAAACTTTTAGGCAGAACTGCCGTTGGTAATTTTTTTTTTTTGTCAATGTGAAGATGCGAATATTTTTTAATTTTGGTTACTTTTTTTCTTAAAATAAAAATATCTAAGATTTTTTTATTTTTTATCAAGATTTTGACGATTTTTTCACAAATTTATCTGTCAGCCATACAATATGTATATGGGGGCACTGATTTACTGCTGTTGAGTTTAAACAACATATAAATTTAAGTTTAGTTCAACTTAATTAGCGTTTAAACATTGATTTATTGCCATAAATCAAACGACACTGCAAAAAAGTTTCACTCATCAATTATTTCTAAGAGTGAACTTATATTTTGCAAAGGAACATTTTTCTGTTTTCCTCTTTAATATTAATTTCCTTTTCAAAGCTTTTTGCAATTATTTATTAATTAACACAGTATTACAAAAACAATTAAATATTTAACAATAACCGTAAAAAATATTTATTTAAAACTTAAATATGTATAACAGAAAACATGATGAACTTATAATTTGCAACGCAGTGTTCATATACATATCGTCACCTAAAAGACGAAATTACCTATCTGCAGTACTAATTAGTATGAATAAATAAAAATTTTTTTAAGAACATGAATATTATTTACATTAAATAATTACAGTAGTAGTTTCTTTTACTGGTTTAAGCAAAAACAAGTACTTAATGTTTATTTAAATTACACTATGCAACAAAATTAAACTTTTATCGTGATTTTTGATGAATAATTTTTCTCTGTTTTTGTGCGTAACGTTCCTCTACGTACAAAAACTGTCGAAATTTAAGTTCTATGGATAAACGATTTTAAAAACAGTTATGTGTTTTTTTATAGAAATTCATTTTTATTTATTGTAATGTTAATGATTAAATAAAAAGTTAATTTACTTAATTTAAAAAAAAACATTATTTCATCGAATAATAAATGAAAAATACTACAAAAATTACTCAAAAGGTATGTTGTCATAAAAGTAATGACAATCTGCTGAAAGCAAAGTTTTTAAGTCTTGCAGATGTTGCCATTTCTTTTTGGAGATTTTTAACCTTTGGGGGTGTAATAATTTAGACTGACGAATTTCAAAATGTCTAACAGATTTTTGTGGTAGAAGCTGATAATCGTCTTTAATATTGGTTTTATAATATATATGTACATCCAAAACACGAATCATGTTAACTTTAGGGTATCCAATCTTTTTTCCTGAAAAGTAATTTAATAATATTATGTACTGTAGATACAATTAATTTTAGAAGAAAATAAAATAGAAGAAATTACCTGGACGGATTGAAGTATATTGCATTGGAAGATTTTCATAATCCTGGAAATAATCGTGATGTAAGCAATGAACAGTAAGTGGATATGGATTCTATCGTGTATCTTTCATTAGCTCAATTAACTCCGAGGGCAAATGAATATTTTTATTATTAATTTTTCTTTGTATTAATGAGTGGGTAGAATCGCATTCCATTTGTGTATGTCCCACAATTATGGAAAACATTTTGTTGCTTTTTAACACTTTTTTATTTTATTTTCACTTTAAACAATAAATTTAATTTAATAAAATACAAAGAATAACAAATCAAATGTAACTTCGTTTCAAAAAAAAAAATATCTGTGGTCACAAGCGATAACCGCCTAAGTCAACTTAAGAAACAATTGAGGTTTTATTTGTTTTTATTAAATATTTCTGAAATAAATACAACTTTCGCTATAATTTTTTTATCTTAGCATTGTGGGAGTAAGAATCTTGAATTCTGAATTACTTTTTTCTCTATGCAATTAATTTTTTCAGAAACGCAAACATAAATATAATGTGCCTTTTCTCAAAAACTTTTTCGACTTAGGCGGTTATTGCTTGTGACCACAGATATATTGCTTAGGTTATTTGGTTTCAGAAAATTTTACACTTGCTGATAGGTTATTTGGTAATTTGGCAATAACTTGGTCATTTGCAATATTACACACACATATGTGTTATGATATAGGGAACAAAATTCCATAAAAACCTCAATTTTGAAATTTTTGCAGATAGGTTATTAGGTCTTTCAGATGACGATATGTATGTTTATACGAATTTATATTTATTTTTATAACTCTCTGTTCTTATCGCACCATAGTGAAGTGTTTCTAAAATTCGGCATAGCCGAATACAGTATTATTAAACTCGATTCACCCATGCATTCCGAACAATATTTTTGTCCGGAAAATTTTTTTTTTTTTATGTTGACGTCTTACTTTTGAGAGAGAAATAAGTTTGTTGGGCAAGTTTTTTCTTGAATTGGTTTAATTTTAATTTTTGTCCAGAACAAAATGACCTGAGTTGCCACTTTTCACAATCTATATATATAAAATAGGATGTGTGTATGTATGTATGTATGTATGTGTGTATGTAACGTATGGACTCCATAACGGCTGGGCCGATTTTGATGAAATTATCAGGGAATCTTCAGAATATTCAGGTGGGTGACACTGTGGAGGGGCGTGGCAAAATCCATAACTTGAGAACAGCTTGACCGATTTGGACGATTTTTTCTTTAAAATTATCGTAATGGTCTAACTTAGGTTTTTACGGAAAGAAAATTTTGCCCCGCCTACTTTTACGTCCACTTTTTTCGATTTACCTTAAATCAGAAAACGGCTCTTTACATCAAATAAAAAAAAAACATTGTCTATGCGCTGGCCTTAAGATGAAGTAATCAATAAATTCCAATTTGCCTTAAATACATGTGTTTCTTTTTTCATTGAACCCATATCTACACTATATGTAAGTTATTCTGTAAAAAAGCTTTATGATAGGTATTTCATGGATTTTTATTTAAAGGCCGTAAATTTCGTTAAAAGATCAATTTAAATCGTCTGGTAATACAACACTAATGTTTGCTTAGGGCCAGCAACGCGGACCGGGTCAGCTAGTTTGTTCATAAAAGATGAAATATTAAATAAGAAAAAAAAAATATAATTAAAAATAATAAAATCTGTTTTTTCCTTTTTTCTTTAACACACTTTTAGAAAACAGTTTAATATAAGAAGTTTGCTAGTTGTGCTGCCATTATGTATAATTGTCTACATCTGAAATGGGTGAATCGTTTTGCCGAACACTTTAAGTAAAAAAATTATTCTCCGGTTAAAAATATTGTTCGGAACGCACAACGCTTTTTTACAATTTCAAGTTATATCGGGTTAAAAAACACCCTTTACGAATATATGTATATTCCGTTTTTTTTTTTTTTGTAGAGCCAGTACAAACTGTTGGCATTTATATTTTTTAATTGAAATGACAACAATCAAAATTATAAGTGATAAAATTTACATTATTTTACTCTTTTTCAATTAAGAAAAAATTTACAATAATTTTGTTATTTACCACAAGCTTTTGAAACTTTTAAAAATGTTTGCTGTCAAATTCAGTATTGTATTTTTATAGTTTCAACAATTTATAAACTTCTTTTATTAATTTTTTTTAATTTGTTTATTGTTTTTCTATTAGCGTCACAATTATTTCTGGTTTTTTTGTAGTTAATTTATTTGTAATAAAATTTTGTTTGTAGCTAAATAATGTCTAAATTATTTTAACCGCAATCATTAAACGGAATTTTTTATACAAGTTTATTTTTTAGGTTTTTGTTTATTCAGTTATTACTTTTCTAGGTCTATGGATAAGGTTAATTTGCAAAACATTGTTTTTTTATTGTCTGTATGTCTGGCATGACTTAAGTATTTCCATACTTGTTAGTTGGCATTTAAATATTTGAAAATATTTTGCAGGTAACTTTTGTATTGAGCATATTAAAAAGTTTGAGCCGTTTCAGAGACTACTATTTACTTTAACCATTTAAAATTGTTTTATATTGGGTGTACAACTTAAAAATGCAGTATTTTTAAAAAAATTTTAACGTTAATGTTGAAACATTGTACAATATAAATTTATATATATTTTATTCCTATTAAATCGAACTTTAGTTCTGTCATTATAAAAAGCAATATTAATTTTTATTTATTTTCGATATTTCATTACTAACTTGTGAAACGTCTTAAGGATATAAAAAAAAATTGGAATTTCTGCTGATTTATAAATTTAGTTAAGATATTGGCCATCTTTAGTTATTACATTATCCCATGTATGGATGGGCAAAATCGAATCAATCAAATTTCGAATACCCTGATCTCAAGTAAAGCCTTTTTCAGTCAAAGCGATCTGAATCTATCGAAACAAATGACAGGAGAGGCAAAGCTTCCCAATTATTATTTTTAAAATAGTTTTTAATTATAGGGTGATTTTTAAAGGTTTGGATCTTGAAAATTGAAAAAAAAGAAAGAAATAGTGCGATGAACTAGGGGCGATAAATGAATACCTGTCATTTACTTTTTAAAAATTATTTAATGTAAATGTTGCCCGCGACTACGCCGTAAGTGTTCCATTCTTGAGCTCCAGTCTTGGCATAAGTTCTCCAGGATTTTATCCGTTATTTCACCTAAAGCACATGTAATATTTTCTAGGGCTGTATTTAAAGCTTGCCCCTGTACGATTGCGATTTGAGATTTGACCCCACTATGTCAAATCGCATGATATTAACGCCATATGTACTGCTTTAAAACGTGGGGTTAATTGCTCCTTAAACCGTTCAAGCATAATTTCCGATACACAAAATCCACGTCACTCGTCTTTATCGCGTGTAGTACCTAATGAAAACTGCTGCTTGAATTTGCAAGTTTTGCTGGAATTTGATTACATTCTTGATAAGGAAATCCTTTAACTCATCACCCTCAAACACTTGTGGCTTTCACGAGCGGTCTTTGGCTGCTGGGCCAAAGTAACCACTTTTGAACCGCACAATCCATTTCACTTAACACTTAACTTTAGCAACACTTTAAACTTAGATTCCATTTTTAGTCGTATTTCATGTGCCGATGGTCTGAACGGTTAACATTTTTTAAAATGCGATAATCTGTGCCGATATTGTGCTGAATGTGGACAACGAAAATTAACCTTGTTGCGTCAATAATGTGAACACTCTTTGCACAATATGGAGCAATCAATTTGTTAAATACACAGAAAAAAATTTTGCAAAAAATTATTCAATTAAATAATTAATTGGTGTACATTAATTATTCAATTAATTTTTGTTTGATGCAATTAATTTTTTTAATCAAAACCCATAAAATTAAATGTTTGTGTATGTGTGGTGTAATTTTTAGTTCATGCAATTAATTTTTAAATTGACTAAATTTGTGTCCCATGACTCGAAAATACAAATCCGTTAATTGATATGATCAATTCCTTTGCAGGGGCAAAATTAGTAAAATATTTAATTGTCTGAACGAATTGTTTAATTAAAGTCGATTTTCTATTTTTTCTGTGTAAGCACCGATTTTTATCTGGCATTTGTGCGCCGATTACAGTCGACTATTAGAGCCGATACGAGGGATGGTAAAACGAAATTTTTAAATTGCACCAATTGGCTTGTACCTACATATGTTCCCATCCCTTGTTTGTAAATATCTTTTTACAGTGATTAAAGCCAATAATTATTCAGTTATTGACAAAATTTAATTTTGTTTAATGTTCTTTGCTTATGCCTGTCCTCCAAAAAAATCAAAAACCATGCACATACAAAGTTACATTTTTAAATTTTAGTCATACAATATTTGTATGCAGCTTTTTTGATTGCAAGTCCAAATTTTGTACTATTTGAATTGAATGCAGATTTTTGCATTTAATCTGCGTTTAGTGATAGTGATAAAATTTGCAATATCACTAAAAACTTTTTAGTTGTAGTTCAAAAATTGCAATCATCACTAAAGCTGGTAAAAAAGAAAGCAAACTAATTTCTTTGCATTTTTATTTATTTATAGTGCACTGCTGATTTAAATCAATATTTAGTGCACTACCCCCAACTATGCCGTTAAATATGATTATCGGGTGTGTTCTAGAATCCGAATCCACTCGAAAGTGGATTACTTTAGCATTATTGGTATTCTGCATTTCACATCCACATGTTTTTATTCGTTTTCAATTAGAGTAGATATGGGTTGGTGAAAGTAAACCGAATCGACTTTAATTGTAATATGTGATAACATTTTATTACGCGGTTACCCCCCTGGACATTCAATGAAATATAGAACAATTAAAGGTTTTTGAATTCAAAAATAATTCGCACTGAAAAAGCTCTAAAATACAAAGCTGTTCTGTAAAATAAAGAACGGAAGGTCACCGAATTTATTATGCTTTCTTATTCTTTAACAACTTGTTTGTTTCTCCATTTAAAGCAAATTATTTTAGTATTTATTAAATTGTTGTTTAATTCACTTTCTCTTTTAATGATTATTGAATTCAGATGTACATATTTGGGAAGATAAAAAATAACGAATAAACTGCAATAGTTGTTGCATTGTGACTTCAATTGATATTAATAATTGGTTTTTTTTTATTAACAAACAGAAATCTGTTTAATAAATTTTAATAGAAATTTATGTGGACACATCGTAGATTGCTGACCGAGATGGAAATTGAAATGGGAAATTAAGCTTAAGTGACGATCGATCATTAATTTAGTAGAATGAAGCTCCACAACAAGTAATTCGGACTTTTGTTAGGTTTTCAAAAACTTGTAAAGCTTTTGAATTGTTATTAGTGCTATCATAAAGTTTTTATTAAAAAAGTTGGGTATTTATACCCACACCACAAAAGTGTAAGTTGTAACACTTTAATTTATTGGTCCTAGACCAACATTTATGCCGTCTGGCTGGCAGGCTGTCTGTCCATGTAAACCTTGTGCGCAAAGTACAGGTCGCAATTTTTGAGATAATATGATACAATTTGGTACATAGGCTATACTTAATTGGCACAAGGGCCAAGCCAATTGAAAATCGGGCGGATAGGTCCTTAATTTTACTTAGCCCCCAAACAAGCATTTTCCGGAATCGGGCCTTTGTGTCCATAAACTGTCTTATTATGTTGGTATTTAGATAAAATTTGCTCCAAACTTATTTTATTTCAATAAAAAATCATCTTCCCAAATTTTATTAGAATGGGTCCATATTTGAATAAAGCTCCCATACAAATACTGCTCCTGAAAATAGCATTTTATGGCATAACTTCCTTATAAATGTTGGCATTAACATAGAATTGGCGATAATAACTCCCATATAAACACTCATTCTAAAATCTCATATAGATAAAGATGTCTAAATAATATTCGGCTCAAAGAATAAATCTTAACCTTATAACATAATTTTGTTTGGGCAGGTCCATGAGTGTCCATGGGTCCTAAATAGAATACAAAATTGTTTTTATGTATTGTGGGGTATGGTATCATATGGTCGGGCTCTCTGTTTTTAATTTTTAAAAACTTTGAATTAGTAGGTTTGAACCAAGAATTTAAAAAGGTACGTGCAACTCTACAACTACAAAAAGCCTCATGTATTTTGTTTTTGCAATATAATTGATAGCTGTCAACATTTTTTTATTGCAAATTAAAATTATCACTTTTTTATAAAAGAAATTATTAAATTCACTTTAATCATTCGCAGTTTTGATTTTTTTTTATAAAAATAATATTTTTAGCAATTCTCGATCAATTTCTTCTCAAAACAATTTTATATTTTGACATTCACGAATTTTTTTTAATTCGCCGTGGAGACAGCTGATGAACGGCTGACGAGATGAGTTTACATGTTTGAATTCGCCTTGGTTTGAACATTAAAAAACTTTCAAGTTTGTATTTTTTTTGTGTAAGAAAGCTTTTTCTATTAAAAACCTCAAAGTCTTTCGACTGTTTTTATTGAATAAGCTTTTAAAAAATATTGAAAATTTTATTGAAGAACTTTTTTCTAAAGCAGCTTAATTTTCTTTTTGTGTATGCAGTTTTAATAAAATGTCACTGGAAAATAAACAAGAGAACCTTTGATTTCAATCAAGGCGAATTAACTACAGGTGGTGTCGAAACGCCTTCGGATTTTGACAGTTTGAGCCTATTTGTTTTGATTTGTTAGTGTTTTTCTAAGATTGGCTGACATTTCGAGACGAAACACTAACAATGCAAAACAAAACCCACAATGTTGTTTATGTTGTTTTTGGATTGTTGTAGTTGCCAGACCACCTGTAGTTGAATTCGCCTTGATTTCAATTAAACAAAAGATGTTTATGTTTAAAAAAAATTAACATGACAGCTAAAGTTTTTTTATCATCAGCAGAAAGTCTAAAAGCTTAACCATAATATGCATGCCTTGCCTAACCTACTGTCAAAAATTAAAAAAAAAGTCTCTCAAATTTATTTAAAAAAACAAAATAAAAAACATTTGATTCCGTACGGAATGTGCGATTAGATTTGAATCTTGCTTAACCAAATGACAGTTTCATTAAACTAAGCAAAAAGTTTCCTTAAGTTCAATATGGCTTGACTTATATAATTAACATGTAATCGCAAATTAGCTTAAGTCAACTCAGGCACATTGTGGTTGGGCCTTTATACTCGTTGCATTTGGTGCACAAAAAAATTTAAAATTCAAATTTATTTAAATAAAGCACATCAGCCTCTAGTATTTTTTTTAAAACAATATGAATTTTAATATAGAACAGCAGAGGATTTTTTCACTCTCCATAAATTAAAATGTAAATTTAATATTCCAAAGCAAGTTACAATTATCGAGTTAATACTGTAATTTAAACCACTTGGCAGTAATTTAAAATAGAACATTTTGATTAATAAGCAATTTACTATTTGTAGTTCAGTGATTTAAAATGTTTCTTCTTTTCTTTTCTATCAGATCATCACGTCCACTTCGATGCTGCCTCTTTGAAAGATGACTTCGAATCGGACAGTTGTGTAACGTATCAACGTTCTGGCGACACGATAATTGTTAGTCTGGGCTTTTTACAGATCAATCACAGATACATGATTGACTTAAAACTACCAAGAAATTTATTCAGTGATTTGGACAGTAGTCTAGTTCACTTTCTACCGGATGTTACAACAGTTCCTAATCTACATTGTCGCATTACCGAATTCACTGGCTTTAAACATGATGAACATGATTTTTACGAAATGAAAATAGAATTTTTCGCCTACAAAGAGAAATTGCTAAGGGAAACACTGCACATTGTCAATTCGAACAATGATAAGGAAGTGCTGAAGTTAACAATTGCCGCCCGGGTTTTAGGCAAAGGCAAGGGCACCCCCATGTTACGCAATGGAATCCACTGTATAGGTGTGGAAAGGGATGAGGAATCAGAAGCTTCAGATTTTGCTGGCTTTGGCAAGGGTACATAAATAATTTAGAGCAGTTGAGAAGCAGATGGAGGAGGCGGAGGAGGCGGAGGAGAAGAAAATGCATAGCAAAAAGGAAAAGAGTGCAGACTACATTTAATAAAATAAAACAATTAATTTTAATTGTTGAAATTTAAAAAAAAAACATTATAAAATATTCTTTATAAGATTAAATTTTTGTTTGACTAGTTCTTAAGGAAATCTTCTAAGTGGCATTTTATTCAAATATTATAAATAATTTAAAATAACACAAAAAACAATACAGTATATACCTTAAAGATCTGACTTTTTCATAATTCAATATTTGAAAAACAGAAGAATTGTTATGCCTAAAACTATTAACTAGAAAAAAACATTCAGTACTTAATGATTAAGTACTATTTTTTTTTAAATAATGTCATAATCAGGGAGACCAGAAATATGCTCTAAAAACACGTTTTATGCGCATTAAATATGCAGTTAAAACTTGAAAATATGCCCTAAAAATGGTGAAAAATATGCCCCAATTTAAAAATTGCCAATTTTAAATCAAAATATTCAACAATTTATTAACACTTCCATTAAATAAAAACAATATTAAAATTATAATCGGTAAAGTCCATACACCAAATTATTTACAGACGAATTTGCGAGATTTTACCCTATTTGCAAACGATGACCAGTCATGGGCTCACAAAAACAAATCTATTTTAAGAGGTTTAAATTCATATGAGTTATTTGTGCTGAATATTATTCGGACATTAACCTACATGAGATTTTTTGTCTTACAGAGATTGTAGGGACGGTCGCTAAGTTGTTTATTAATGTTAACATTTTAAAGAAAGTTTAAGTTTTATTTATATATGGGACCTTTAAACCGATTCTAATAGAATTAAATTTGCTGTAAAATATTTTTGGAGCGAAAGCAATCTAAATACCAACCTAATTATGTAAATGGTTTATGGACACAAAGAGTCTAATTTAGAAAGAAGTTTTTATGGCGAATATGTTGAATTATATACCGATTCTCACCTTTTAGATAGAATTCGTCCTTAATACAATCAAAATGTATTCACCAAATTGTTTTAAATTATCTAAATGATTGTAACTTGTGCTTTGCGCACAATGTTAACATGGACGGTCTTCCAGCCAGACGGAGGGATGAACATCGTTAGGTCACTTTAATAGATTGGTCTAAAATTCTATGCATTACACACATCGCCAAAAACGTATATAATTGATTTTTCCTTAATCTGTATTTATATATAAAATTTTAAAGTTTAAAATGACATTTATACTTAATGACAACCTGCTTTGTCTTACAAATTAAATGTAGACGTTGGGTATACCGATAGATATTTTAAACAGAAAATCCAAAATATTGCAAAAAAAAAATTTAACATGTACCAAAATATGCCCAAAAAAGGCAAAATATGCACTAACAAATCGATGCCAAAATTCATAAAAAGCTCTAAAAAGCTTCTGCCTTCATTGGTCGCACGAGGAAAAACATGCAATTGAATATTTTTGGTTTCCCTTGTCATAATCATTTGATTAACAGAAATGGAAATGAATAAAATCACAAATACATCTTCTTAGTTACCAGGCCTCTACACATGCAAGGGCAAGTTCTAAAAACTCAACACACACACGCACTTTTTCACTAAGGCGGCATTTATACGATGGCTTTTCAGACATGTCAGTTTTATTCAATCTCTTTTGAACGTGCTACCAAAATCCTTTGTCAATTTCAAACATGTCTGTTTTCATGTCCAATTGTCTAATAACTATAGATTTATATACATACATAGTAAAAAACATCAAAACTCACATTAACAAACATGAAAACTCATTTCGTGTCTGTTTGGCAACCCCGTTTTCTTTTCTAACCCGATCGCCTACAAACACAACAAGCGTGCTTGTCAGCCATGTCTGAAAGGACATCGTATAAATGCACCCTATCACCATCAAATTTGTTTGTACTTGCAGCCAAATTGATGCTCAACTTGCAAGACATTTCTGAAGACAGTTATTTTTTGACTTGCTTGCTACAAGTTAATGTCAAAAATATAAACAGTGTTGCTTGGTTGCGGTTACAATAATTATAGTTTTAACTTTTTTTATGTACATTTAAAAACATTTCTGGGTTTTTTTTTTGCAAATATATGTAGATAAACTACACATTTGATTTAATTTTAAAACATTAATCAGTATCATTGGAAAAAGTAAATATAATTATTTATGCAAACTGTTTACTTAGAAATGAAGCTTTGTTTCGCACTTGTTAACTCTGATTTTTAAAGAACTTTTACTTGCATGATTGAAAATATTTCTTCGAAATTTTCGATGTTAATACGTATTTATACTCTACTTGCAATAAATTACTTGCATATGTTTTAAGGATATAAAAAATAACATTAACATTTTACAAATTTATAAATTTATAAAATAAACAAAAAGTATCCCTAAGTCGTTTTCTTCTTGAAAAAAATATAAAAATTATTAATTTTTTTTTTTTTGCCAAAGAATTAATTCTTCTCCATTTCTGTTCCATTATTCAGGTATTGTTTTTAAATATTTTGTTTTTTCCTTTCTTTTAAATAATTTTTTTAATTGTACAATTCCATTAAATTGTAATTTTATTTCTACTTTAATTTTTCTCTCAGTACTAATAATCTTGATGTAAAACATATTTAAATTATAATAAATTTTCTATTCAATTCTTAACATTGTTTGCAATTTTTAATAATACAAATTTAAATTTTTATTATAACAAACAAGCCGCATGTGTAAAACATATTTAAAAATAATTCTATTTTAAAGCTGTTTAGATTATTTTTCATTTTTAATTTCCTATTTCTTATGAATTTAGTTCTTTTTCCTTAAATAAATTTTAAATTTAATTTAAAAATCAATTTATTTAATGTTTCATTTTATTTATAATTTTAGATATCAATAGAAAGAAATTTTGTTATTATTTCAATCTAAAGTGTTTAAAAATTAAAATTTTTCGTAATGGTCGGGACCGGAAGCATTCTGGATAATCAATTTTCCTTGTTAAGACGTTTCTTTGTCTTTTTTACGCTGATACTGATGACAATGTAAAAATAAACAGAACAATCCACACTTCTCAAATTTCAAAACTAATTGCATACATATCTTTACAAATGCTTTCGAATCGTGGTATGCAAACAAGGGAATTCCCCTTTTTTATTTTATTCACACTATGTTTGACAGTTAAATAAATGAAACAAAATATACTTATAATCCCGGAAAATAAAGTATATCACGGTTAATCGATGCAAAAATGTTTAATCCATGCAAAATAAGTTATCTGGCTATCACGGATAATTGCTGTTGCCGGTTAATCGAATCACGAATAATGCAGGTTCAACGGTACTTTCTTTAATTGTTATTATAAAATGTATAACAATTTTGAATAAAATAAAAGATTGTTTTGTTCAAATTTCCAATTATATGTGATGAAAATCGATTGATTTAAAAACGATCGTTTTTAAAAGGTCTGGTGAATTTCGAGGGATTTTAAAATCCATATTCGAAATATAGTCTTAAATATTTGTTCAGAATACACTTCAATTAACGTATGTATATAATAAAAAATTTAAATGAATTAAGACTGAAAATAAAAGAAATATGTATTTAAAATCAATTTTAAAAGAAACTGAAAACGATATTTTCGGTTTCAAATCGTTTCGTTTTTAAAATCGATTTTGATCGCATACCTGAATAATTTTAAATATCATAATAATAAATAATTTCTAGTTCAAAGCCAAATTTTCAAAACGAAAATAAAACTGAGAAAATTATGACGAACTTAAAATTAAATTCTTCAGAAAAATTATTCTTAACATTTGCGAATTCTCAAACATTAGAACCCTGAGTACTACTATTTCAATTAGAGATGAAACGATTACCGATATATCGGCGACACTTCAGATTTTTCGATATATCGGAAACGGCGATATTTTTCTGTCGATACAACGTTACTTTTTTATATATATATTTTTTTTTTAGTATTTTTAACCCTGCAGTACTAATGTTAGTCATTTTGACTAACACTGTTTTTATTTTTGCGTGAAACTTTTTTTTGCTGCTATGAAAAGATCTCATTTTTTTGTAATCTCAGTTGATGGTACGCTCTTGCTTATAACGGTCACTTTGCTGCAGTAAGTAATGCTATTTTTGAGTTTTTGAAGTCATGTTAGTCAAAATTAATGAACGGAGCGTTTCACAAATGTAAATAAAACTCTAAAAAATATTTTTTTTGCCTTTTCAGTATTATTTGACATGTTTTCTTAAATTACCAATGAATTTAAAATTTTTAATTTTTATTTTTTTACTTATATTTTTCATTAAAAAATTTGTGTTTGCGAAAGTGTTCCTAGAAGAGCACCTTTAATGAAATAAATGCAAAAATTAAATTATTATGGAAAACTTTCATATTATTGTTTTTTTAGACACTGGACAAAATAAGTTATCAAATTAAAAAAATATTAAAATTATTTCATGTGAAGCTAACAAAAAAAATCGGAGTTATATTCATGTTTGCCGATTTGACTAACATTTAGTATTAATGTAGAAAAAAATCATGTTAGTACTCTAGGGTTAAACAAATACCATTTTCTGCGCTTATATTTTGTATAGCATCTAGGAGAAATAACACATTAAAAAGCAGAGCATACAATTAAAACAGAATAATGAAATTGTTTCATATAATAAATGAAACAACGAAGATGGAAAATAGTTCGGAGTCTTAAAATTTAGTGGCTGACTTCTTAGCATTAGCTATAAACAAAAGAGTAGAGGGTTTACAATTAACCCTCGATACAATACTCGAATATTTAAAAGACAATCGACTTCAGTCATATCGAAAAAACGTCTTTTTGAGTTAATTAAAGGACCAAATACACTTTTCGTGCAGGCGAATTCACTGTGCTGGACGTAATATTCTGTTTCCCAGCAAAAGTTGAGAATTCTTGGTTTTTTAAACAAAAATCTTAGAATTGTTAATCTTAAATAATTAATTTCTTTGCTTTTTAAATCTTGTTAAATTTTTTAAATTAATTAATAATCTCTTACATTACTCTATTTTAGTTTTATTAATTTTAACTTTAATTCAATTTTAATATGCAATTTTAAAATTAATTTAATTTAGATTCTTGTAAATCTTGGCTTGTTATTCAATTTAAACCCTTTCCTGATAATTTAAAAAAAAATATATATTTTGCTTTGCTATTTTAAGTAAAATAATAAGGCCATTCACAAATTGCGTCATATTGGTTGTATTTGCTTTAATTATACGACTGTCATAAACATTTGGTTTTATTTTTCTTATTAAAATCGTATATGACAATACAATTTTTTTACCTATTTATTTTCAATATGCTATTTCTTAAGCTGGTTTTTGCTCATTATTTTTCTTCAATTATGTATTTTATTTATTCACGTAATACCAAAAAAAATATTTTTATAAATTTTTATTTCATTAAATTTTGACGTTAACACAAATTAGTGATGTAATAATATAACAGGCTGCTCACAAAATACTATTTAACCTAAAATAGTACGTAGGACTTGGCCAAACATAAATTTCATATTCATAATTAGTAGTATCATTTAATATTCATTAATTTATAAATGTGCCTTTTTTAATTTTTATAATTATAATAAACACATAATTCTGTGGGGCAATCGCGTGTGTCCATTTTTTTTATTATTTTAAGATATTTATGCCAGATTGCTTAATTTTAAATTCTTCACATGGTTCTAAAAATTTCTGGAAAAAATATGGAAAAATTTCGATTTTTAACGTAATAACCAAGTTCAAAAAGTTCACTACCTAGTCCATAGTTCTAGATAGAATGGTTTTTCGGCTCTCTGGAAAAACTTGATTTTAAGACAAACGCTTTTGCCCATGAAAAACAAATAAGCAGCCCAATAATCAAATAATAACTTCCAATCTCCCTGGGACCCAAAAACAATAATTATACTTCAAGTATGTATTAACATATATATTTATGTTTGTATTTGTTAGCAAAACTTTAATAATATGTACTATAAATAATAATTATAATCTCTTTAATTTACTTAATTAAAACCCAAATATATGGGTATGTTTTATAAATTAAATTTTAAAATAAAAAAAAATGGTTATTTACATATCGCACAGTAAATCATAAACAGTCAGACTCCTTTCACACTCGGCAAGCTACTTGCGCAAGTCTCTTGCGCAACTCTTGGTTTGTCAGCGCTAAGGTCGGGGTAAGGAAAAAAAAATTTGTACACACTTTGTTGTTCTCGGCAAGTAACTTGCGCCAATAACTTGCCGAGTCTGTAAGGAGTCTTTCAACTTAAAATTCAAAAATGTTAAGCGGAGGTAAAAAACTGGCTTCAAAAACGTGGTGGCAATTTTTGTAATGCTCTGCCAAATTGGGCTACCTTGTGTAAATGTACTTTGAAATTGAGTTAATCAAATGTTGAAGATGCCTGTGATGCAAATTAAATTTCATTGGATGTTATAGATTTGATTTGTGAACTGGCTTATGAGAGTTTAGAGTTGTGACTGTTTTAGTGTGCGATAGTTATATACATACTTATATAGACAATTTAAGAAATTAATGGTAAAAATATTTACATGTCTTGTAATAATGTCCTCATTAACGAAAACAAAATGTTCTAATATTGTTTAGTTCTGTTCACTTGATTTTTTTTTACAAAATAATTTCACTCTCTTGAAAATTCATTTATTTCAACAAAGACTTCTTTAGGTGAAACAGCACTAATGATGACCAGACAATGTAGGTTTATCGACTAAAAAGTTAGTGATGGCAATTTAACGACATGTAAAAACAGAATTTATATATGCACTGATATAACAACGACTTAAAAACTAATGACTGTCATTAAAGTAGTTCTCAATACCAGGAGAAAAAATCTGCTTATGAGTGTAGACAACACAAAATTTGAATACCTGGCTATCTGGACAATATACATTCTAATTTATTTGCTAAACTGCCACCATTATAAAAACTGTTACGTTCTAGGCAAGGCGAATTTATGTAAACGGTGGTGGCGATACGACAACAAGTACAACACCAAAAACACAACATTGTATTTTATTTGTTGCTTTCGTCACAAGGAACTTCTGACATTCCTCTCTCTCTAAGTAAGAAAAAATGTAGCACATCTGTACTTTTAACGCCACCTGAAACATGTATTCGCCTTGGTTCTAGGTTACGGGTTTTATCAGCCCTAAATGGGACCCAGTGTTGCTTATTCAGTCATTAAATGGAAAGGAATAGAAATAGA
The DNA here is from genome assembly GCA_949318255.1 of Pollenia labialis. Lineage (NCBI taxonomy): Eukaryota > Metazoa > Arthropoda > Insecta > Diptera > Polleniidae > Pollenia > Pollenia labialis. The sequence goes on from OX439140.1 coordinate 130,360,943, forward strand.
AAATTATCAAAATTTGTTTAATTAATAAGATTTTGTCTGTCGTGCTTAATTCCCAAGTTGTATTCTTGATAAATACACTTAAATTTATTGTTGGAGGATAAGCTAGTTTCTATGCGCATTTCACTGGTTGCTTAGGGCAGATCATCAGGAAATATTCTCCCAAAAATTTTAAGAAAAGCCAAAGATATTAGCAAATAAAACTGCATAATAAATGAGATGTGCAAACACTCAAAAAGTCTTAAAGCCCAACTACAATATGCATAGCCTTGCTTAACCTGCTGTCAAAAATTAACAAAAAGTATCTCAAATGTATTTAAAAAAACAAAATCATCCAAAAAAAAAATTTTATTCCGTACGGAATGTTTTAAGTTTCACACTTTCCTTAAGCAAATGACAGTTTCATAAAACTTAACAAAAAGCTTTCTTAAGTTCAATATGGTTGCCTCATATGATTTACATGCATTCGCTCATTTGCTTAAGTCAACTTAAGCACATTATGGTTGGGCCTCTATTTGTAATAACAAAATACCAACTATAAACAGCGAGTTTATCTTTTCTTACATTCCCCACTACAATTGGATGGAATTCTCCCAATATTAATTGCAGTTGTAAGCGAGTTAAGAAAAAACTAAACTAAACTAAATAGCTTTAAAGAAATTTGCCAATTCAGTTTTTTATGCCGTGCACTTACAAATTTATTATCAAAGTAATTTTTGGGAATACAAAATGTTAAATTAAAAAGATTTTGTTTGTTGTGCCTTATCCTTTATGTCAACAGTAACATACCCGGGTATGTTTTGAATTTTAAAAACTCTGTATTTCTGAAAGTGGCTATCATAGTGCTCTGAAATTTCATGATATCCTCACTAGAAGTGTTTTTTAACATATTTTAAAGTTTGAATAAAATTGGACGAATCAGATCATAGATGTGGTAATTTTTTCATTCCTACCTCTTACTTCAACCGCAGTTCAAGTAACGACGAGCAACTAACAAGTTTTTGCTAAAAAGTCACTTATTGTAAATATTCACACATTAAAGCAAAGAAAAATGCACAAGTCTTTGCTTAAACACCCATTATTTTTTGTATTCATGCATAAAAATAATTTAAAATAGGAAAAAGAGCAAATAAAATACAAATAAACCGAAAAAACACTAACAACAATATGTACTTGAATACCCGGGTATGTTTGCTGTTGACGTAAGTATAATTTTTCAGCTGTTAACATAAAGGTTATATTAGTGCCGGTTCACACACGGCAAGTTTGACTCGAGTTTTTAGGAGAGAGGAGAAAAGATATGGCATTCTCTTTTCCCTTCTCTCCTAAAAGTCTCTTCAAATTTCTTTATAATCTTGCGAATACCTTACACAGTATGTCGATTATAACGATAAACACCCCGTAATGCTCAAAAAGTGTGACACGCTTGAACCACAACCTTTGGAGTAAAGGCTCAGTTAGCCGAGAGTAACAGTAACTTAACCTTAAAAACCATAAAAAAGTAAGATCAATCTATTTCTTACAGATTAAGACGTAACATCTTACTGCTAACTGTAATCGTTCTAATTGCTTTACATACAACAAAATGAAGCAGTTGGTTTGCACCGTTACTGTTACTCCTGGCTGACCGAGCCTTAAGTTTAACTTTTTTTACGCATACGCATATCAAACTACTGACAGCCTTGCCAGACGAAATCGGTTCAAAAGAAGACTGGAAGAAGCATAGGGCTAGTAGATTCCAGGACTATAAATTCTACGTCCAGATTCGTCCCGATATCTTCCGCTACACCGATCCATGTCATCTCGAAAAACCTATTTTTTGGACTTGAAAATTATGATATTTTTCATACTAAGTCGATGAAAACCCAAATTTTCAAAATAATATATCTCCGATATCGGGACGAATCTGGTCGTAGACCATATAGTCCCGGAATCTACTAGCCGTAGGCTTCTTCAAGTCTTCCGCTACCTGATTCATGTCTTCTCGAAATATCTATTGGAATAATCTATTTTTGACCCTTTTATAATGTGAATTTCTATGAAAATACTTTTGTAATCAAAAAAAAAAAATTATATTTTTAATAAAAATTTCAGTTGGTTTTTTATTGAAAAAATGTTCTTGTTTTTAATTTTAAGAATTGTATTGGTTTTTGTTTACCAAAAGAAAATTTGTTTGTTTTAGCAATTCGTTTAGCAGCGTGTGGAACGTATTGTAAATAACTGTAGGTCGTATTTAACGGACACATTTATATACCCTTACAGCCGTACCTAATAAAGAGCGAAAAGCAGAACGTTTTCTTCCGCTTAGCTTTTACGCTGATATGCCATACCTAAGGCTGGAGGTCCATACCACGCGTTTTCGCCTCCACGCAGTGCATGCTTTTCTAACCTTACTTGCGTTCTACGTTTCAAGTTACATGCAACGCTTTTTATGCAGCAGCAGCACAAGTAAAAATAAAATTTAATTTGTCAAAATCATCTGATTTTTTCGAACGCTGCTTGTGACGCTTACAAAAGTAGAAAGTAATCCTACTTTTCGCCTCAAGGAATATATACGCTTTTGGGCATGTAACTTACTACATATAACTACACAGATTCTACTTTTTTGACAGCTGCGTATGCAGCGAAAAAGCGAGTAACGCGAGATGTATACCTCCAGCTTAAACATGAACGTCAACGTTGTGTCACAAACAGTAGTGATAACTTTCTTGTTACATAAAACCCACATAATAGAAATAATAATAAGAAAAAACAGCTAGATTGACAAAAAAAATAGCTAAATTGTCATTATTTATTTACAATAGCGGCCAACTTCACTATTAAACGCGCTGTCAAAAAAGGTTTTTCCAATTGCAAAACGTTGACGCGGCGCTATTTAAGGCCATGTCAAATAAAACTTCTTCGCTTTGCGTGACCTTTTTAACTTTGACAGAAAAGCGTAACGCAAAAGATGTATGTCACAATAAAACCTTGACAACACACACGAATTGTTTGTTAAAAATAAATAAATAAAAAAAATTATACTAGCAGACTGTCAAAGCAAAAAGATGAGAGTTGCCTAACTTTTCGCTTCGCTCTGCATTAAAAGTTCTTTATGCGTCATGTTTCGTATAAGTATGAATATTTCATCTTGGATGTCAAAGCGAATCTCTAACGCAACGCGAAGCAAAAGTTTTATCTGACATGACCTTTAGGGATACTTCACACAAATTGTATGGGCATGAGAATTTTCGACAGCTAGAAAATGCTTTTCGCTCTTGTTTAGGTACGGCTGTTAGAAAAATTAACAATAAAATAACATCGGAAAGGAGACACACAAAACTAGTATGTCTTACGAAAAGTCTTACTTACTTAACAAAAAAATTACAAAACAGATAACGATACCGAAAAGGGAAGCTACAAAGAAATCAATTATTACTACATGCATTACCGGGAAGTAATTTTTATATGTATTCATGGTAATGAAAGAGTGGTTTAGCTTGTAACGCAATATGCATATTAATAAAATTATGCAGTTTAAAATTAAGTTAATGCTAAAAGTTGCATTTCGTTAAATGTAAAGTATTGCATATGCGGAAAAATAGAAAAATATGTAATTATTAAAACTAGATTTACAAACATAAAATATTTAAAAAAGGAATTATGCAAAAGAATACTTTAAATTGTCAATTTATATACATACAAACTTAAAAAAAAAACTGTAATTAAAATAATGTTTTTTTATTATAAAATACTTAAATGAACTTATTCAACTTAAATGGATCAAAGAAATACTCAAATGCAATCTAAATCTGAATATATTCTAACAAAACTGTGTGACTAAAGGGAACAAACTAAATATTTTAATTTTAAACAGTAGAATATTTGTAAAATTAATGAGATTATTCTTAATTTCAAAACTAATATTAATTTAGATGTAAAGGCAATTCATAAAGTGTACCATTGTGTTATATTGGTTTTATTTGTTATAATTTTATGACTGTCATAAAAATTTGGTTATATTTCTCATGTTGAAATATATGACAGTACAATATTGTTACCTACATATTTAGGCAATTCACAAAGTGTTTTAATGTGGCATATTGGTTATATATGTTAAAATTTTAAAATTATGACATTAATAAAAAAAATAATGTAAATACAACCAACAAGACACAATAGAACACTTTGTGAATTGCCTCATTTCATTTCAATGTGATATTTTTTAAGTTGGTTTATGTTTAAAATTTTAAGTCAATATTTATCTTTACTTATTTGTTGATGTTATATAGATAATACAACAGGCTGTTTATAACAGTGGTATTAAGCCGAAAATAGAATTTTAGTTCCAAGACTTTCGAATACTTTGTGAATTGGCTAGATTTTTACAACTCTTTACGATATACAATAATTGATTTTTATTTTAGTTGCACAGTCCTTAATAATTTAAAATATTTATTCTAAAAATGAGCACATAAATAAAAAAAAACAGTCAAACAATGCACCTGAATCTAGTTAAATTTTTTTTTAAAAAACTTAAATATTTATTTATAAATGTAAGTGAAAATATTTACATACATATATATATTTATATATGAAAACATAATAAAGATTCTTCTAAAACCTCTTAAATGAATTGAACATTTATTTAAATCTACATATACATGTTAAATAATCACCCCTATTATGAAAGTCAACGTCAACACAAGTCTACGGTACCTGAACAGTAGACTGTTCCTTATTTTCTGACTTCAAAATTTTTAATGCAGGACCCTCTTAAAATTTTATTTTTAGCAAAAAAAATCGTTATGTAAAAGTTTTATGTTGATATTTTGATATTAACACGTGCCGCATTAGGATTTAAAGGTCGTACATATGTAAGTCCACCTAACACATGCATTTGCCATATTTTTGTACCAAGACTAATATTTTTGCCTTATGGTCGTTATATGACCATACATTTTTTTTTGTAATATATTTATAGCAAAGATATGATTCTGTAACGTACCTATGTATGGACGTACATATGAATTTATAATTTGAGTTTTTTTTTATATAAAAAGGCAAAAATATTAGTCTTGGTACAAAAATATGGCAAATGCATGTGTTAGGTGGACTTACATATGCACGACCTTTAAATCCTAATACGGCACGTGTTAATATCAAAAATATCAAATTAAAACTTTTACATAACGATTTTTTTTTGCTAAAATCAAATTTTAAGAGGGTGATGCATTAAAAATTTTGAAGTCAGAAAATAAGGACCAGTCTACTGAACAGTAATGGTATTTTGTGAGTCTTTATTGACAATAATCGATTACTATTGACAGTCAATTGATATTTTCTAAGGCGCTTTTAAGTCAACGTTGAGTAGTATTTTCCCTGTTTTAGTCGACAGGAAATTTTGCGACTACTCAAATTAAAGTTAAAAAAAATTTTAAATGAAATGTAAACATATTTATTAAAATAAAAAATGCAAATTTAAAAGCAGTTAGGGCACAAATTTTATTAGTAAATTTTGCAAAAATAGCGAAAATTCGCAAACGTTTTTAATAAATCAAAAAAGCCATAAAAAGTCCCTAAAACTATAAGAAATGGCAAAACTTTGGTAAAAATTGCAAAATTAGCGGAAATTTACAAAAAATTGCTAACAGCAAAGTCTAATATTTATTAATAAACGTTAAAGCTATAAAGAATCAGAAAACTTACAGTAAAAATATCTCTTATCGAAAACATGGCGAAAATTTGCGAAAAAAAATTTAAAATTGGAAACAAACTCTACACTTTATTTTAAAAACCTAAATCGGTTAAAAAATATGTCGGAAAATAGCATAAATAGCGTTAAAAAGTGGGTAAAGAACAAAAAAAAATAAAAAAATAATTGGAGATGGGATTTTTTTTTGTCAAATTTTCGATAACTAGTCGACGTCGACAAAACACTCTTATAAATACCAAATTAACGTCGAAGTTGATGTGACAACAATTTAAAATGAATGTCGACGTCGACGACGACTTACATAATAGGGGTGAATATTTAAGGCCCTGTTTACACTTGGTAAGTTTTCTTAAGCAAGTCCTGTAGTTACAGAAGACGAAAATAACAAAAGACATTTGCCGCTTCTGGATGTGTGTTTGTAATGGAAATCGTTTTAAAAAACTATACAATTTAAAATCGATATATTCGTTTTAAGTATCTTAAAAAAAATCATTTCTAATACCTTTTACCCTTAATTCCTGTCTATATTCTCTTAGGCCCGTTTTCACAACTTACCGGTAGCTAAAAGTTGACTTAAACCGGCCTTATAAAAAGTGTGCCATTATTAGAATTTTACTTTAACCTAAAGTGAGCGATTAAGAAAATCAAGTTTCATCCTACCTGGTAGTAAAAGTAAAGTTTTAATAAGGAAAGGTTTTTATATGGCCGATAAAATCCTTCCTTTAGCTATCGCTAAGTTGTGAAAACTTGCCTTAATGTTTTACTATAAATGTAAGTTTAGAAAAATTGACACGGAATTCAGAAATCGCTCGAAATTTCGCACAACTTTTATAACGATTGTTTTAAAATCGATCGATTTTCAACTGAAACAGACCGAATTTTATTATAACAGCAGGAATTTCAAGAGAAGGGTTTATACGGGGCCTATTGTAAATTATGGACCTATTTTCACGAAGTTTTACAGTGTGATTTCTAGACATGTGATTGCGACGGACCAAATTGTATTACTAAAGTGTCTTGTATGGGGCCTATTATAAATTATACACCGATCTTCTCGAAACTTTGTGGTGTGCCATATAGAACGAATTTGTGCAAAAACTTATTTCAATGTGTGCATTCTAACACTATTTATATTCACCCCTATCGTGAATAAAAATTCCTTGGGAGTTTTTTCCCTTTTTCCTTTGTTAATTCAATTGTAGAAATGGGAAAAAACTCCCAAGGAATTTTTATTAACGATTGGCGTGATTAGTTTTTGTAACAAAATCATCAATTTTTTTAGCGTGGTTTTCCACTTTTTGATTCAGAACTCTTATTTTACTGTAGAAATAATTTGACACCAATATTGTAATTTTCTTTTAAGTCGTTCGAAAGTTCGCGTTATTTCAACAGATGAACAGACAAATGGACCAGCTAGTATATTCTCTTTCACCACTAGTAATAGAGGGTAAAAAAACGTTACTTATTATTCACCTCAAAAGTTGTTTTGTGTCTTTAAAACAATTTTGGACAATTTTAATGCTTTGTCTGTGTAAAATTTAATTAGGATACCGGCCACATTGGTTTTGCGCGAACATAGTAGTAAAATATGCTTTCAGTCTCCAAAGTCTGAATAAAACATTAAATTTTCTGACAATTTCGTTTTTTAACCTTTGAATGTTAAACAGCCGTAAAAGAGCGGAAGGCGGAACGTTTTCTTTCGATTAGCTTTTAAGCTGATATGCCATACCAAAGCAAGAGCTTCAACATTGGTCCGCGTGAATAAAAAGGTAGCTTAAGCTAATACTTGAAATTTTGAGGTGAATAAAAATTTGAGTTAAAGCTAGTACTTTATACTGACTAGTAGAAACTAGTTCTTCCAGTGTTGACTCAAAAATGTGTGAATAAAAATATCTTTTTGTTTGAACGTTTTTTTTCGAACAAAAATTGTCTACATAAAACTACATTTTCGGTTGTCCAAATTTTTTTTGACGATTTTTCGAAACGATAAAGACGATTTTTTTGTTTTTTCTCAGGAAACTGACGATTTCCTCACAAATTTCTCTGGCAGCCCTGTGTACAGGTATTTGTACGTTTTAAGATTTTTCTGCTTGTTTACATTAAAGAATATTTCCAAAAATACCTTAGGTTTCCTTATATTTCTAGAGACGTAGTTTCGCTTCTTTATTGGCCCAATGACAAATTATACTCAACTTGATGAAAATAACGCGGAAATAATTAAGTTTACAGATGATTGCTGTCGCATCAGTGAGACTATTTTCCGCTGCAATTATGGTTCAACGGATTTCCGAAGTCGTCTATCTCCGCAAAGGTTGAGAATACTTTGTTTTTTAAACAAAAATGTTTATAATATCAATTTCACATATACATACATATTATGTCATTTATTACACTGAAGTTGTGTAAAATAAAAAAAATACTTGAGTTTTGTTAACTTGAATTCAAATTCAGTATGCGTATCAGTATTGGTATCAGTATCGCATATAGTTGTTTTTGCATATCGGTATCAGGCTTCAAGTTAACTTTCTTTAAATTCGCAAAAGTTAAAAAACATTTTTGCTAAAAATATTAAATAGAATCTGGGAATTTATTTCTCATGGTGAGTAACATTTATTAAATAAATTTTCACATAAATCGAATGATGTGTATTCTCAGTCAAATTACAATTTATAAAGCTTTCATACTTTAATAGTATTATTCCTTGAATACGCTCGATTAATATGAAAATTTATATAGAAATATTAAAGTAATATTTTTTTAAATTATGCTCAACTTTGACAATAAGTAAACTATACTTTGGCAAGTATTTTTTGTTTATGAAAAAATCTGGAACCCTGTAAAATATTGTTTGAATCTACATTTTTTTTTTTAATTTCATAAACAATAACAAAAAATCTTGAGTGACTTAATTTTTATAAAAATTTACATTTTTAAAATCCTTTTTTAATTATAATGTCTTTTATAAAAGATTTTCAAGATGAAAATAGTGAGGAACCTCCCAAAAAAACTTTGCGTTTACGTTCGAAGACAACTCCCATTGAAAGAAAGCCAAAATTAAGAAAATGTAAGAACCCCACTGAAAAACCTCCTTTAAATTTATGCGATTTACCCACAGAGATATTAGAGAAAATTATCGGTAACATAAATATCTGGCATCACAATCGTATAAGAGCCACATCAAGACGGCTAAAAGAAGTTAATGACCTATTCGTCATGCATGAGTTTCAAAAAGCGTTACAAAAACATACCAGCCTGGATCCCAAAAGTGAACCAAGTGCCCGCTTAAGGGTATGGGATTCATCAAAATGAATATTAGGATTTTTATAAGTTAAAATTGATTTTTATATAGATTATAACCCAAGCGACCGAAGTTTATGTACGTACAGGTTTTGAGTCCACATTTTGTGGTTGTATTTTGCCCATGTTACGAAGTTCCTATCAAGATCCGTTTTTTCCTGATAAGTCTCAAATTAAAAAGTTTTTGGTACACTTTTACGGCATGATATCAGATTTAATGGGTGACAAATCATCTCAACGTTGGAGACTTTTGTATACTATAACTCTTCTAAGATTAATTAAGGTAAACTTAATATATTTGGTAATTTAGGGAGACAAATGCAAATATGGTAACTCTTTATTTGCATATATTTTTGTTTTTTAATTACGGTCATCTTTTGTAAATTGTGCAAGAATGCTTTAGAAGTTGATAAAGTTCAAAATCTTATTTATCCTTTCAATATCACGAATCTTTAATTTACCGAAGCCTTTTAGCTATTGCCACAACAAATATTTGACACCATGTAACATTTTCCTGATTTTACATAACGTTTGCTAGATCAAACCTTATTTTACAGCTTATTTTATTCTACTGCGATTTAAAGATTTAAAAAAAAAACAACAATACAAATTGTTAAAAAAAGAATGTAAGTTGAAGCACAGCCGCGAATGACGTTGTAAAAGCCACTTTTTGCAAAAATTTTTTTTGCAGATAACCGTTAACATTACTCTCTTACACTGTTTAATCTTCGAATCACCCAAAATTATGCACTTTAACACCTTCAAAATGACATACATACAAAGAGTCAACTAGTGGAAGAACGTTGTAAGATGCTTACAAAATGATACAAAGTAAATGGTTTTGAAACGTTTTAATCGCCGCTTGCGAAGTGGAAGAACGTCTTAAATGACGTCGCGATTATGGATATGAAACGTTTTTCCACTAAGAAAAACTTATAAACTGTAAATTTGCATGTAATTTAAATTTCTTGATATTTTGCATAAAAGTTTTTATTATCATTATTTTTAATAATCTAAAGAGAAAAATTAAAAAAATATTAATAATCTTGCCTGTTAAAAACGTTTTTTTTGCTCTGCTGAAAAATAATTATTTTGTAACTTAAAACGTTATTCGCGGCTGTGCTTTAATTGTTTATATGTAGGTCGTGCTAATATTTCAAGAGTTTTCGTCAAATATTTGTTAAGTGTTAAGTGTGTAACTAAAATGTTATTAACTTTCTGCTGTCTATAAATAGGGTTTTGACAAAACGATATCATCCACCAGTATGCCTTTACATTTAAGAATTGTGGTCGAACTAAGAGGCCCCTGGCTAGGTATCCTATGGACTTCAAAAGGACGACCCAACAATCAATCTAAAAATCGTTGTAATCTCTTAGTTATACTCTCCGAAATGTTAAGAGCAAATATTACTGGAAGAAGTTTTAAGTACGTTAAACATTAACATTTCAATTCAGAATAGATTAATAAAACTCTTAAAATATTTAATAATTTTGCAGATATGTTTGGGAATGCCCCGGAGAAATGTATGTTTTTGGTAATGATACTAGCAATACCGGTCATGTGCCTATGACACTACTCACATTCACCGTTTATGGGTCGAAAAAAATTTGCAATCTTTTCCGTTCCTGTCTTGAAGATGTACCCGAACCATTTCAATGGCCTTTAAAATGGCCAAATGATCAATTTAGTGTTAATTTGGATATTATTTGTAAGGAAGCCATAAAATGGGGTTGTTCAAAATCTCAGCATATGGAATTTGGACCATTTGCAGAAATTGTGGGATATAATGGGGTAGATGATGAATGAAATTGTGATATTATTAAATTGTTTAAATGTGTGCAAATGTTTATTTTTTATTATATTTATTAACTTACCACTTTAATAAACAATTAAATGTATCTGTCTAAACAATCAATTAAAACGCTTTAATAGTAGCTTTTTATGAGAAATGAATTAGAATACATTCCTATTTAATTTTATTAATTTATTATTATGAATCAAAGAAGCAAGATTGCGCAAGTCCGTTATTTTTGTGTGTGACGAAGAAACTCATATTTAGTCTATGATGACGTAGTTGCGCAGTAGAAAATTTTTTTACGGCTGAGTGCGCAATCTTGTTTTTTTTTGTTCATGATTTATTATTGATTTTGGCCACATCTTTTAAAAAAATTATGAAGTTTTATACAAGGCCCATCTATCAGGTCTGCTTACTTGTACAAAAACAAAAAACGATTCTTTTTAGTTGTCAAAAATTTACTACCACATATACAAAGCAAAAGGAAAAAACGTGTATGTGTGGCATACCATAAACGCCCTGCAAATAATAGGACCAGTCCAAACACGCGTGTAAAGAGTAGTCCACAAAGGACCAGGACTAGTCCAAAAGTAACCCAAACGTATGGAAAAAACCTGGTCTATTTAACATTACGATGTCCTAGGAGAGGATCATATAACCCACCTTTGGACCACTAAGGCGTAGTTTTAAAACTACTCCATGGTATACTCAAGAGGATTAGTTTTGAAGTCGTTTAAAAACGAAAGCACGTCGTTAAAAAACGACGACATGTCGTCTCACTACAAACACTTTTTAACAATGACATGGTCCATGCTTGCATTACATCGGACCAGTCCATGGAGTAGTCCATTTTATCAAAATGGGTCAGGTGGTCCAATTTTATTTGCTGGGCGTAAACAAACGTATACATGCACATGTAAGCAAAATTTAAACAACTTTGGCAACTAAAAAGAACATAAACAATGATCATCAGGCTTCTTGCGCATACCTTTTCAATGGGACTTGGTTTTATACATGTATTTTTAAAAAATATTTTAAATTTACTTCAAATGTAACCGAATAGGTATGCGTTTGATAAGGCACCAATTTATTAAGCACTAATGTGGCAACACATGTTGCTTTTGATTAAACACATAAGTACATGCCACTTTGAAAGTAATTTTACTTGTTGTGTCTCTATTCTCTGCATTCTAGATAAAATGTTGAAATTGTGTTAAATAACATTGTATTAACATTTAATTACACCAAATTTCAATAGCAATTTAATAATAATATTTATTTTAACTAATTTTTATAATAATTCACAAATACCACAAGCACAGAAATAATTTGTGACCACAAGCCTTCTGGATGAGAACTAGCGGTAAATAAGAACAGACAGAGTTGGTCAGAACAGAGTTCCCAGTTTTATTTTAAGCCATATCCCCAATTTGTGATTTTTCATCCCCAAAAATCCCCAAAATAGCCATTTTCTTATCCCCAAAAATCCCCACATTTTCTTAAAAATAAAATACATAATGTTATGTCAATGGAAAAATATGCATACATCGATTTATATAAATAAATCCATTTGTGTAATATAATTAAAACTAATTGTTTTTATTCTTTGAGTTCTACGTATGTATCTATGTCTACACATGTATTGAATGTAACAAAGGTAACGTAAAAACGCAAAAGAAAAATAATTATGCGTCAATACATATTTATCATTTCCAAAACTAGGGAATTCATAATCTTATAAGTCATAAGCCAATGCAATTTTGTTTTACATGTTGTTTGTTTAAAAAGTGCATTTAAGATTGTTGAATAAATTTGTCACAGCAAGCTGCATTATTTTAAAGTGTACAAACTTCTAATCTAAGAAGAGCTCCTAATAACTCATATTGTATTCTGTTGCAAATATTGATTTTGGTTGTATTCATTACAGAAAAAAGCCAGTTCAACAGAAGAAACGCTTGTTGGTACAAAAAGCATATTTAAACCTATTTCAACAAGTTCTTAAAATAGTTTAAAACCGGGAAAAGACTAAAATTTGTACCCACATATTGACCAAATCGGTCTTGCCATTGGAAAAATGAAATTTAGAATAATATATTATCCCAAAAAATCCCCAGCAAAAAAAGTGCTTTTCCCCAAAAAGTCCCCTGGGGATTTTCACGAAAATTTTATCCCCAATTACAAAAAAAAATCACCAATTTGGGGATAAATCCCCAAAACTGGGAACACTGGGTCAGAAAAAAATAATGCTGCCATAGTTTTCTATAATAATAATTAACCCTTAAAGGCTCGGTTTAATAAAAAAAAAATTATTAAAGCATCTATGTTTACACTTGGGTTTGGTTTCAATTAAAATATGGCACAACTCTTATTAAAAAAAAAACACATTTTAAAGCAAAACAAAATCGTACACACTTTTTACGGTATATAGCACTTCTTTTCGTTGTGCAATAAAATTGAACAGGATTTGCATTCTTGTGCTACTTGTACAGTACGAAAATTTTACACATAATATTGTAAGTGTATGAGCCGTTTAAAAGCTCAAGACTTGACGAGTCGAGCTTGACGTGTGTGAACCGGCACTATTGTTTGACCTATCGACCATTTTTAAAAAGTTGAGTTAGGTACGGGGTATAAATATTTTGAACACCCCCGTTTTGAAAACAAAGCCAGTTTTACGAAATTTTTAATGGTTTCTGAGATATTAAGCATTGATTTTGCTCCATATCAACTATTTAAAAGTTTTATAAGTATTGTTTTGATCTAGACGTTACTGTTTGTCGAATGTTGCAAATTCCTTATACAAAAACGTACAAAATATATTTCACTTTTGCTTTGCTTCATTGGCGTAAGAAAAAGAAAACACATAATATAATAAAAAAATAAATTTTACTCGTTCTTCGCTTCATTGCAGTATGAAAAAAGTAGTAAAAGTAAAACAAAATGTCAACAACGTAATACCCAACAGTAAGTATACTTATGCAGCACAAAAAACTACAAAACAAAAATTTTTAAATTTAATTAAATACTACATATTAACTTCTAAGTTTGTTTATGAACGCTCACAAAAATTTAAATTTTTCTTCAATACATATGCCGGAAGCAGTGGAGCAAATACAAAAAAAAAACGATAGGGCATATTTTGAAAAAATTTCATGTAAGCCTTCATTGTCGCTTTTCTCCATTACGACTTTTTGGCTTATGCGTCAAGCCAATAATAAGCTGACGATATGTACTAATGTACATATATACCAATTAATGTTTTGATGGTTTTGCTAGAAATTATCGATTTCTATTTATTTTCATAAATTCAAATAATCTTGAATGACACTTGAAGAAAATTTAATATTAATACGATTTTTGTATGACGTGCTAAATTCCCAGTTTTTCATATTTGATAAATACACTGAAATTTATTGTTGAGGGAAAACCTAGCTTCTATGCGCATTTCACTGGTTGCTTAGGCCAGCTCATCAGGAAACCTTTTCCGAAGATTTTAGAAAGGCCAAAAATTTTATACAAATAAAACCCTAAAGCGAATAAGAATTATAAACACTAAAAGTCTTACTTGTAACAATATCAAAGCCAAAATTTAATATATTTGCAAAACTTAATATATTTGCAATAAAAAAAAATTGTCAGGTATGTTCTAGGTTTAGACTCGAATTGAAAACGAAAAATTTTTTGAATCAGCATAAGTCATAAATTGGTGTTCTCAAATCCGCATGTTTTTGTGTATTCGAAGTTTTTGTTCGAAAAAACTTTTGTTAAACTAATGATCGCTAATTTGCTAACCGAAGCATGATAGCAATGTCTAATATTTTTTAAAAATCGTGAAAGCTGTAAAGAATCACAAAAAAATCGCTTACATGGCTAAAATTCTCGAAAAATTGCAAACTTTTAAACAAACACTAAAATTTATTTGAAATCTCTAAATGGGTTAAAAAAAACAAAATGTTGGAAGATAACAAAAAAAATTGCAAAAATAGCGAAAAATTTTAATATTTCAAACCAGCCATAAAATTGATTTAAGGTCCCTAAAACTATAAGGAATGGCAAAAAATCGGTAAAAATTGCTAAATTCAAGGAAATTCGCAAAAATTTGCAAGCAGAGGCATGATAGCAAAGTCAACTATTTATTATAAATCGTTAAAGCTGTAAAGAATCAGAAAACTTACACGACCAAATCGCTTATATCGCGAACATGGCTAAAATTCGCGAAAAATTGCAAAGTTTAAACAAACCCAAAAACTAAGAGATCGCTAAATCGATTAAAGAAACAATTTGTCTGAAAATAACATAAAAATCGTTCAAAAAAATTTGGTATAATTACATCAATATCAATGAAAACGAAATTTAGGGTTAGTAAGGGCCTTTTGCGTTTTAGATACGATATATTTTTGATTAAATTGGATTAAGAAGATTTTAAGCTAAAATCAATATTAATTTTTTTGTTAAAAATGTTATCACATATTACAATTAAAGTCGATTCGGTTTACTTTCACCAACACATATCTACTCTAATTGAAAACGAATAAAAACATGTGGATGTGAAATGCAGAACACCAATAATGCTAAAGTAATCCACTTTCGAGTGGATTCGGATTCTAGAACACACCCGTGTGTCTTAAATTAAATAAAACTCAAATTCCTCTATTTAAAAACAACTATACATTTTATTGCCATTTTGTTTACACAAAAAACTTCTAAAACTACTTATAAATTTGTAATCCGCTTATGCTTTTTAAAATAATAAACAATTGTGAAGATTAACATTTTATATGTTTTATTTAATTTTAACATGATATTTGCGCAGCTAATAAAATTTTAAATACAATATTCTACTAAAATCATAGACAGAAAATATCTATTTCACAAATACATAATTTAAAAAAATAAATCAATAATGGACTAGCAAGATTAATTTATTAAATTTATTAAATTTATTAAAAAAAAAAACAAAAACGCCACAAAAATATAGAAGACAACATTTTCTACTTAAAATATAAAAGATTTATAAGAGAAGGGAAAATGGAACACTTTAGTGTACATATACTAAATTTTTTTTAACATGATTTTAATATTTTTAGTAAAAGAGGTGTTGGCGGTTAGTTAAAGAAAAAACGATTATCGTTTCTTTTTCTGCTAAAATTTAAACTTAAGCTTTATAAGCTTTCTATTCCCTTGTTTTTAGGTAAAGTAGGCGGCTCTTAATGATCCAATATACGCATATTGCCTGAAACAATTTTATTCTCTAAAATGGCACCAGCTGGTATATCAATTCGATCACCATGATTGGCAATGATAATAACAGTGCCCTGATTTGGAGAAAGAGAACAACATTAAACTATGAACAACTTGTTTGCTAAAATAAAAAAATTTAACTTACTCTTAAAGAAACGCCCCGACCGAAAGTAACATCTCCCGATACAGTTAAATGATCTAGTTCTATTATATCGGGTATATTGGCAAAACGTCCTAGGAACTCTTTGACTTTGGCAAAATGATTTTCACCTAATTTCACTAACGGTGTGGTGGGGAACATACGTTGTGGTGACATTACTAAACTGCCATATTTCAAATTGTATAAATTAGACATGACCAACAATAAATCGGATGTCTTCTTCACCGGCAAGAACCGGAAACGTGGCACATTGATACCAATAGAACCATCAAAACATTTCATGGCAGCACCAACAGCAGTTTCCAATTGTATAACACGTAAACCATTTTCCAAGGTTTTGTTGTTAATAATAATTTCCAAATTGAGGGTGCGTTCATTTAATACGCGATCAATGGCTGAGAAGAATGAAAGAAAAAACTGTAACATATTTTAAGGCTGTAAAAATAAATTTAAGCAAAATGAAACTTACCGCTCAATTTCGCCCAAATATTGTTGGTGTTGAAGAATTTGAAAGTTTTTACCGACTTAAAGTCATCAACATGTTCTTTGGGAACTTGAGCAATTTCCAAAAGTCTCAGTTTATCCTCAAATTGTATTAAAGTACCACCCTAGATAAAAAGAAATATCAGAGAAATTAGAGTAAATTTCTTTTGTTCTCTTTATTTATTTATTTTAATGTGCTGTTTTCACAACACAAGTGACTGAACGTGTAGTAAAATTTATATGAAAAGCACTCAGTTTTTTGACTGTTTTCCATATTTAATTTTGAATTTGAATTTTGGCATTTGCAAGAATTTGTTAAAACTATCTTTAAACAATGGACTAATTTTTACTTTTTTGTAGCCACAACAAATATTTTAATATCTTCTCTGCGAATATTCAACAAAAAATGTTATGTACTTTGAAAATATATTTTTTAAACCAATAAAAACCATAAGAAATTTTTACTTGTCCTTATTTGGTTTGGTTTAGGTAATGGTGGACGGATTTGGAGTGTTTATTTTAGATTTAAATCTAAAAATAGTTCATTAAAACTAGTATTTCGAACAGAAGTTTTGGTAAATCTTTGGCAATAAGGAAAAACTGCTTTAAATTAATATTGTTATAACTTCCTTAAAAATCTTCGTCATACAAAACACTGCACGACAAATTTCAACTTTTGGCCTCACCCATGATCAAACTGACCAGATTCTGAAAGTATAGTTTAAAAAATATACGTTTTTCTCAGTTTTTCTAGATCAATTCATTTCGTGTTTTTGCGCGCAATTCAATTTTTAATGTGAATCCACCTGTGTATCACTTAGGGAAGTTTCGATTACACCCACACCCGTAGATCGAGAGTTTAATAATATAAACTTGTGCAATTTTTGTGAGCATTAATTCCCAAATTCAGTTGAATTGAATGTTGTATTGATAGTAATCTTTTCTGTATTCAGTATATACATTTCAATAGTAAAACGGCAGGCACATACTCAGAAAAAATATCTTTAATAGGGCCCATACACAACACCATCATAATTGTGCAATCAAGAGATTGTGTCAGCTGATTGACCCTGTATAAGCTTGTGGTGTGATTGTACCAGCTGCTGATGCTTTATCAACCATAGTTTGATATTTTTTTGATTATACCAGCATGATTGAATCGTGTGTTGTAAAGTTAGCTCATAAAATTTAAATCGTCAAGGCATAAACATAAAAAAATACAACATTTTAAATATGAATGCCAAAAAAAAAAAACATTTTAGGGAGAATTTCTACAACTTTATAATAACTACAATACCTTGCCTATGGAAAGTTAAAAGTAAGAAATACTGCAAATATAAATTAAAAAACCAATGCTACAATAAAATGGTAGAACATTTTGTCGTTATTCATTACAACCTTTTCCACAAAATTCTTGGTAAAAAATGAATTTTGTACCAGCATGCTGGTGTATTGTGTGCTTCAACCTTAATTGCACAATCAATTGATTGCACAATCATGATGGTATTGTGTATGGGCCCTATTTCATATGTATATGTCACTTAATTTTTATACATAGATTCATTAATTATTTCTTTATTGTTTAATTTTTTCATTTATAGGTTGCAAATGTAAATTTAAAAACCCAATTTTAAAAAGCACATGTAAACAAAACTTTTGACACATTTGGCCTGAACAAAAAAAAAACCCGGCTGTATTTTCTACAAATAAGACATTTTTAGGTTAATTAACAAAAATAAGTCAAACAATTTCTAAACATGGAAGTTTTGGCACTTTTAGGAATTTAATTTGACTCTTAAATATCACTTACGGTATTCGCGAAAACTTTTTCAATTTAATATAAATATTAATAAAGATATTAAATATTTAATTAAATTTTCACAAAAATATCTAAATTGTTAACAATTTTTCAATTTACATAGATAATTTTTACATCGTTTCGCTTCTAAATTTCATAAAAATGTTCGAAATATTTGAAAAAATTTCCATAAAAATTAAGAATATTTCGAAATTTAAGATTTAAGATTTCTAAACGGAAATAACAATCTTTTTCCAAAATCCACCGAAGGTTTTATTAAACCTGTTTCATTAGTATTGTGTATTCACGTATAATAACTCTAGAAATTTTAAAAACAAAATTATTTAAAGATAAAAAATTACCAAAATATAAAACTAAAATTAAAATTCGCCCAAAAATACCCAATTATTTCGTGTACATACACTTTAACAACACTATTTTGACTATTCGATTAGCATATGAAATTTTTTTTGTTTTTTTTTAAATTACCTTAACATCAGCTCTTGTCTTATCGGTAACCTCCATAACAAATTCTGCAGGCTTATCGGGACGGTCTTCGCCCAACAATTTATTCAAAATGTTTAAATCAACAGTGGCGCCAAGGTTATCAATATTGGATAAGAAACAATATTCACGACCTTCACCAATGAACTGTTTCAACAAGCCAGAAGAACAGAAGGTATCATAGAAATCACCGTGACCAGGGGGATACCAGCTGAGGGGAAAAATAAACAATTTTTTTTTTTAATTAAATCATACTAAGTACATAAACAAAAGAAAAATAAAATTAAATCAAACTTACGCATCAATATCTTTTTCAACATCAAAATCTTTGGCAATGGGCAAGAAGGATTCGCGACTAATGCGTGGAAAACAACTTTGATTAAAGGTGTAGATTTGTACACGGAAACCCTTGTATTTTCGCACAATTTTCTCAGTGTCTTCATCGGTGTTAAAGGAATTCATGAGTACTAAAGGAACATTGGCATCGTAGGTTTTGTTTAAGTGCTAAAGTTAAGGAAAACTTTATCCAAATTAAAAAAAAAAAAACGTGGATATTTATAAACTTACCTCAATTTGTTGTACTGTTAAATCCAAAAAAGTTAGATCAGAACGTACGGGTATAACACTTTTTGGTCCATGACAACCCATTGAAGTACCAAGACCACCATTTAGTTTAATAACAACTAATTTATCCAACATAGAACGTATCTACAGTTGTAAATTGTACATTAAATTTATATATTTAAATATTTTTTTACTTAAATTTTTTCTATTTTAAAATAAAATATAAGCAATCAAAGCTATACCAAGGCGAATTCATACAAGGTGGTCATATTTTGAAAACGTTTACAACAGTGTAAAATATTTTAACTTTGTGTCAAATATTCAAACAAATATTTCATTTTGTTTTTAATTTTTAATTGTGTGTTTTGAAATATAATAACTTAAAAATTATACAGGTATGTGATGGAAATCGATTTTAAAAACGAAACGATTCGGAACCAAAAATATCGTTTTCAGTACCTTTTAAAATGGATTTTAAATACATATTCCTTTTATTTTCAGTTTTTATTCATTTAAATTTTATATTTTATACGTTAACTGAAGTGGATTCTGAACGAAAACTTAATCCTTTAATTCAGAAATGGATATTAAAATCCCTCGAAATTCATCACACCTTTTAAAAACGTTCGTTTTGAAATCGATCGATTTCCATCACATACCTAATAGACTTTAGTAAAGATTCCCCAGAACCACCAGAACGGTATACCATTTTGACACAAGGTTAGTTATCAGCTGTTGCTTACGTAGCAAGATAAGGTCACCTGCTGTAAATTCGCCTTGAGCTATACAAAATAAGCAGGGCTGTTTAAATACATTAGTAATAAATAAAAATTAAAAAAAAAATACACAAAAATGCAATAAATAGTTTAAAGTTTAAATAAGATAAGTCACAAGAAAATCAAATTTTTAGGTTTTACCTTCACCAATGATTTGTTTAAAACTTTTTCCAAATTACGTATGTATGTATGTATTCTTTATCTGTTGAATTACAATACAATTTGTCTTAAATTTGGAAATGAAATGAATGCTTAACATTGAAATAAGATTATTAAAGTTTTTAAACAGATTAAAAAGCAAGAAATCTTTTCCATTTTGAAAACCAACACCAACAAACTGGTAGTTATTAAACTCCTTAACATTCTTTTATTAATTTTATTATGACAATTTACAAAATAAAACAATACAGCTTTGTTCACAATCAGATAAGCAATTTCGTTTTTTCTTCTATCTTTTTTTCTTCCCAAAGTATTTCATATATTTTCCTTTCATTTTTCGAACAAAAATGTAACGAACATTTTTTTAAAAATGTAACTAAAGTTGAGTCAACTAGAACTTCAGCAACAATTTGTATGAACAATTCGAGAAACCGTTTGCAAATTTTAGCCACAACAATATTATGCATTTATTATTCTTTATTACAACATTATGTTAAAATTTTCATTCAAAACTAAATAAAATTATTTTAAACGTCAAAAACAATTTCATACAAATTGTTGCTGAAGTTCTAGTTGACTTTAGTTACATTTTTAAAAAAAGTTTTAGTTACATTTTTGTTCGAAAAATGAAAGGAAAATACATATATGAAATGCTTTGGGAAGAAAAAAGATAGAAGAAACCCCGAAATTGTTTCTCTGATTGTGAACTAAGCTTAAAGTTTGACAAAATTAAACATTAAAGCTTTGTTGACAATCATATATTTTCCTTTCATTTTTTAAACAAAAATGTTACTAAAGTTTTTTCAAAAAGTTGAGACAACTTTGGCAACAATTTGTATGAAATTGTTTATGACGTTTATAATAATTTTATTCATAATGCTATAAACACAATCAAAGGCTACCGACCATCGAATACCGACTACAAAAGTAGCAGGCTACAAAAATAGCCAAGTCGCCAGTTACTTAATTCTTTTAACGACTACCGACCACTAACTACGAAAAATAAACATCTGTTTTGGCATATGTATGTATTAAAGTTAACCAAAACAAAACAATATTATATTGTAATCCTATAATCCTAATCCTAATATTATATTCCCTCCATACAATATCTTTTTGCTTTATATTTTTATAGTTTTCTTGGCCTAGATCATACAGTATTGGCCGGCCGCGTACTTCTTCTATTAGCTGCTCGTCCACGTCCATATTTGCATGTAAATTGAACTAAACGTTTACATTAAACAATATAATAAATACATATAAACTGTAAAAATGATTATTATATACTTAACAATTTCAATAAAAAAAACCAAAAAATAAATATAAATGAAACAAATTAGAAATTGATGAAAAAAGAACTAAATGGAAAATTTGATAAATAAAAAGTAAATGAAAAATGCGCCAAATAAAAAGTAAATCAAAAATGTAAACAAATGAACAGATGATTTTTATTTATTGTATTGCGTATTTAAAACCACCATTTCATGCATTTATTGTATTGGCAGTACTAATCTGTTTTTTGTAGCCAAGAAAAATAGAAATTAGCCTTAGTTGACGACGGGCTACAAAAGTAGCCGTATAGTCGGTAGTCGTGTAGCGACTAAAAGAATTATTCTCATAAGCACGCATGTATTCTATTTTTGACATCTTGTAGTCGATGGTCGGTGGACTTGATTGTGTTTATAGCATAAGTTTGGAATGTAAATTTTAACAAAATATTCCAACAAATAATAATACAGGCCTGTTCTAAAAATCACTCAAATCACGTGATTTCAAATCACATGAACCTTTTAAAATCGCAGGTGTAATATTTTGGTGTTCCGTTTTTTTGTGTGTTTCGGTGTGATTTTCAATTGCCGAAAGCACACCGAGAAACAGAAAAACGGTATGACTTTCAGAACACCACAAAATCACACGTGTAATTTTAAATGCACGTAATTTTAAATCATGTGATTTTCAAAACAGGCATGTATTATACGTAATATTGTTCTGGGGAAATTTTGCAAACGGTTCCTTTATTTAAAATGTGTGTGGTCGCGAAAAAAAAAATATTGCTCTATTATGAACACCAGTGAAAATGTTGCTGCCTATTGTGAACAAAGCTTTAACTAGTCACCATTTTGTTAAATTGAGCTGTTTGCTAATTGTGCTAGCAACAGCTGCGTTCGAGAACACAAAAGTGTTTACTATTTTTTACTAAACTTTACTGAATTTTACTAAATTGCGTTCTTGTACACAAAATACAGTAAATGAGAACAAAAATTAAGAGCGAGTATTTACAAATTTGTACTGCAAAAATTTTTACATTTGAAACTTTTTTTTGTTATGTTAATTTTTTAGAGTTGTAAAAGTGATTACCTAAGTAATCAATAGCAAAAATTTATTCAAGTTCTTATGAATAAATTAACCCGCCACAAATTAGTAAAATCAAATAAAATGAAAAAAAAACAAATATGAAAGATTACATGAAATAATTTGTTAGTATTTTCCAAAAATGTTCGTGTTATAAAAAGTATTAAGGCCCGTTTTCACAACTTACCGATATAAATAGTGTTCCATTATTACAACTTTACTTTAACCTACCAGGTAGGATGAACCTTAATTTACTTTATTGCTCACTTTATGTTAAAGTAAAGTTTTAATAATGGAACACTTTTTATAAGGCCGTTTAAATTCTACTTTTAGCTTTCGGTAAGTTGTGAAAACGGGCCTTAATCGAGTACCGATAAGAAAACGAGTAAAGTAGTCGAAAGTGTAAACATTTTTAACAACTTCAATTATTTGCCATCAGCTGTTGCCTTTATTTTACGAATTTTTAAAAATTTTGCGTTCGCGTTCTTTTTTGAACAACAGCTTTTTATGAGGGCAAATTTTACAATTTTCTTATTTGTTATCTCACGTGGTGGCGATGTTAATTGGCCGCCAAGATCATGTGAATTGACACCGTTGGACTTCTTTCTTTGGGGTTATTTGAAAGAAAAGGTGTACTTCGATAAGCCAGCAACAATTCAAAAGCTTAAGGATGAGATAATTCGGCACATTAACGGCATAGAACCAGAGACCTGCGCCGAGCGGCTGAAAGCCGGCTGAGCCGAGCCGCCGAAAATTTTGAATAGCCGCCGCCGCCGAAAAATTTTCGGCTTATGTCGGCTTAAAATCAGCCGCCGTTTTGATTTTTTTTAATTTAATTTTATATATATATTTCATTTATCAATGTAATTTTTTTTAATTTTTAACTCTTGAATTCATAATGCCCACACACAGAACTAAAAAATGGTATGCACATAGTAGATTCGATAATGCTTTTTTAGTATTGTGTGTATATTACACATTTTGTTTAAACAAATTTAGTGTGGAAAGCTTGGCAGCTCTACCAAGTGAAACGTAATTTTTTTCAAAGGGAGGGCAACTCTACAAATACAGTTACTTTTTATAATAATAAATGCAAAAAAGTGGTGAGTGAGAAAAAGAAAATAATGGAAAATAAAAAAATTACTGATTTCTTCCAGCAAACTAGTGGGGAATTATCAAATTCGGACTCTGATACTGACACAAATGTGTTTGATTTTCAATTGAGTGAAACAGAAAGTGACTTGTTAAAATTTCAAAAAATTCTGGAAACAAAAGAAATTGTAAAACAAAAAACAAAAATTGTGCTCATAAAGAAAAGTGCAGGAGGATCAATGGTGTGGAATTATTTTGGCCAAATGGTGATAGAAAATAAACCAATACTGCAAAAGTTTCAATTTTATATTTCAGGTTTTAAGTTATTTAAATATACATATCGTAGTTGTTGAACAATGGTGTATTAACTTAAAATTTTAATTTGTCCACTTTTTGGAAAAAATTGATATCTACCCGCTGAAAAAATATTGTGCCATTTTGTCTACTTTTTGGCAATGAAACGGTTGATTTAAAAATTCTTTTTCATATGCCTTTAATATTAAATTAAAAAGTGTTTTGGTTCTACAGAAAAATATGAGTCAGTACAAGTATTGTTAAACAAGTATGATATGTACATACATATTTGTATATGTATATAAATATGAAAAAAATCTTTGATTTTGTTTTGAATACAACAAAGTGTAAGCCGGCTGACAGCCGATTTTGAGACGCCGCCGATAATTTTCATACGAGCCGCCGCCGCCGATCAAATCTGTCGGCGCAGGTCTCTGCATAGAACCTCAATTATGCCTCAGCGTCATCTAAAATTTGGACCATCGGATGGAGGTCGATATTTTGTTCTTTACATAATTGAATAATACCAATATTATCATAATAAAAAGAAATTACAGTAATTTCCTAAATAAATAATTTCCTAGCTTATCCCGCGAAGCTTTATGCTTGTCTGCAAAATCAACATCGGCCATTAAAATTTAACCCTTTATTACTGCTGCCTTGTTTTCAATTATTTTTATCAAATCTACATCTTTAATGTAATCGATCTTTTGTATCTCTTTAATATTATTGTTTTATATATATCAAACAAATGGTCGATCGACGTAATGAACTCCGTTAAAACTATTCCATTCTCGTTTAAAACATTTATTTTTTATAGAAAATGTCTTTCAAATAACCTTGTCCCCAAAAAATCCACTTTGCATTTTTACGAAATAGTTTTTAGTATTGTGGTTATTTTGTTGAACTGTTTATGGTTGTTAATCCAAATTTTCATATTTTTTAATTATGATAAAGTTCATCAAATTTAATTTTCATTTAATTATTTTTATGAAGAAAGGAATTTTACAACATGAAAATTCATTAAAATTGTTATTGATAATCATTCATTCTTGGCTGACCTGATATACGAACCCAGGCGGCTGGTTACCCTGACATGTTGCAAAAAAACCTGGGTAAAAGCCGCCATTTTATATGTTTTTTTTAAATCAATCATCAAAGTGATGTGTTTGTATGTGTGAAACCGACGATGCTGAATGGAAAATCAAATTAGTTTAGATATTACGGCGAATTCACGTACAGTATTGAGTTCGCCTGCATGTCAATCACTTGACCAATGTATTGCCCCCTTAAGCCATTATCGATATGGTTCACAGCTCGGTAAATTATGAGAAACTTCAGGCTAAATATTCAGTACTCCTGGAAAACTCTCTATACTGCTTGGTAGTTCACTTTCAAAACAACGATAGCTCAATGCAATAAAAACGAGAAAAATGGAAATGAAGTTTTTAATTGTTTTTTTTTCTATTTTTACTAAGCCAAATGTTTATTTTCTATTTGAGCTAAGCCCTTATGGACATATTCAAAAAGAAACATTTTGCAAATCAACAAGAGCGTAAGATTTTATACAAGTTTTTTGTATCACTTTTACTCACTTAAATGTATATGTATGTAGTTCTAAGGGATTACCAAGAACGATCGAGACAGATAATAAATAACAGGACTTTGATGGAAATAAAATGGTTAAATAATCACTACCCCGTGTGTACTTTGTTATGTTGATAGAAACATCGTTGCGGGTTAGTACCTAACTGATAGTTGGATGGCTATGTAACGAATTATTGCCGAATTATTTTCAAACAAACGGTTGTTTGAAATTTTTTTTAATATCTACAAATTTTTTTTTGGAAAATTTAAATAAAATGCGAAAGACAAATGAACAAACGCATTAAAGAGTACCAATCACTAGATCGGCTTTCATTTCATTTCATTTCCTTTCGCATCGCAATAGAGAGTAGCCCCCAGGTTTCTTAGGCAGCCATCATGCAATCAAATGACTTGCGTCCTGCAGTGGTCCCTTTGTGATACCCAGCTCCAATGCCCATGCAACAGCAGTTACTCCAACGACTTTACTGCGGAATTCAATCAATTCGTCTTCCTAATGAAAAGAAGCAACATAGTTCTTTCTTAGATAGATCAACAGATAAAAGCCGGTTGCCCCATGCATCTCTCATTAATATTCTGAACTACCGGACATTGACACAGAAAATGAAACACAGTTTCCTCATCCTCCTCGTCATGACGACTTCTGGAGTAGCCCCTACTGACCACTATCCGGTTATCACCGTTCCCTATGAACCTCAGTAGTCCTCAGTGTCCTCCGTTTATCATGACCAGGCCACAATTATCTGGATACTGAGCGGGTTGAATTACGAGTTCACAACAACTGGGCAAGTCTGAATAAGTGACTTGTAATGAGCCATTTCAAAGCCAACGAATTGATCTATAAATCTGTCATCCAGACGACCACCTCGCTTGGCAAGCTCATCTGTTTTCTGGTTACCCCGGCTTAGGCTACAGAGAAGCAACCTGTGATGGCTGAGTAGTAGGCTCATTGGCGAATTAGGAGATTTCTCGGGTATAGCAGACGGCTGGGAGCTGGGCCTATGATGATGGGCTTGTGCGAAGAGTAGGGTTATTTTTCCTTCTCGTCTGTTGGTAGTTGAAACTATGTATAGTGCTTTCCCTTCCCTTCTTCCACATTGTTTCCTAATTTCTGTATCCTTCTTTATACTCAAGGCGTCACAATGACCCATAATGATCTCTTGATAAGGGTTTGTAGTGTGACTTCACACCAGCCTTTCCAACTACAATTGGCTTAAATACCCAACTTTGGTGTCCATTAAGCCAAATGTATTTCCGAAGCATTTTAAATTACCGCTAATGTGGATACCAGGGCACGGGGATTATAGATAGATTTTTTGCTTAACTGTCTAATGAAGTTTGAATAAAACTTTTATATTCAATTATGGAATCAATTCTATTGAAATTAACAACACAGCAAAGACCCTTTTATTATAAATGTTCTCTAGCTTTAGACTACTTAAAAGGAGAATTATAAATAAATAAATGAAACTTATTAATACCTTCTTAATAAATTTACTGTTGTATAAGTAGTAAAACTTAAGCAAAAGATTAGAAAAAACACCATTAAAACAATGATAAATTAGTATTTGTATTGTATAAGAAATAACAAAAAACAAAGCATATTTTTGGAGAAAAAACACAAATTAAATAAATGTTACCTCATTCTTTAGAAAACCATACACACACAATTACACAGAGTTTAAAAATTACAATATTTTTAAAATAAATCCATTACAAGGAATAATAGGGAAAAAATGATGGAATAAAAAAGTTTGTTTTACACAAATTATGTAAATTAATAAATTAAAAAAAAACACACAACGACAAAATTTACTCGATTAATAACGAAAACGTGAAAATGAAAACAAAAAATCTAAACAGCCAATTAAAATCGAAAACAAAAAAAAATTATTTAACAAAATTTTTAATCAATTTAACAAAATTTGGAAAAATTTCCATAAATTCTGTCGTTATAAGATTTTGAAATTAAAAGTTGTAAAATTTTCATATAACAAAAACAAACCTGTTCATTTTTCGGAGATTTCAGAGAACTATAATCCATTACAGCATTTGCAGGTAACTTTTGAATTTTATTCCAATCAATGGAAGGACCCTCTACAAAGAGTTGATTACATAAAAACAAAATTTTTATTAAGTAATAAGTCAAAAACCTTCTTGCAAAAAACGTCCAAACAAATCGGAAAATCTGGTCATTTCCTGTTGTAATTCTGGACGTTTTTCAGGCTCGGCCGTTTGCAATAATCTATCCAAATCGTTTTCCAGCAAACGCAAAGCATCACGCTTAGTTACTTCATGAAATTCTTTGGAATCGGAAGGGGCTCTTTGGTGGCCACGTACCTATAAATAAATGGAAATAAAGTTAGGGGAAAAATATAATAAAATTTCGTTATACAAAAAAACAAATGTATAAATTTGTATGTAATTGTTAAATAATTGAGCTAAATTTAAGCAGGTTTTATAAAAATACGCCATCATTGCCACAAATAATCACTCATTTGGTAGGCATTTTTATTTTTTATTTTTAAATTAAATAAAAGAAGTTAAATTAGGGGAAGTATGCTTATGGCAAATAAATCAATGAATGTTTAAACGTTGGTTTAGTTGAACTTTACTTAAATTTAACAGCTGTAAATCAGTGCCCCTTATGTTAATTGTAGTGCAACAAATAAAAATGTGGCAGCACTACGATAAATGTTGTCAAACTCACATGGTTTGTATTGGCAGTTTAAACGCCCAATTGTCAGAAGTTTTTTGTTTTTAGAAAAACAGCACATTTTCTCAAAAATTTCAAGTGGGTGCTCTACGCACGATCAGTCATAATTCGCACTGCTAGATTACAAATTTGCACAATGACTCTCGTGATTACCGTTAATGATTTATATTAAAATAATGATAAAAAAAAAGTACAAACTATTTTTAAGTAAATCTTAAAAATCAGCTCAGTTCAGTGTTGTTTGTCTGCCTTCGCGCGTTTAACATTTCTCTCTCGCATTAGTTCAGCTGCATCGTTTTGGATTCATTTGGTGAAATACCAACTTAAGAAAGGGTGAACTGAAACTTGAGGTTTAATTCACTTTTCAAAAGATTTAGAGCATTACATTCGACCTCAAGATCATGAGACGAAATTAAAAGGTAAAAGTGCTATATGCAGCCAACTGTTCGCTATATCATATGATTTTGGCGCCATCATGTCAAAATCCATTTTTCGGAAGAATTTTTGTACAGTTGCTGGGAAAAATAATAGATAGATTTTGCTGATTTTTAAAACTGAACAAATCTCATATACAGAGAATATTTCAGCGCAGTTTTCTCAAAATATAAATAGTTTATTTTGTATGGGCCCTATTGTACCAAAACCCACCTTCCAGAGGTGTGTAGGTAAACATTAAAAGAGTTTTTCGCCTTTTGGTATTACATCCTCTGGAAAATTCAGGTGCAGTCAATAACTGGAATTAGGCAGAGTTAAAAAGGACAAATATTTTGAAATTGCAGGGATTCTATCTGGTACCACGGGAATCAGTTGCCACAGGAGACATGGCTTTGGTTGAGACATGACGGGGATCACGTGGTTTGTATCCCAAAGTCGCGTGAATTGAGATCTTAAAAAGTCAGCTTAAAGGGCTGATTTTCGACCACTATGGGGAATGTTGGTCCTATTGGCGGATCTTTCTAGATGCTGTTGCTATTCAACACATACTGCTAGCATATTCCAAAAGCAGCAGAGGTTGGACAGCCCTAGCTCCTAAACAAGGGGCGATTGTAGATTTTTGAATGAGCAGCAGCCGTATTCTGTAATTCTGTAAAGCTTAATCTCGATCGCTAAAATTCCTAAGAGAATACAAAATTTAAAAATCTTAGCCATGCCATTATAAGCTTAAATTGCGTCGAATTAAATTTTTAAAGCATTGCCAAACTTAGAAATGCACGTTACAGAATTGCATTCGTAGCCAAAAATCGCTAAATCAGCTTTATAGATTTTTAGCGATAGAGATTTAGCTTTAGCAAATTACGGAATACGGCTGCAGGTTGCGCTAACACACGCAGAGGCGTTTGGAAAACTCATTGTTTGTCATTTAGTGGATGAGACCATCGGCAGTTGCTTATGTAGATCTTACTAAAACCCTAAATTCGGGCGAACATTTTAATACAATTTCGATAAGAAAAATTTTTTTTAATAAAGCAATACCAAGGCGAATTCATTACAGGTAATCTTGGTACTAAAACAAGTACCACTCAAGGCCCATCTATCAGGTATGCTTACTTGTATAAAAACAAAAAACGATTCTTTTTAGTTGTCAAAAATTTACTACCGCATATACAAAGCAAAAGGAAAAAACGTGTATGTGTGGCATACCATAAACGAAAACAAACGTATACATGCACATGTAAGCAAAATGTAAACAACTTTTGACAACTAAAAAGAACATAAACAATGATCATCAGGCTTCTTGCGCAGACCTTTTCAATGGGCCTTGGTACCACTCGTACAAAAACCACAAGCAATTTGTTTTTTTGTAAAATCATTGTACATCGTCAAAAACAGAAACAAAACAAAAATAATAAACAAAATGTTGACATCCAGCAATGATAAAGCTAAAAAAAGTTTTCAGCAGGGCTTTTAAGACCACCTGTAATGAATTCGCCTTAAGCAATACTGGCAAGAAAAATTAAAGATGACACAGATTGACAGTAATAAAATGTCAAAACATGTAAAAAAAACTTGAAATTGGAAAATTTAAATGAAACAAATTGTGATGATTTGGGAAAGAAAAAGCATAAAAGAGTACTAATCACTAGATATGCTACCATTTTCATTCGCATTGCAATATAGTGTAACCCCATAGTTTAAATCATGAACCGATTTTTTCATTTTTTATATTTAATAATCTTTTAATTAAAAAATATCTGCGGCAAATTTGGTTCTCCTAGCATACATACATATAATATGGGTGCCATTGTGCCAAATAATTATTTTGGGAAGAAAGAAGTAGTTACTTGTTTAAAACTCAGTAATTTTTAAGCCGATTATGTTAATTTTCTTTACTATAATAAAGATGAAAGTGAGGAAATAACAAGAGATTTCATGAAACCGGTTAAAATTGCTATTTGTTCAAAAAGGCAACCTTGCGAGACTTGTTCCATGAAGCCCTTTTTTTGTTTGTTAGAAAAGTCAACACAAAAATAAATTATAAAATATTAAAAAATATATCGTCAGCTCATAATTGGTTTGACCTAGTGACCGTTTAAAAAAATTTGAGTTAGGTATGGCGAATATACATTTTGAATACCCCCTCCTTTCTGAATTCAAAATCTATTTCACGAAATTTTTTATGGTTTCTGAGATAATAAACATTAATTTTGCTCTAAATCAACTGTTTTAAATTATGTTAAGTATTGTTTTGCTCTACACTCCCCTGTTTGGCGAATGTGGCAAATGCCTTATAGAGAAACGTAAAAAATAAATTTCACTCTTGCTTTGCCGTAAGAAATAGAAGTAGTGAAAGCAAAACAAAAGACAGCAAGAAAATATATGTCACTCTTGCTTAGCTTTATTGCCATAGGAAAAAAAATA
Source organism: Pollenia labialis (assembly GCA_949318255.1). NCBI lineage: Eukaryota > Metazoa > Arthropoda > Insecta > Diptera > Polleniidae > Pollenia > Pollenia labialis. The sequence goes on from OX439140.1 coordinate 130,392,331, forward strand.
GTAAAAGCAAAAATAAATTTTAACAACTCAATACACAGCAGTTAGAAGTATACGTATGCAGCACAAAAAGTTGCTTTTTAGAAATAAATTTAGAAAAGTGGCGAATGCAGCACAAAGCAATAAACAATACTATTTACATGAATGTTCACAAAAAGCAGGAATGAAAGTACAAAAAAAGTATATCGGGTATATTCTCAGAAAACATTTAAGCCTTTATTATCGTTTTTCTCCACTACGACTCTTTGGAATATGCGCCAAACCAACAATAAGCTGACGATATGTTAAAATATGTGTTTATAAAGCAAAATTTGTTTTTAAAAATGCTTAAAAACTAATTTGCTCAGATAATTCCAAGAATTGTTGTGGATTTTTCGTTAGAAATGCGAGTAAGCGTTAACATCGGTTTGTATAAATGAACAATGCAAGTTTACGAGTCAAAATTGTTAGGTTAATTTACTAAGTTTGTGCAAATTAATTATACAATATTTGATAGTTCATTGGCGAGGGCGTAAAAAGTCACAGTTTGCACAGATTACGAAACTTTCAACCGATATCATAAATTAGTGAATGTGTTAATGCTGGTTTAGCTGAATTAAACTTAAATTTATATGTAGTTTAAAGTCAACAGCTTAATCAACGTCCCATGTATTATATGTATTTTAAAAAATAACATGTGGCAGCACTACAATTAATCTTGTTAAATTCATATGGTCTGTGTTTGTAGTTTAAACGCCGAGCTTTATGGGTTTAAATATGGTTTATATGTTAACTGATTTATAGATTTGTTTACTAACTCTGATTATTTTTCACCTAATGTTAATAAATAATAAGAAGACTTCAAGTGGTAAAAATTAGAGGCAATTGTGGTTATTTCGTTCATATCTCAGCCATTTGTGGACCGATTTGGCTGAATTTCTGAAGCAAACTATTCTGGGCAAATTGTGATTTAAATATATAATCAATTTCACTACTAATTCAGCTAGAACAAGATCCATCTTTCTATTTTTTTTTAATGATAAGCAAACCTTCCCCTTCTCCTTCTTTTTTTATTAAAGAAAATTCATCATAATTATGTACGAATTTCCAAAAACAAAATTAACCTGCTTGTTGTAAGACAAAATTAAATAAATTACAAAGCATAAACAAAATTCACTCAAGTGACAAAATTTTAAATGAAACCAACCAACAACTTTGCTGTTGCAAAAACTACAGATGCACGTTAGTAGAAGAATTAACGTTTCAGGCAAAACAACTTTAAAAAAATACAAAAAATGAAGTGGCATAAATTGATAATGCGGAGCTTAATTTATGGATTGTTAATCCTTACAGGAATTCAAGCCAAAATTATCAAGAAAAGAGGCGTAATGGACAATTTCAATGATGGTTTGAAAGTGGCAGGACAAATGTTTGGTAGGAAGAAACAAAGGAAAAACTTAAAATAACAAAATATTTAATCGAATTAAAAATTTTCTTTTAGGAATAAATACCGCGGCTGATGTCGCAAATTTAGTGGCAAAAGCTTTTTCCAATAACAATAATAATCGTAATAAAAACGATTTATTTTCGCTAATACAAAAAGGTCTGAAACTTTCTCCGTCCCAGTCCAGCAACTCAGAGGAAGGAAAAAATGATGAAACTCAAAACAATTATGAATCACAGGAGAACCAACAGCAGTCGGAGCAAGCAACGGAGTTTAAAAAATTTCAAACTAAATCATCAGCCGATGCACAAACTGAAGAATCTGTGGGAGCAAATTTTGGTACTTCAAATCTTATTGCCAGCATGTTGCGATTAGTGGGTTTTGATGCTACCAAATTGGGTGCTTTAGCTATAAATGCCCTGATTATGATTGCCTCAGCAGTAAGTTTTTAGATTTAAAAAAAAAAATGTTTAAAAATAAGTTTAAAAAAAACTTAATTTATATTTATCAGATTGGCAACACCATAATGGGCAATACGCAACCCACATTCTCCAAAGTTAATGGTGGTCGTTTCTTAAAGAAAAATTCTTCATATGGCAAAAGTAAAAACAATGAAAACGTAGATGAGGAAAATGCTGAAACCGGGCCTGAAGAAAAATATTCTTCCAATGATCATGAACCCAGAGCGGTGAATGATGCCACCACTATAGAATGGTTTTTACAAAACTCTTCCGGTAAAATGAAACGAATACTTAAGGATGCCACCCACAACGATTTAGCCAATAAAATTACCAATATGATAACAAACTATGAATCAGAAGAGGGTCAGGCTGCTTGTCTAAAAATGTTAGTGTGTAAAAGTTCACCATTTATTTGGGGTATGCAGAAATCAATAAGAAAACATATTCAACCGAAGGATAACAAAGAAAATGAAAAATTGGATGAAGAAGATTTTGTTGAAAAGTCAGATAAACGTTTATTTAATGTACAAAATTTCTTTACACATCTACCCAGTGTTGAAGAGTATCGGGAAAACGGGGAAAAATGTGAAAAATTATATTCGATTAATTGTAACACAACGGATTTATATGATAGGAAATATTGAGGGTTATTAGTAGGGTCGTTCAATATTTTCCATATTATTATATTGATTATTAGATACTTTTACCATTAATTTGAAAAAATCTAAAATAAATTTAACTTTGATCTTTATTTTATGGTGTCCATTATTTTGCAGGGACCGAAAATAACAGTTATATTGGAGTTTTAAAAAAGAGCATATTGAAGTAAATGTCAAAAAATGATTCAATCATATTGATCCTTATGAATTTGTCTATGATAAAATATATTGATTTTTAAAATTTAGATTTTAATTTTTTCAATCAAAATTTACAGTTATGTTTTGATTTTTACTTTTTTTTTATTTTTTTTGAACTAAAATAACAGTAATTTTATGATTTTGGACAAAAATAAGAATTTTTTCAAGCAAAAATAAAAGTTATTCTCTAAAGAAATGTACGTGTAATAATAATTTAGTTGACTTTAAATGTTAATTTTAATGTGTTATCATCAGGGAAACCAGAAATATGACGAACTTTGGAGATTTTACCTTATTTGAAAACGATGGGCCGTCGTCGGCTCACAAAAACAAAGTTATGTTAAGAGGTTAAAATTTATATAAGAGTTATCTGCGCCGTAAATGTTGGAAATAGAAAACTATAAAAAATGTAAACAAAAATTGTTTCCAGTTTTTCTTTTGTTAAGGTCTTGTCTTGGGTCTTGTTTGTTTTATTAAATGTTATCAACTTTTAGTTTATGAAAAACATAAAAACAGAAAGTGGTAAATCGCTGAATTTCCCCATAAACCGCTGATTCAGCAACACTTTTAATATTTCAAGCTTGAAATGTCAATTTAAAGTTGAACAATTTTAAATTTTTTTTGACATTGCACTTAATTTTTTATCGATAACTTTTTTTAAAATTTGGACAGGTTGCTATTTATCTAAATACAGCTGAGCTCTTTGCACTTGGTAAATTGTTCTATAACATTATATTTGTAATGTACACCAAAACTTGGACAATGCATTTAAAATGTAGTGTCATAGGGCCTTTACGTTGGCTCTTCACCTGACAATTTTTTGTCATAACAAACGTCAAACTTCATATAAAAAAAAACGCTGACAAAAATTGTATTTTTTTTATATAGAGTTTGACGTTTAGTATGACAAAAAATTGTCAGGTAAACCCCATGTTAGGGACGGTCACTAAATTGTTTATTAATGTCATCATTTAAAAGGAAGTTAATACTATTTATAGACGGCAGCTTTGGTCAAATGTAACTGATTTGAAAATAATTTAATTTGCAGTAAAATATATTTGGGGCGAATTTAAACTTAATACCAACATAATTAGATGGTTTACGGACACAAAGAGTCGTATTTGGAAAGAAGTTTTTATAGGGAATATGTGAAATTATAGACCGATTTTCACCATTTACATATGTAGATTGTTGCATTCTTAGTACAATTAAAATGTATTTAACAAATTTAATCAAATTATCTACAAGACTGCAACTTGTACTATGCGCACAAAGTAAACATGGACAGGAAACCATCCAGACGGACGGATGGACATCCTTAAATTACTCTAAAGTAATTCTGAGTCGATCGGTATACTAAATAATTGGTCCATATTTTTCTTGTAGGACGAAAATATTTAATATGTATCTAAATATGCCTCAAAAAGGCAAAATATGCGCTATAAACATAAAGAAATGCTGCAAAAAGGCGTTTTTAAGTAAAATATGCACTAACAAATCGATGCCAAAATTTATAAAAAGCTCTAAAACGGATAAATATATTGTTTGTGCGTTCATTGGTCGCATATTTATGGTTTCCCTGGTTATCATCATTAGGATTTCTTATGCACATTTCAACAATTATTTAAAGTCAACTAAATTATTAAAACCCGTTCATTTCTTTAAAAATAACTTTTATTTTTGCCCGAAAAAATAAAAATCAAAAATAACAGTTATTTTTGTTCAAAAATATAAAAATCTGAAAGTAACTGTTATAATTGTCCGAAAAAAAAACTGTTTTCATCTGACTTTTATGAAAAAAGGAATAACTATTATTTTGTTTATCTAGTACCGATTTCGGAGTGCCTCTTTACTAATAAAAATAGCTCATATAGGACTCTAATAAACTGTAATCTTTGGAGATCTGCCAGTTTTAGGTCACGTACAAGCTTTAAGTATTGCAATTTTCTTATAACTCCCGATACTTCAACGCCAATCTTCTAGGTGAACCATGCCAAGAATCCAAACTACATAATTCCCACTGCAACTGTTCCAGTCAATTTTAACCGATAAGCTCTTATATCATCTAAAGAGCTATGCACTCTCCCGTGCATAAAATTTCCCCCGAAAATATTGTCCCCTTCCTAGAAAAAATCATGAGGAAAACCCAATCCATTTTGCATTTCTACACATATGGCTAATAAATCAGTGAACGTTTAAGAGCTGGTTTAGATGTCCAATTTTATGCATTTACACATTTACTGATTTAAAGATTGGTTGGTTTAAACACATTTTAAACCAAAAAGATAGTTTAACTTGATCTAATTTATTAGCCCTTAAAGTTTAAACTGCGTATATTGCAAATAATTTTAACGTTTATTTATTCATTTTAATTAAAAATGCAAGTCATTGACATCCAGACAAGTACATTTGTGATTTTTAAATTTGATTACTAAACACAGTGATACACTGCGAAGAAATGTGTTTAAATACTAAAACACACCTAAATTGATTTAATAGGCAAATAAAGTATAAATAACTAATTTATTTCAGAAGCAAATAACTTACAACTTAAGGTATTCAAATTATGTGTAGCAGCTCAGTTTATAAGGTATCAATCAAAAATGTAAATCAATTTAATTTAAATATCGACAAATGGAAAACACTGAAACTTATTTGTTACACTAGTCGGAATAAGTATTTTGACGATATAAAAATCGATTGATTTTTAAACGGATTTGTTAAAAATTCTTGTTTATTTGTTCCTTTTTATTTATAACTTATACAAACTTAAAAATAAGCAAACAAATATTATTTCATAGAAACTTAATGAATGATGTAAAAAAATCAAAAGTAAAATTGCACGATTTTTATTTCGTTAAAATACTTATGCCGACTAGTGTAATTTAAATGTGTATTATTACACAACAGTTACAACAAAATCATTACATGGCATACGTAAATAATAATTTGATTTGGAAAAAAAAACAATTAGGGAGTTCACAATAGCGTTTTAAAATACATATGTGTAACGTTTTAATTTTATAATCTTTGTAAACTCCATAATAAAAGAAAATTTACAAACAAAAAATTGTTTAGTTGTGACTGGAGAATAAACTAAATGAGTTTACTTTGAAATTTTTAACTTAACCATCATTCTTTAAGTTAACTAATCATTAAATAACACCGTACTTGTTGAAAAACTGTCAAGCGGGGCACTCAGCGGTTCAAACTAATTCGAGTACGCTGAATCCAGTGGTGCTAACCGTTTTTTTAATATATCGACCCCTTTGCGCGAAATTATCGTATGTTACAAATACCAAATTTTACAGGACAGCCATTGTTCTACTTTTTTCTGCTTTCACTAGCAATATAAAAATGAAAATATATATGTGCTTAGATAAGATAAGGTAAGACGAAGTGGAATTCGCCTACAATATTTTGCCAGGTGACGTCTCTTTGAATGTAGAACAAGATGTCCACAAAAACTAAATTTCAAAAAAATTGGCATATACGATAATTTCGCGCAAAGGGGTCGATATGTTGTGCAAACTTCTCCAATTTCGAAATAACGGTGTATTTCGAAAACTAGATCTAACCTAATAAACCGTTAAAACCACTGGATTCAGCGTACCAGAATTAGGTTAACCCTCCATGTGCCCCGCTTAAACAAATTTAAATAACATTTTGAATGTTTTGTTGTTCTAATAATATTAAATTCCTACACAGAAAAAATTATTGCCGAATTATTTTCAAACAAACGATTGTTTGAAATTTTTTTTAATTTCTACAAATTTTTTTACTGATTCAATTAATATTTTTGTTTGATTTTTATTTAACCAACAAAATTGTTGACAACTTTTCAATAATATAATATACGCGCTATTGGTTTTAATTTTTCATAATTTTGTATGAAATATTTAACGCTCTTTAATGTTGTCGTTTTTTGCATTTTTTATTTGATCGTAAGCAGCACTTCTTTATGTGAAATATAAGAACAACAACACAAAACACATACAGTTTATTTTTGGACGCTTTAAAAAAGTACAACAAGAAGAAAGATGATAAAATAGCGCGACGAGGTTATTAGTAAAAAAACAAAAAAAATAGCAGGTAAAAAAAGGTTTCATTCTTTTTTAAACAACAGAAACAACAACAACATTATAAGAAACAAAATAAATTTTTGGTTGGTTTCAAAGTTGGAAAAAAAAGAATGAAAAACAAAATCCCGTATTCAATTTTTGAAAACTGTTTACTTAAATACCTACATCAAATACAAAAATAAAATGATGACGAAAAACATATCGAGTCGGTCTGCTGCCGTTGTTTGTTACATTTCTTCTTCTTTAGCCAAGGAAAGGATAGAGCAACAGTGAGTGATGAAGAAAAACATTGTGTGTATAAACAAGACTTCGTTCAAAAATTATTCCAACAAAACATGTGTCTTAAAGCCACCGCCGCTCTGCTTCTGCCTTCATCATCTCCTTCAGTGATAGCTTGGGTGCGCGTCATTGCTTGTGCAAAAAATTTTTGTTTGATTCAGCAAAATTATTTGTTTGAAATTTATATGAATTTCAGTAAACTTTTTGTTTGATTCTGTAAATTATTTGTTTGAAAATATCAGTGTTTTTTTTAGTAAACAAAATGCAAATAAATTGTTTGAATATGCGAATTTGTTTGTAGGACCGATTTCAGACAAAAAATGTTTTGATACTACAAATTTTTTGTTTGAATTCGAAAAATAATTTTTTCTGTGTATATAAAATCTTTATTCAGTCTACCCCTAATTGAATGAAAAAAAAATATTTTTATATTATTTTTAATAATTCAATTCGTAATAGATTGAATTTAAAAAAAATAAAGCATTCTAAACACAGTTAATATTTAAAAAAGTAAGAGTGCTATATTCGGCTGGACGAATCTTTAATACTGTTACCGCTACTCCCAAAACATCATAATTTAATTTAATTTCAACTATTTCAACTCCGAAAAAATGTATAATACGTAAGACTTACATATGTCATTTATATTTTTTAAAGAAAGTTAATTGTCAAAAAGCGTCTTGGCTTTTTGTAGAAAATTTAATTAAGAGGTGACCTAGACGTGATACTAAAAGCCAAAGAAATTTTTTATACATCCAGTAATTTTCATACAAAAAAGTATGTAAAAATTATTTAAACCTTCTATCCGACAGCCAGGCCGCTCTTAGGACACTTTCTTCTTTGGAGATGAAGTCCAGGCTGGTCATGGACTGTTTTACTTCTTTGAATGAGGTAGGGAAACGCAATGACTTGAATTTTTGTTGGGTTCCCGGCCATGAGGGAAATGCGGGCAACGAAAGGGCTGATTGATTGGCGAACAGGGGCGCTCGTCGTCCATTTATAGGCCCTGAGCATGGACGTCCACTTCTGGATTAAGACAGTCCAAAAGATTTGTGACACTGTCCCTGTGCAAGGCTGGCAAGTTTCTGCTGCTTGAGAAGGCAAAACTTAAACTGCTTGTTGGCCTATGCACGGGGCACTGTGGTTTTAGATACCACCAGTTTAAAATGGGTAATACATCGACCAAAATATGCAGATTTTGTTCGTTGGATGACGAAACGTTGAAACATCTGCTCTGCTGCTGTTTCGCCTTGGGGACTTCTAGGCGGAAATTTTTCGGGGGTCAAATAGTGGACGCAACTAATGTTTATGATCTTTTACCGGGCAGGGTAGTGGGCTTCATACGCACCCTGAACCTGACATGGTGAGACATATGGGCTACACAAAAGATCCTCTGTGGGTCGTGGTGCTTATAGCCTTCCTCGTAAAAAAAAGGCGAAACAAAAATGTTCATTAAATAGTCGATAATATTTTATATAGCGAATGTTCTTTTATTTGAAGAATTCTCGAAATTTTTTCGACAATTAACATTCCAAAATGTATAATACTTCTTACACAAAAACATTCGAGTTTTTGTCTTTTTTGGATAAAACTCCGGAACATAAAAGAGCGCTAGATTTTTTTTTATTTCTAGACAAATCCTCGAACATTTGTTCTGTTAACAGTTCAAGTCCTGTTTTTTCTTTTTTATTTTTTAAATTAACACCAAAGGTTCGATAAAAGTATGTAACTACTTTGATCGAGTTTTTAGCGAAACTTGTAAAACAAAGTAACGGCGTTTTTTTTTGTTTGGATTTTATAATACTTATATCTAAGAGCGTGTTTAAAGAAAAAAAAGAAGTGTAAAAAAATTTAAAAAAAATTAAGTGAATATTCGGTATTTAATTTAAATTAGGAATAGAAATATACATGTTATAACTCAATGTTATATTGTTAATAAAAATCTACGGCTAAATGATACTGCTGATTGCATAGATGTATCTCCTATAACGATGTTACACTTTAACCTTAAACTTATTTTCTGCAGTGTTTTTTTATTTTGAGTTATGACGTTGTTTCAGTAAATATGCGATTGGTATGTAAAAACATTTGTTCAATTTTCATTCAGACAAAAGAACTGTGCCAGTCGGGGGTAAAAGCGTTCGACAAGTTCTTAAGAGCATATTGGAAAAGGATTTTAGCTGACATCCTAGCAGAACAATTTTCACGGAAGTGAAGAAGTACGAACAAATGTGTAAGAGGATGCAGACTAACACTAGCTATTCGAAGTAAGAAAGTTTTAAAATCAAAGTTGCATTTCGGAACTAAATGCATTGTCAAAATGTTTATGGTTGTATTTAAGAACATGTTGCCATGTATTACTACAATGCAACACGCGTTTAGGAAAACAGCCTTTCTTTCTATTCATGTACCTAGATTCTTTCAAAAACAAATTTTGCCTTTGAGACGATGACCTTGACAAAATATCTCAAAGCATTTCCAATATGCTCATGAAAGGCTTTCGAAAACATCGATCTACCATTTAAAAGGGTAAAATCTTGGAGGAGAGCGGAATACCTCTTAGCCAAAAAACAAACAAACAAATTTTCCTTTATTTATTCGCACTTAATTAACGAGATTTAAAGATTTTCAGTAGAAGCAAACAATTTAATTTGTTTACTAATATTAATTTAATTTAATATTATATTAATAAAATATTAATTTTCAAACCGCAATTGATATTGATAAATCTTCGTTTCTAATTTTTTATCGAACCTTCGAAATCGATAGCTTTTTGGGACTAAACTGAGCGACATGTAAACAATTTTCAATTCGTTTTTAATTGTCGATCTCGAAAGATTTAAACAGTAAATGTTCGAGTTATATTCGAAGACGTTCGTTAATGCCTATAATGTCTTATAAGGATGCCATGTACTTTAATTGGCAAATATGTGTTGGTGTCTCCGCACGTGAGAGTTATTAAGTTATTGCTCAATTAATACGAAATTGTTATAAATATTGAGTAAAATTAAGGCCCTAATTTTGTAAAACACAGCGCATGCCAACTATATTATATTGAAAGCAAAAATAAATTCCTAAATATTTTATAATTTTGTTGTTGCTTTGTACAGAAATTTATTTACCGCTTTAAAATTTTCAACGCCACAAGCAATGAGGCTTTAAAACCAATGTGAATTTTTGTTAGAGGCACAACAAAATTACAAAATTTTAATGAATTTGTTTTTGCTTTCAATGACTATGATGCAACACTGTCACAAGTGTTTTGACAACAACAAAAAACAAACGCCCATCCATTAGGTCTGCGCAAAATCCATTTTGCTCAAGTTAATTGCTAATTAAGTTAGCTTAATTGTGTATCAATAAAAAAGGTATATCTGAACACGGTATAACGCTAATCTTTAAAAAAAAAAAGCATTGAGTATGTGCTCTCCTGAGGGTTAATATGGTAAAGTATACGCCTTAAAGGTGCACGCTCGAAGGATATCTTTAACGGCCGCTTAGAGTCCAAGGTACTTGGTTAAAACCCAAATGCAGACATTAAAAATGACGCGTAAGTAGTTTTATTTTCTTTCTAGGCCAACTGGATAAGATCGCTCAGCAGTCGAGTCAAGCTGTGTTCTACATAATTAGTAAAAATTAGATATCTTTGGCTTCTTAGCTACTAATCCAGGCAGTCAGGTGCTAACATAGCCATCTATCCGTCACTGTGTGCATTTTAAGCTTGTGTTTAAGGTATACTCTTCAATTTTTCAGTCCAAAGACAAAGCCTACTTAAGATTAAAACTCAAAATCACGGATTTTTCTTAGAGCAATCAGTCTCTTATTGGCAAAAATTCGTTTTAAATCTTATAACTCAGCAAATGTGAAATTTTGAATTCAATAAATTTCGTTAAAATAGTTTATATTTACAATGGCACCCATATAAACCAACAAAACTCGCTTTAAATGTTATTAAAGTATTACAATTGAAAAAACATTTCTATGGCTTACATTTTATGTAAACGTAATTAAGCTTCGAATTTTCTATGTTCTAATGTAGTTTCATAGTTCCATAGTTTTAAAACTCCCTTAAAAAAGTGCTTATTTCCGAATATTTTTTAAATCCGTTTAAATATCTTAAAAAATTAATTTATAATCAGAAATATAATTATTTTTAAAAAGTTTAATAAAGAAAACAAATTTTATTTTGTCCAATCCTCGAATTCCAAGTCAAACATTAAATTTATCAATGAATAAAAAGTCTATCAATCCATAAAATTTTTTTTAATGTGTAAATATTTACACATTCTCGAATATTTATGAATGTATGTATGTCTGTATGTTTATTTGCTTTAAGTTCACTTGCATTTATTTGTTTATTTATGCCTAGTGTTGATTGTGGTTATTATTTATTGTTGATATTAAATCCATGACACATTTTAGATCAACAGTTGCTTCTTTCTGACCACGACCTTAGACAATGCCAATATTATTGTCGCTTATACTAAGTGATACGTGAGTGAGTACATGAATGTAAATTATAAAAAAAAAAATATTTTAGTATATCAAATTTCTTTTGGTATTATCAATTATGAAAACATTAAAGGAAATGAAATATTTTGTTTTAAATGCGAAATACTTTAGATTAAGTATATGTATGGAAAACATTTGTTTAAAAACTATTCGAACAAATGACTATTTCATGTTGTAAAATTCCTTCCTTCATAAAAATAATTTAATTAAAATTAAATTTGATGAACTTAAGCCTAATTAAAATATCAAAATTTGGATTTACATACGTATTTAATAACAAAAATATTTTTCGTCTAAAATAAAATAATTTAAACTTGTGGAATTGTTGTTAGAAGTTGTCAAAATCAATCAACACATAGTTTAAAACGGCAAAGTTGTTTGATAATATTTTTAATTAATATTAAAAATATCATTTATTGAAAAAAAAATATTCACAATTTCAAATTTAACAATTTTTAGTAATCTACATAATCATTTTGGTAATTGGTGCAAAGTCAACAAATGGGTTGTTTGATTTTAGGAATTTTAAATTTTTTCTGTGTATAGACACAAAAGGTATGCCTTTATTAAAAATAGGAACACGTAGGGAGATAGGGGGCAATACCTTCCTCTCAGAAACTATCGAACCGATTTTAATGAAATTTAAAGTATATGTAGATCCATATTTATATGAACACATAAGCCATACATTTTTAAAAAAACAATAGGACTATCAGGGTAGATAGGGTAGATAGGGGCAATTTCTGCCTCACAGAAACTATCGAACCGATTTAAATAAAATTTTAAACATAGATAGATCCATATATTATGGACACATAAGCTATATAAATACTGCGGTGTAGGGTATTATACGTTTATATAACTTTTGTGTTATTTCTAAAAAAAAAATCAATAATAAGCAATTTTTTAATTTTCTGAAATCTCTTTTATTCTTGGTTATTCTAAATCAAAGTTTTATAAGTTAATAACACTGTGCTCGCAATTGACACTTTCTTTAGACAAGCTGGGCATTTGACGTTTTAACATAATTCGGGTACGCTGAATCCAATGGTGGTAGCCGTTTTTTTAGGTTGGCTCTTGTTTTCGAGATAACCGTTTTTTCGAAAATAGAGGAGGTTGCACAACATATATTCGCGTAGCTCAAAAACGGGTTAGTCTATTGAATTACTAAAACAACGCGAAATTCCGCAACAAAATTTCCATATATTTGACCCATCTTGGAGCATCCTAGATGCTGTAGGGGCCAAATTTAATAATTTTATTAAACCGACACGTGTATGTTGAAATTCTTAAATTTGGCTACTGCAGAGCCTAGGGTGCCCATAGATGGGTCAAATATATGATTATTTTTCATCTCCATTATTTATTACAAAAATACCTACCCGCTATTTCCATTCCTTAAGGGGGCTACCATACAACATTTTCATTACAGACTAGAAATATATTACAGAAAAAGCCCGATAACTGCCAAGGAGTCGATCCTAGGGGGATAAACCGACCACCACTAGTTTTATAAAATTCGTCTTTTGTGAATAAAATCAAAAGTTGTAAACAGATTTTTATCATTTATGGCTTGTTTTGTTTGCAACCGACTGTTTCCGGTAAAAATAATCTATATAAAGTGTTCGTAAACATGAATATCATGTTGGTCAATATCATTCGATTGGATAAGAAAATAAAAAATGTTTGTTTTTTTATATTAAAACTTCCTTAAAGCATAACTTATCTTATTTTTTGGTTTTATTTCTTTCTAGTTCGAAACAATATTAAAAAAAAATCGTTTCAATCACTTATGATTTTTTTTATACAACGAAAAAAAGTTCTACTTATTATCCTTTCAAAAAATGCAAATTATATTTAAGAACCTCCCTTCTGATCGCACAACTTTTAAAAATTTCTATATTTCAATATCTGTGGCATCTTATGAGAAGTTATCGAATCGAAAAAATTATATAAGTGTTTCTATTAAAAGAAATTTATCTCGGGGATATGTAAAAAAAAGTGAAATTATTAAGAACATCCATTAAACAAAACATAATGGTATACCTGCTTATTAATTTACATTAAATTTTAAAAGATTATTTATTATTTATTTCAATTATAAAATTCACACTTTTTGAATAATCAAGTGTTTTATTGCTAAGCAAATGTTTTTAAAATGTTTTAAGTATTATAATTAAAAAAAAATTGTAAATTTTGCATCTTCAAAATTTATGGCTCATCCATCAATAATTTCAAACGAATGGACGGACAACTTTATTTGTTGAGATCATAATCAGTAAAAAAATATTAAAAATATTTGCATATATTTAGCATAATTTTTTAGTTTTAAACTAAAAATAGATCTTGCCATAAACTATTTATATTTGGTATATATTTTGTTCTTATTATTAATTTAGTGACTACTCTTTTTGTTTATTCCATTAAAAATTAATCGAACCCACATGTATTTATAATCAAAAGCGTTTAACTTTTAAAATCTTTGGGGTTGATTAGATGACACCTCAAGCGTTTAAATAACAATTAAAACAAATTTTATTTTTAATAAGACAAGACCTTGAACATGAATTTTAGTAGCTTCTGCGTGTTAAGTTGTTTTTTATTTTAAATTATTCGGACAAAAAAGTTCAACGAAAAACACGAACATTTTTATTTAGTTGATAATAACAATGTTAAACATATTCGCAACAAAACTGAAAAATGGTCATACATTTAACTAAAAAAAAGCACAAAATAGATAATAACAAGTAAGAAAGTATAGTCGGTCAAGCCCGACCATGCCACACTTCACCAGCCTGCCAGCCAGCCGGACGGACATCGTTAGTTCGACTCAGAAAGTGATTCTGAATCGATCGGTATACTTTAAAGTGGGTCTAGGACAGGGGTTTCCATTTCTTTGCACAATTGTGCATACCACTACAAACACATATATTTATGCTCTTCAATTCAGTCGTCGGTGTGACTTCGACAAGTGTACATGTTTAGCGGATTCTATATTATTTTGTTTCAGCTTACACTCAAAAATATTGTGCGGTCAAAAATGCTTTTGGTAACATCCAATGCCTTGCGTGCAATATTTAGAGTCTAAATTTTAAGACTTAAATGCAGAGTAATATAACATTTCTATTTAATTTAAACATAATTTAAATTGTTGAAAATATTTAACAGCAAAGCTAACGTAAATTTTATTAAGTAACTTTTTTTAACAATAACATTTACTGCAAAGTTTAAGCTAACGATATGTGTTTTGTTTGTGAAAAAAAATTCATTGATACCTGTCCCTTTTGCTTTCTTTAAAAAGACGTACCTAAATGCAGAAATTATTAAGAAAAAAAATAGCCAAAAGAATTTGTTGGTATTTTGCGTGTAAAAATATTTTGGTTCTGTACCAATCGCGTCGGTGGGTTTTTTCTTTCTTTGAAAACACTTTTCTTAAGTAAGTAAAAAACAAGTAAAAAAAAGTCTTGTTTTGCTTCAATTTATGTGTAAATAACCTGTACACATAAAAGCAAATGTGACAGTAAGTAAAATGTTTGGGTAAGAAGATGTGTTTTATTGATGCATTAATGAAACTTTATATTTTCGCACTATTTTTATTGCTTACTTTTTTATGCTACAATTATTTGACCGAGCCCTTTCTATTCTGTTACGAACCAGCTGATTTGTTTTTGTTATTAAAAAACCTGTGAAATTGATTAGTTGTTCTGTTCTGTTGCGGCTCAGTTTGATAAAATCAAAAACTTGTAAAGTAATTGTAAGTGACCGCAAAATAAATAATAAAAAATACATTAATTAAATTTTATTTCTTCAAATTTATGTGCATAAAAGTTATTGAAATAAAACAATGGATGGTGCAAAACTAATAAATTTGTCATAAATGGCTAATAAGTTGCTACAGAAAAAGTAACTTTTACAATTTTGAAACAGAACGGCACGGAACAGAACAGAAACAGAAAGTAAAGACTAATTCTGCCTTTAACCTTACTAATTTATGGTAACTATTTAACGTAACTTTGACCTGTTATAATGACTTTATACATTTTTGCAGGCAAACTCATGTGTGCATTTGGTATTTTCTAAAAAGTTATGATATACCATTAGCTGGAATAAAAATGTATGCACAGATGTTTGAAGTATGAGCAACCCAACACCGTGAATACCATTTCTATATTACTTACCACTATGAATACCCTAACTGTTTACTAAAATAACTTTTTCACGTTATAATTCTCATATTGAATTGAAAAAATGGTTATTAGAAGAGGAAATTAATGAACCAAAATCAGTTCCCAAACTGAAAATGGAGATTTCAAGTTTAGTAATATTGGAAATTGTTAAGAAAGGAAGACCATTGTGGGATGGTGTTTTTATCAAGCAATTGCTGAAGAAAATTTGGGAAAGGCTTAATTATAATACTAAATTTATAGAGTCTCTTCCCCTGTCCAGTCAAACGGTAGGCCGTCGTACTGTTCAATTAGGAACTTGTGTAGAATTAGGGAAAAAGTAGTAAATTGCTTTTTTTTTCAATTTGTTTAGACGGAAGCAATGACATAAATGATCTGTGTGAACTTGTAATTTGTATTCGATGCGTAGACAGCGAATACACTATTTTTGAGTCAATGTTTACTTTAGAATCATTTTATGGAAATGTAACTGGCACGTTGTTGTACGATGTTGTCAGAGAAAAGCTTCTTTCCATTGTAAACATAAACAAATTTGCTGGAGTCTGCACAGATGGAGCCAATGTAATGTTGGGCAAATATAATGGACTTATAGGCTAATTAAAAAAACACGAATTTGCAGTTCATAATTTTCACTGCATAATTCATCAGACCGCTCTTGCATCGAAATTCATAAATGATTACCCAGCTATGAAGACAGCAGAGGATATAATAAATAAAATTCGAGGTGGACATCAAGCGTAGTTTTAAAATCAGCGACATTGAATTGGTAAAGAATTGCTACAAATTTTTTATCAACACAAAAAATTTTTAATTTTGTACCTTTGTGTTATACTTATAAAATATATTACTAACATTTTATTTCGGCTGTAAATAAATGCATTTTCTCAATTTGCTTACTCTCTGGTACTCACTAATACACAAGCAAAAAAATTTTGGAAATCCCTGGTCTAGGACAATACTGGGCGCTCCATAGCACAATTGTGCTGAAAGATTTAACACGTATTCTTAGCCTCTTTCATTTAGTCCACGAGAGTACACAATTCAGTCGTCGATTATCAAGCGACGAGTGCACATGCGGCGGATGCTTACGTATTTTTATTAAGAATAATTGTCTCTTTATTCACTAATACTAATAAGCATCAATACAAGCACTGTTTTAGTTGTGCCCACTTCTGGTCTAGGACCAATATTTTAAGGTGTTACACACATCAGCACAAATGCATAATACCCCTGCAAATAAAATTGGACCACCTGATCCAATTTGATTAAATGGACTACTCCATGGACTGGTCCGATGTAATGCATGCATGGACCATGTCATTGTTAAAAAGTGTTTGTAGTGAGACGACATGTCTTCGTTTTTAACGACATGTTTTCGGTTTCAAACGAAGTTAAAACTAATTCTCTTGTGTATACAATGGAGTAGTTTTAAAACTACTCCTTTGTAATCCAAAGCTGGGTTATATGGTCCTGCCCTTAGACATCGTAATGTTAAATAGACCATGTTTTCCATACGTTTGGGTTACTTTTGGAGTAGTCCTGGTCCCTTGTGGGCTACATTTTACACGCATGTTTGGACTAGTCCTATTATTTGCAGGAACCCTCTTCACTATTGTGGTGTGGGTATAAAAATGAATAAACTAATTTTTGTATAGTTCTAACTGCCAATTTCACCAAGTTCAGGTTTAATTAACTATCAGTTAAAATTGTCAGAAGCATATTGTTAACTGGAAGCTAAAGTTATAGTAAGTTTAAGCTGATATTGCTGAAATTGGCCGTACATGATATTAAAAATTAAAAATAAAAATGTTTAAGTTGTTATAAAAAGGCCATTCATTTCAGTATTTAGTTAATCCCTAAACCATATTGCGTATCTGTTTTGAAATTCTTATTTATATAAATGCATTTCAACTGATTTATTATGAACCGAAGTTTAATAACAATTTCTAATCAACTTTTGTTATCAGTTTTATATTTTTATGGGATCACTAATTACATTTAATGTCATTATCACTAAAAAAAAAACAAGCTGATGTAACAAAATGATCACTGATATCCCTTGCACAAGTTGTTAAATATCAACAGAATAAAAACAAAGTGCAATGCAATTATATTTCGAATGATCTTTTCAAGGTTATTTTAGGTAATGGTTAAAAAATATCGATTTAAAAACGTATCTAAATACACTATATTCAAAGCTTTCCATCGATGTATGTATGACTAAAGCCCTTTTGAATGCATTGTTCAAGTTCAAGTAAAAAATTAAGTTATGTCAAAAAAAAGGTAAAATTTTTCAACTTAAAATTGACATTTCAAGCTTGAAATATTAAGTGTTGCTGACTCAGCGGTTAATGGGCAAATTCAGCGAATTACCGCTTTTTATTTTTAGTTTTCTCATAAACAAAAAGTTGGCAACATTTAATAAAATTAACAGAACAGGGATGGCTAAGTTGTTTCAATTGTACTTTTTTTGTTGATACTTTTTAAACTAAGATTTATCATACCTTTTTGTGGTGTTTTTTAAGAACTTGGACATTATTGAGGCGAGTTGGCAAAAAATAAATAAGAAAAATTAAACAGAAAAAGAAAGAATTATTTCATATCAAATAAGTTTTCACAATGAATTTTTACAATAGAAGCATTTCCAAATTTTGGAGAAGATACTCTTTTTAAACTTTTTTTTAAAAATTTAAATCCTTTTAATGTTTTTCAAATTCTGAGGAAGATTATTGAACTCAAAACTACCCATATGTTCAACTCTTTGTTTCGTTGTTTCCAAACGACATTTTGCAACGCGGAGATTCATGGTATTTCTTCTGTTAAATACGGTTTGGTTCCTAATAAAAGAAATTGTATGATGACCTATATTATGTATCGATTTGAAAACATACAATTTATACAATCCGTAAATGGGTAGAATAGTTTTCGATATATCCCTATACAATGTTATTGAGGAATATGTTAAGGGATTATTAAAATCGATTTATTCTGAATTCTCTGTAATGATTTTAACTCATTGCTTTTTTTATAGGCATATATAATGGGCAAATAATTCAACTGACTGTGAGTTAACGACTTGTATATAATCAGCCCAGTTTTCTCATTAAACTTGTTCTTAAATTTATAGAGAATACCAATAACCGATGTAATATTCGTTTTCTAGGTCTCAATATGTTTATCCCAGGAAAGATTGGTTCGTAGATAAATTCCAAGATATTTTGCTGAGCAAACTTTAAAAACTTCTTTCCCATCAATATATGTATCTGTTACACATGGCCGAAATCTTAACAATTTGGTTTTATCTGAATTTAAAATAAGTTTATTTAGCCTCACATACTCTGTAATTAACGAAGCATCATGTTCCATATATTGCATGGCAAGAATTGCCAGAACTATTTTTAGACATTGTGAAACAATTAAAATTGCGTGTAGTTTTATAAATTTGAAAAGTGGAAATTTTGTTACTGAAGGGAAAAAGCAATAGCAAGATTTTAACTTTTTTATGTTGTTTTGAAAAGGTTAATTTTGCAATATTAAAGTTTTTTTTAAGGTTTTGTTTAAATGTGCAAAATTCCCATTTCATTTTATTGATAAACTGCAATTTATTGTTGATGGGATAAGCTATTCCTATGCTCATTTCACTGGTTGCTTAGGCCAGATCGTCTGGAAACTTCATCCAAAGATTTTAGAAAAACTAAAGATATTATACAAATAAAACTGTTAAGCGAATAAGAATTATAAACCACCCTCAGGGTTGCCGTTGAAAATTTCAAAAAAGTGTCAAAAAAGGGTATTTAAGAAAAAAAAGGGGATTTTAAAGTAAAAAAAAGGCTCAAGTTTTTTAGTATGTATTAATTAAATACATTAGACTAAAAAAAGTAATTATACATAAATACTTTAATAGTAAATGAAAGTTAAAACTAAGAAACAATTCACAGGTACATTCCAATATGAGTCATATTAACAAAAAAAAGCAGTTACTTTTACACAAAAACCTTTGATAATGTTTATCACTTTTTAGAAATACTTCTTCCATATTTTGTTATTAATTCTTCACTTGGAGTCCATTCTTCCAGCTCCGATTCGAGCAATTTGAGAGAGGAAGCACTAACAAGTTTATATTGTAAGTTCGTTTGTAAAAGCTAACTGAATCATCGCATTGTGCCATAATATAAATTTTTCACGCTTTTGAATAAACGGAAATAAATGTATTCTGTTTTTGCTGATCAATAAAAAGTTTATGTACATTCAGCGTTCTGTGAGAAATGTTTTTCGTGTAATTCGAGGAACTTACAATACGCATAATCGGCCTACTGAAAACACTATTGTAACAACAAATTAAAGACTTTTAATAACAACATAATTCGCAAATTTGAGTCCCAGTTTATAGATGATAATCGACCGGTTAGATCACATCCAGCACGTAGTGAAGTGATATAGCAGCTGTAGCTGAGAGTATAATCATTGATCCATATTTTTTCAAAATTGAGGAAATTTTTAATGTTACCGTCAATGGTAACCGCGCACCAAAGTTTTTTTTTTTTTTGTTTGAACCAGCACTTAGGGAATGATCCCTACTAATGCATTGCATTTAGTTGGAACTAGGAAAATAGGTTATGGGAAGGAGAGAAGAGGAAGTAGTACCTGTGAACATTCGACTTGAATTTATTTATGTTGACAGTGAGAGGGAAGACTTCAGCAGAAAGGTTATTCCACATACGAACAGTCCGACCAAAAAACGAATTTTCCCTGTAATGCATTGTACGATTAACCGGTCAAACGATGGGTTCTTGAGGAAAAACGTGTATTACAAACAAACGGACTGGTTACGCTTGGCCGAGCGATGATTCATGATTGCGAATGGCAAAGGTTGTTGTAATTTGCAAAAGAGTAGATAGGAAGTCATGGCCAACATGTCCATGAAATATGAAGTTTTCATACAGTTATGGTATTAACTGTTCCTTAACCGATAATAAAAATTTTAAGTTCACTTTAAAATTGTTGTGTTTTATTTTACATTATAATTCAAACCGCACGATGAATCACCCGATATATCTATTAAACATTTTTCTTTTTTTATTATCCATGCTCAGCCCGGTCCTGTACGAGACGGATAATCGAGGTTCAACTGTATATTTTTAATTTAAATAAATGCCTTGATCTATTGTATAAAACAAAAATGCTAAATAGTGCCCAATGTTCGATTAGTCGAACACCATTTTTCTCAAAAACAAAATATCAAAAAAAAAAAAAATTGGACTTCAAATTCGTGTTTTCTAGTCCCAAATTATCTATCAACCACAAATTTTTATACAGTTACTCGAAATAAAATCGGTGGGACGAAATGGGTTAATTTAATAACGAATTCGTACTAAAAATAATCCAAAGGTTTAATAAGATTGATTCTAACCTTAAACATTTATCCCAGTGGCAGAATATCAGGGTTTAAAAAACTGCAGTCGAAACCAAAAACTGTCCAACGACAAACGAAAATTTGTGCACAACTTTTCGCTTTTCGAGTTTATTTGACAACGACTGTTTACATTCAATGAACTAGAAGTAAATGAAACAGTTTTTTTTTTTTGGCCAATGACAAATGAAGAAGTGGAAGAAATTGCAGTTTTTCTTCTTTGACTGCAGATTTTTAAACGCTGTTGAATATAATGTTTTCTTCTTTAAAATTTTAATTTGGGTACGCTGAATCCAGTGGTGCTTTTTTTTTTTTTTTTTTTTTTTGTTGATAGGACCAGCACTCAGGGAATGCCCCCTACTAATGCATTGCATTGTGTTGGAACTAGGAAGGAGGATAGAGGGAGTAGTGTTTGTGAACATTCGATTTGAACTTAATCATGTTGCAAGTGAGAGGGAAGACTTCGGCAGGAAGGTTATTCCACATACGAACAGTCCGGGGAAAAAAACGAATTCTCTCTGTAATGCGTTGTACGATTCACCTGCCAATCGACCACATAAGGATGGGCTCTTGAGGAAAAACGTGTATTGCGAACAAACGTACGGGTTTCGGGATCCAGATCCCTAATTTTGGCTAATCATTTTTTTAGTTTAACTCTTGTTTTTGAGATATACCGTTATTTTGAAAATAGAGAAGGTTTCACAACATTTAATTTCGTAACTCAAAAACGATTTAGTTAAGTGAAAACACTAAAAATTTCGAAATTCCGCAATTAAATTACCTTTAAGTAGAGCAAACCTTTTTCTAATATGCGCAGTCGTTTAAGAAACACAATTTCTTAGTTTCTTTAAATAACTTTAATCTTAATTTTTTTCAAAATGAGGCAGGTCAGGCAGTTACTGTCAATGGTGTTTGCTATCGTGAGATGATAACAAACTTTTTATGGCCCGAATTGGAAGATATGGACGATATGTGGTTTCAACAGGACGGTGCCACTTGCTGCACAGCTAATGAAACAATGGCTTCTTTGCGCGACAAATTCAATGGCCGTGTTATCTCACGTGGTTAATTGACCGCCAAGATCATGTGATTTGACACCGTTGGACATCTTTCTTTGGGGTTATTTGAAAGAAAAGGTGTACGTCGATAAGTCAGCAGCAATTCAAGACAAAAGGATGAGATAATTCGGCACATTTACGGCATTGAACCTCAATAGTTTGTGTTTTATTCAAAATCAACATCGGCCCTTAAAATTTAACCACCCTTTATTACCTGGTCACCTAAGAGACAGACCTTACAAAAGCCAATCCTGAACCAATAAAGTATTGGGTTCTATTAGTGATACAATATTGTTTTTCCAACAGTAGAGATTTATGTGATCTTTTGATCTATAGTCCTGGCAATCTACTAGTACATATTTTCAACAGCACAAAGTGAGAGCCGATCTATTGAGTTTTTGCCAATTTCAAGGTTCAGGCAATTAAAGCTCAAGCAATTGAGTTACTTCGAAAGACTTCTTGGACATAGCGGAGTAGGGCTGGCTGGGCAATTTTAAATGTGGGGGGTGTTCTCGGGAGCATGACCACATGCTTAGAAGGAGTTGAGGACGGCAAGGTCTATAAGCCTGCTGTTCCATCATGATCTTAGTTGCGCCTACGCGACTCTTGTCGCTATAGGCGGTGGACGACCTCCAAGTATGTGTGTCGTTCAAAGCTGTCATATACGAGGTCCTATGAAATGAATCCTGCACATACCTCTGAACATACCTCTCCTCGTATATACGTAGGTCAAAGTTTGAATGACTACTTCAATGACCTTCCAAAAGAAACTGTTTCGTCAACATGACGTTGTGTTCTTTGACCGGTAGAATTTTTGTCTCTTCATAAAGATTTGGTTATTTGAAGGCAGCCGATGACGGTCCTTAAGGCTGAGTTTTTCCAGCTTTGATTATTTCTCCACTGGGTAAATGCTGTCGCTTGCCATGAAGAATCGAAGCATCGCAGATAATACAAAAATTATCTTCACCCTTTAGGTGTATAAAGAGTCTTCAAAAACATTTTCCAAAAAAAATATTATTTAAAAAAAGAATTGAAGATACAAAATAACAATGCTGCGAAACTTTGACTTTTAATGCCCGTAATTTCAAAAAACAGATATCTGGTCGTGTTCGTACCTAACAGTTATCTTTACCTTTCCGGTAAAAATAGTTTGGAAATTTCAACGTTAATTTTGCCTACGTGTTTTTTCCTTTATGGTTTCTTTTAAAATATGGCAGCATTTGTATTTTTATTAATATTTTTAATTAACTGTCAAGAAGCGATGGTGTAAAAAAAGACAAGCATGTTAAAATTATCAAAAATTCTTTACACCATAGATAACTATACACAGCTAAATATCTGTTTGTAGAAATTACGGGCATAAGCGTAGGAAAATGACAAAAGGGACATCTTTTTAATCATTTGTATTGAGGTATTTACTAGAGATCCCCGATCCTGTACAATTGGTTCAGAAGCACTGACAATAAAAAAAGTTTAGAACTTTGTTGGATTCCTTCAAAAAAAAAAACGTACTAAGACTGGATTTTCATTATGGCTTTTTTTGTTTTGAATGACTTAAATTTTTTTTTATAAAACTTACGATTTTATTTTGGATCAAATATAGAAATTATTTTAATTTTAAAATTGAATCAAATGCAAAATATTTAAAAAAAAATTAATTAGTTATAGAAATAATTTTGCACTTACACGGCCTAACAAAATATCAATTGGACGGCTCATTTTTACAAAATGTAGTTAAGTATTTCCTTTAATATAAAATGTTGAATTGGAACTATAATTATTTGAAACTTTTTGCTTGCATTTAAACACTTTTTTTAAAACAACTGTTTAATTTATTTCTCTTAAATTTAACACCAAAAAACACTTTAAAAAAATTGTTTAAATTTCTTATGCTTCTGTTTAATTAAACAACTTGAATTTGAAAATCACATTAAAAATATTGAAAATGTTGAAATAATTTGTTTTTTTCTTCTTAAAATTGTTGTGTAGTGCACAATTTTTAATGAATAATTAATTTTAATTATTAATTGAACGATCAATCTGGTCTTCTATTTTTTTTAAATAAATGCGATCATTTTATTAATTAAAGCGCGAAAGTGAGTGCGAATGAAAGCAGCTTAAAATTTTTTTAACAATACCAATATTCGATCAGAGCAATAATAAAATTCTAGTATAATGTAAAAATTAAAAATTTATTTTTAATAAAAACACTCATTTATATGATTTGCTACGCGACTGGAGGAGCTCTTATAAAGTACTGTCGGTTAGAATTCAATAGCAATTGTTGGTGACGTCGACGGAGAATGAAATGTAGCTGGTTGCTTTTTTTTAATTTGTATTGCTGGTGATATTGTTTGTTGTCTTAGTGCAAACTATTATTATTATTAAATATGTTGGTACGTTTCGCACTGAGATAAGTGTAAAATTTAAAAGAATAAAATCATTTTGGGCAATACAACTTTGAAGTTAAATAAAATGTTACGGAGATTTATCTAGGACTTGACCCTGTGTGGTCTTAAGACCGAAGGAATTTTAAGCATCTCTCGTGCATGGTTTGTATGGTCATTCATGTATGTAACAGTTCTAAGCATTCGCTAACCTCTGGCTTAGACCAGATTTGCATTTTTTCAACCCATCGCCTAAAAACTCAAAGAAACTAAAGCTTTTTTATCCCCGCTACATTTACAGCGGGTTTTAAACACATCCACTTTCTGATTTGAAAGGGCCTGACGGAAAATCAGTTGAAAATAGTTATCGTGATATGTTAATGGACTCTATAGTTTACCAAAGAAATGCACCGGTGCGACGTCTAAACACTTGCCATTAAGAAAAATTACTTTGCGGTCTTAACACCCAGTAAATTAACCTCCTTCAAGTACATGGTGTGAACAAAGATTACAATTCTAGCATCATGTGCTTCTTGACTTCGTTGCAGTGATGTTAGAGGACGACAGAAATATCAATCAATCAATCAATATTTATATAAAAAACTTAACTTCAGAATAAAACATTTCGGGGCTTTAAAGTTTCAAATTTTAAAGAGTAAAAAAAATTTTAATAGGATTTCAAAAACTACATTCCATTTTAAACATTTAATACCTTCAAGTAACTGCTTCTGAGGAGAGGAGAGAATAAAATTGTTACTGCCAGCACAGTTGTATCAGCCAACAACCATTTTTTTCATTTGTTTAAATTTAAATAGTAATTAATACTTAATACAATTGAGATAACTATAGTTAAAGAGCAGCTGTTTATATTAAATTCAAGCATTTAAAAAAAAAATAATATTGAGAAAACACTTGAAAAATTAACAAAATCTTATCAGTACAGCCCCTACAAAATTTAAATATTTTCAATTTTCAGTTAAAAAAAAACAAAAAAAACTTTGATTCGAAAAAAGATTTAAAGAATTTATTACAATTAAATTCATACGACTCCAGTAACATGAGTTTTCAAAACAAAAAGAAATAAAAGTTATCACTTAATATTTGGTTATGATAAGACGAAACGCGTAACGAAAAGTGGCAAAAAATTGAAAGGTAATTTTTGTTACGTGAATAGTTCTTATCAATTAGGCAAGTTCAAATGTAAGTCAGGCATTATCTAATTTAAGATTGTTTATTTTATTTTTCTTTTGCAAAAATAAAGTTTGTTTTTGAAAAAAATAAATAAATAAAAAATAATAAAATTAACCCATTTGGAGTCATTAGAAATTTGTAAAAATTAAGATTTCAATTTTATCCACTTGCAAGTACAAAATGGTAATTTATTTCAAAAAATTCATTCATATATTTACAGTTGTTGTTGTAGCAGCGAGACCTAAAGAACAGGTGTTGCTGAGTTGAAAATCCTTGGTCGGCAGCGTTGTTAACTTTTTTATAACGAAAACGCGCTTTTTTCAGCAACTTTTCGTGACATTATAATAAAAGTCTTACATTTTATTTTTAAGAACATTTAATAAAAATAACACAGTTAATTTTTAAAAAAATATTCTATTAATCTAGTAAATTTTCAGGAAAAAGTTCTATAAAAATATGATGTTAATTCCTATAGAAAGGGTGCAATTTAACAGTTTCAGTTTTTGTAAAATTTTCTAAAACTAGCAAATTTTTAGTCAAATTTATTTATTAATTAAGTTTATTTAAATAGAAATTTTTGCTGAAAATAATTATTTTATATATAGAAATTTGTTTTACCAAAATTTCCTATAAAAACACGTTTTTTATTATGTGTTAATAACAAAATATTTTGAAAATTGGAAAAATTTCGTAAAAATATCAAATATTTAGCAAAAATATTTTTATAGAAAGCAAAGTTTTCGGAAAATTTCGTGCTAACTGCAAAATTTATATTAATCGTCATTAATAAGGATGCGATTTTCATGCAAATTCATATTTTTTGAGATAATTTAAAATCGATGTCGACCAATTATCCTTCCGAATCATTAAATTTGCATTAAAATGGCATCGATTGGTTTTTGCATATTGTTGCATATTTTGATTAAAATGCATATTTTTGCTTAATTTAGTTTTAAATGCATATTTTAACATTTTTGAGCGATACAACATGTTTTTTAATGTCCATATTATAAAAAAAAAGTTTTTCATAAAATTTCAAAATTGAATACAAGAAAAATATTCTAAAAAAATGTTTTTAAATCAATAAATAAATCATTTCGGAGTTCTGCAAGATTTCGACTTCCAATTTGCCTAAAACAATTTAGCCAAAACTGTTGCATGTTTCTTGTTGTAGTTGTTCCTTTGGCCAGAGTGATGAATTTATGAATGTTATTTTTGTCAAGCTAATAGGGCCTACATTTCTTCAATGCAAATAAAATTCAATTTTTAATTACAATATTTTGTTCCCGACGTTTCGCCGATTGTTTGTTACATGTTCCCTTCTTGGCACATGGGTAACACTAAGTTGCAGAGGAAATTAGAAGAAAAATCGATAATATTGATTTCATACGGGAAAAAATATTTTTAAATGCTCCTTCACGAGTTGCAAATTTGTAAAAAAAATGTAACAAGAAGGGGAACCTGGCTAGATACTTTAGAATACTTCGAATTATTGGTGAAATAATAACTAAATTGAGGGATTTATTTCACTTAATAGTCCACTCAAAAGTATAATTAATAATGTGGAAGGATGAATAACCCGACAAATTAATAAAAATTACAAAAAAAAAAACAAATTACGTAACCTTTGCTGATCTGCCCTACTAACTTTGCGGTTTATTCTCCAGGGGAGTTCTCAACACTATAGGGATCGGGTACGTACAAAAAAACATTTAAAAGGGTACACCGCAATGCACAAAAAAACTTACTTAAACAACGATGAAACACTGTCACAATTATGGGATTTCAAAAAATAAAACAAATTTCAACTATTTCTGATTAGGAATACAATGTGGGATCTGAATTAGGAAATTAATATTCTCCATATGAATCGACATACTTCAAGTATGCTTCAACTTCGGTTGACGTTGAGTTTCCATGTACAAAAGCGTTTAAACAGACAAAGGTTTACTTTTGATGATTTAAGTAAATATGTATTTATTTGATTATGCAAAACAAAATTTAAATGATGTAGTTATTTCAATTAAGTTTTAAAAATATTATATGTACCTATGAATAACAATAGATTAAAAACAACAATTACATTTGAATTTTTTTTTTTTTTTTGAACAAATAGAATCTGGGAATTTAATTCTCATGTTAAGTTACATTTTATTATACAAATTTTCATATTATTCGAATGTGTATTCTAAGTCAAATCACAATCCTCAAAAGCTTTTATACGTTAATAGTCATATTCCTTCAATATTTTCCAGGAATATATTTCTCAAAAAAAAAATATTGAAGGAATATGACTATTAAAGTATAAAAACTTTTGAGGATTGCAATTTGACTTAAGGTACGTTCAGACTAATGAAATATTTGACAAAAATATTTGTTCTGATATTTGCTTCAAACTGTGTAAAACAAAAAAATATTTTGTTTGTTGTTCAAACTAAGCTCAAATATTTGACAATTTTTGTTTGTTGAAACAGTTGGCAAATAGTGTCAAATAAAATAAATTAATTCATGTTTGCCATGCGTTCAGACTAAAACAAATATTTGCATCAAATAATTATTTAATGAAAGTGTTCAAAAATGAAAATATATTTCACAAATAGTAAAAATTCGCGCAGAAGCCTAATTATTTGTTTAATTCTGTGGAGCAGCATCTATTATATTGTTAGAACAGGAGTATGTAAATGAAAAACAAAACTGGAAGACAATGGTTAACGGAAACATGGCTAAAATTTGCGAAAAATTGGAAACAACCCCTAAAATATATAATTCGGTTAAAAACAAAATGTCGGGAAAAGAACAAAAAAAAAATGTTGCAAAAACAGCGAGAATTCGCAAAAATTTTGGTATTTCAAACAAGCCATTAAATTGATTAAAAGTCCCTAAAAGTATAAGGAATGGCAAAAATTTGGTAGAAATTACTAAATAAGCAGAAATTCGCAAAAATTTGCTAATAGCAAACCCTAAAATTTATTTGAAATCGCTAAATCGGTTAAAGAACAAAATGTCGGAGAAAAACCAAATAGAAAAATGTTGCAAAAAGAGCGAAAATTCGAACAATTTTAATATTTTATACTAGCCATAAAATTGATTAAAAGTCCCTAAAAGTATAAGGAATGGCAAAAATTCGGTGAAAATTGCTAAATTAGCAAAAATTCGCAAAAATTGGCTAATAGCGGCATGATAGCAAAGTCTAACAATTATTAAAAATCTTTAAAACTGTAAAAAATCCGAAAACTTACAGGAAAAATTGCTTCTATCGGGTACATGGCTAAAATTATTTGTCATTGTTTGCTCTTACAATTTTTTTGTAATATCAAATAAATGTTTGCTCAAAAATTACTAAAATATTCGATTTTTTGTGTTCACACTATGTTCACATTGGACAAATATTTGTTTGCCATCAGATACTTTTATTTGCTCAAAATCAGCTGTTATTTTATTTGACACTCAAAAATATTTTGTGTTCAGACTACGTTAATGAAATATTTGATGTTTGCTATCAAATATTTCATCAGTCTGAACGTACCTTTAGAATACACACACATTCGAATAATATGAACATTTTTTTTTTTTTTGTTTAAAATAAAATTAAAAAAGCAGACGCTTTTTTATTTTTTTTAATGCATATTTTGTAGTTTTTAGTGCATATTTAATGCGCATATTTTCGATTTCTTAGTGCATGAAAATCTCATCCCTAGTCATTAATTAAGTTTCACCAGTAAAAATCGGTTAAAATTTTAAAAATTACATACATAAGAGACTTCAAATCGTTTCTTATCAGTTACATAAAACTTTGATTAAATGAACTTGTTATTCAAAAACAAAGACGAAAAGTAGTTATTAATGGAAGGTATTCTAAACTCAAGATAAAGTTATTACATGTATTGTAAATGTATTAACAACTAAAATAAATATCGTAAATAATGGTAAAAAAAAATTGTGTTGGATTCAAAAGATTAATAATAAAAAAACTGCCATCCATCCGATACCAACAATTTAATTATAAAAAGAACTTCAAGCATTTATAACAACAACTGAACAAAATTATTATAAATAAATAAACAAAAAATTATCTTAAGTATTTCCCAAATACACAAAAAATAATAATGAAAATAGTTATCAACAGATATGTGTAACAGTCTGTATGTTAAAATGGTAAACATTTTTTTCAATGTACACGTACCTGATAAATATTTTTCGCGTAAAATGCAATGTCTTTTACAATGACTACAACAATTTAAGTTGTAAATTTGTTATAGCAAGAAGTTTGTTTCGTTATTATGTAAGTATGTATAGCAATTTTTTAAATTCCAAAAAAAAGTTGACCAATATTTTTCCAAATACAAAATAACTTTGAAATGCTTAAGCACGTATTCTTAAAACAATATCAAATTTAGAGATGTGCAAGTGACATCAATTTTGCGTATCACGCGTGATTAATGCGTAAATGACTCTAGATTGTGATTACTTTTAATATTATTTACGTAAAAAAATGTGAGCGTGGTTGCAATATAAAATTTGCGTGCGTTGTTTAAACTTAAAAATCACGAACAACATCTTTCGTACTTACGAAGACATTTTTAAGAAGGTATTGAATATATTTAAAAATGAACCGAGTTGAGATGTAAACCGTAATAGGGGTCTAAGATTCGCGTTTCATAAAAATAACTTTTTTTAATAAAATTTTTGTGATTGTGGGATTTGAACATGAAAAAATTCTGACGTGTACATGAAAATCGCCCATACACGTGTATTTTTATTTTGTCTCCCCTTTCCGAAATAGTATATTTGGTTTATAGGACATAAAAATAGCTCGTTTTTGTAACGCGGTGTAATACTTGTCATTTTCATCGCACATGCATTCACACTATCAGGCTTTTACATATTACTTGAATTTTTGACATGTATACAAAGTATAATAGTGTAAACTAGCCTTAACAATGCAAATTACATCCTGTTATATTTACTGCATACGTTTACCATACATTAAACAGGGGATTGATTTTAGCATATCTAATTTCAGTATTCCGAGAAGTCAAAATCAGTATTATTTTTAAATGTCGAAATTTAGAACTCGGAATCTCTAAATCCCGAATTCAAAAATCTCAAATCGCTAGCAAAAGCTTTTCCGCGCAGTCACTATCGTTTCTTAGACTTTGAACGATTTCAAATAAATTTTAGAGTCAACGATTTTTTTAAAAATATATGACTTTGCTATCAAGCGGCTGTCAGCAATTTTTGCGAATTTTCGCTAACTTAGCATTTTTACCGAATATTTGCCATTCCTTATATTTTTAGGGACTTTTAGTCAATTTTATCGCTTGTTTAATATATAAAAAATTTTCATTATTTTGGCAAACTTTTTCGAATTTTGGAAATTTTTGCGTTGCTTTGTTGCTCTTTGAGGCAATCGTTGCAAATGAAAAATTTTCGAGAATTGGCCATTTCCATATTTTTGCAATCTTCGCGTAGTTTTTTTTTGTTGCTCTCGTTCCATATTAAAAATTTTCGCAAAATTTTCCTTTTTTAGCAAACTTTCGCGTTGCTTTTGAGGCAATGATCGTAAAGTTTTTACCCTGACGGCTTAAGTAATTTACGTGTTTCTTCATAGATAGCTTTTGGCCGAAGTCTAAAAATAATTTTATGTGTTTGGCAAACTTTTGGTGGACTAATTTAAGCATAAAATTTTAACAACTGCTAATAAAACTTGTGTCCATTACTTTTTTTTAATTTGCAAATTTATTTAAAAAGTATTTTATAAATATATTTTAAAATACTAAATCAGTGAAGAGAACTTAAAACGACAACATCGGACAACACTGCATTAAATATTAGGTGTGTTCCACAAGATCTCGGGCAAGTTCGGACTAATGAGAGTAAAATGAAAATTACTCTCTAAATTTGCCGAAACTACCCAAAATTGCTGGAACGCAAATACTAATGCTGCTTACTTTTCATTATAAAACTAAAACATTTGCATCATTGTTATTTTTTATATTTTGTTTTTTTTTTACATTAAAGATTAAGGGAAATATGTATGCAATAACGTTTTAACCACTTTCATTTTTCACAAAAACCTTACATTTTGCTTTTTAATATGCTTTTTAATTAAAACTAAACTTTTCCTTTTGCTTGTAAATTTCCTGAATTATTTATCAGTTTCATATGTAAACAAAAACAGCTGATTGTTTTTTCCTGTCCGAACTTACCCAAAGAAAAAGTTCGTGCAAATTTGTACAGGAAATGAAAAAAATTACTCTCTTAATTACTCTCTTTATTGCACAAAAATTGTTATGTGCAAGGCCTATCCAACAGGCATTTTGTGTGTGTAAAATTCCTCGCCGTTGTCAAAATCTTACTACTACATAGGCAAAACAAAAGGAAAAATGTGTTTTGTGTGCATGTATGTGTGGCAAAAGACCAAAAAAGTAAACAAAAATATACACGTATAGGCAAATGTAAACAACTTTTGATATCGTTGAGGAAAAAAACAAAAACATCTGGCTTCTTAAGCAGACCTATTGGATTGACCTTGGTTATGTGGAACGCTTTTGGGTAACTTTGTGCAAATTCGGACTTTTTCGTTATGCATGTGGAACAGAGCTATTAAATCATAACTATTTCCCTGAGGATGACCAACAAAGTTGGTCGAAATATTGGAATAAATAAATAATAAAAATTAAAACAAAATAAGAGTTTTTATTTTTATTATAATTTATGAAACAGACCTCAAGCCGAAAAACACAAACATAACACATTTCTTTAACTTTCATTTAAGTCGTTGCAAGACTTCCTGTCGACTAAAACACGATGTCGACTTAAAAACGCCTTGAAAAATATCCAGTGACAGTCAATAGTAATCGATTCGATCGTATCGATGTTTTCTCTTTAACATTTTTGAATAATTCTAGTTGAATTTGCAATACATATACACACATACATAAAAGCATTTATATTTACTGCTTTTTTCATTGTTTTTTTTTTAATTTAAAAGAGCGCAAAAGTGACACGCTCAACAAACATTAAAAAAAAAAAAAAATTTAATTTTGTTTTAAATGTTAGTTAAACAAGTCACTTTTGTACTCGTTTTCTAAAAACAAGCAGTAAGTTTACTGAACTCAAATTCTAAAAAAAAGAAACATTTGGTTAAAATTTTATGCGTATGCCACATTTTTGTTTATTTGAAATATAACAAGAGTGCTATATTCGGCTCTGCCGAATCTTATATACCCTTCACCATGGTGCAATAAGAACAAAAAATTATGTGAACATCATTCTTAAGATATAAATAATTATATTTTGTGCCACGCCCACACTTATCCAAACCGTCCACATTATGTCGGATGTTGTGTTTTAATAACCAATTTTTTGGAAAATATGTTCTACTAAAAATTGCCGATGTTTTGATATACATATAAGTCGTTTCCATAGGTCATATGATAGCCCTAAAATGTAGGATTGTATAAAAATGTTGATGTTTTTATAGCCCATTTTTGGAGTATTTTGCTAATAAATTGCCCATTGTCTAACCGACTTGATTGTTTTATATACCGGCGTGTTAAGGAATAATTTTACCATTTACTTAAGTTATATATACATTTATATGTATAGATATATATATATATACATATACATTTGTATACACTTGTATATATTTTAACAAACTTAATTATAAAAAAAAGAGTGATTTTTGGGAATTCAGTATTTTGGTTATAACTCAGCCATTTTTTAGCCGATTTATAAATCGGCGTGTTAAAGAACAAATTCAGTTAGTTGGGTTATAAAAATTGGACTCGGGAAAATCGATGGTTCCCGAAAGTGGGTATTTAAAAAAAAAATTAATTTTGGTAATAATTTTTTCGTATCTGAACCGATCTTTCCGAATTTTTCAGAAAATATTTTCTACCAAAGATTTCCGATCTTTTGATGTGTAATGGATAGCCGTAGGTCATATGGCAGTCCAAAAATTCAGGTTTTTATAAAATTGTTGATATTTTTTGTACGGGAGATACCACGCCCACTTCTTCAATCCCGCCCACATTTTGTGGGAAGCTGTGTATTGATAACCTAAATGTGTGTACCTTTTGCTCTTGCCGTTCTCCAGATATACAGAAAAAAGTAATAAAAACACAACAACTACAACAAGGGATTTTGAAAAAATTAGAGGTAGTCGCGGTTTTTTGCTCATATTTCAGCCATTTTTGGAAAGATCTGGCTGAATTTCAATTATAATAAGAATACCTGAAAGATACATACACCAATCAAGCCCCCATTATTTCTGGGGGCTTCGGAAAATCCATTTCAACAGACAGACGGACGGACAACCGTATTTGAACTTCGCTTTTCATAAGGACCCAGAATATATATACTTTATAGGGTGTAGGATCAATATTGTAGAAATTACAAACGGAATGACATAGTTATATATACCATAGCTGGGGAATTTCGATTACAATTAGAAATCATTACGATTAGAGAAATAAAATAATCTAATCATTAGAATTTAATTTTTATAAAAATTTCAGATTACTAATTGATTAGATTAGAAATAATCAAAAATATAATCACAATTAGTGACGATTAGCATTTCTAATCAAATCTAATCAAAACTAATCCAAAAAATAATTGATTAGATTTCTTGATTATTTTTGATTAGATTTGATTAGACCAACTATTTTTAACTATTTTTGTGAAAAGAAAATAATTTTTTTTATCACATTTGTTGCTATATTTACATAATGTAACAGTTTTTGAACATTGCATAAAATTGCATACGGTACACCCTGTTGTTGTGTTATTATTAATGTTAATGTTATATAACTGAATATGATTTTTTTTTTGTTTGACTTTCTGTAAATTCGTTATTTATCTTTATGTATGTATATTTATATATGTATGTTGCAATATATAATGCAATATTCAAAACTGTTACATTATGTAAATATAGCAACAAATGTGATAAAAAAATATTTTCTTTTCACAAAAAATTAGATTTGATTAGATCAACTATTTTTAACTATTTTTGTGAAAAGAAAATATTTTTTTATCACATTTGTTGGTATTTTTACGTAATGTAACAGTCTTGAATATTGCATAAAATTGCATTATATATTGCAACATACATATATATTTGCATATGTACATAAAGATAAATAACGAATTTACAGAAAGTCAAGCAAAAAAAAAAAAAAAAATTCATATTCAGTAAGTTCTGTAAAAAAAAGGAAATAGGTATATATATATATATATATTACATTATATATATATTATAATTCACAAAAAATTTACATTAGACTTCATTAATACCAACTTTTCAAAAGAAAAGTCTGACAATGAATTTCGTCTTGGACTATTGATGATGCCTGCAAATGAGAATAGTCGTTCAACGGGTGCTGACGATGTCAATGGGGTGTTACACGACAGGAATGCTTCCTTCAAAACATTATATTTGGTCCAAATTTCAGGGCCGGGATCCGGGTCATTTAAGTAAGCGTAAAACTGATTGCTTATGGCTCTCCAAAACTATATTCCCTATGTTCCGGATCACCTTCGTCGGTACGTAATTTGGATCACATTCATCATCGTCTGCGGAGAAGTCTTGGTCTTCGAAAACAATTGGATCCATTACGACAACTACAATATCGAAAATAAATTGGAAATTTTTGTTTTACATATAAAGTTTGCATTTTGTTTAAATTGTCACGACGGCGAAAAAACAATAAATAAAAGAAAAAAATCCGTGCATTTTTACTTACCAATAATTTTGAACACTTTAATTTGAATAAAAAAATTAACATTAATAATAACACAACAACAGGGTGTACCGTATGCAATTTTATGCAATATACAAAAACTGTTACATTATGTAAAAATACCAACAAATGTGATAAAAAAATATTTTCTTTTCACAAAAATAGTTAAAAATAGTTGATCTAATCAAATCTAATCAAAAATAATCAAGAAATCTAATCAATTATTTTTTGGATTAGTTTTGATTAGATTTGATTAGAAATGCTAATCGTCACTAATTGTGATTAGATTTCTGATTATTTCTAATCTAATCAATTAGTAATCGTCTAAAATGACTAACTAATCATTACTAATCAATTTTTCAGCACAATTAAAATTTCTAATCCAATTGGTAATCATTAGGATTTCTAATCATTATTCCCAAGCTATGATATATACCCTTTTACCTTCGGTGAAGGGTATAACAAAACAAATAATTAAATAGATACATATTTAAAAAGAGTTTATTTATATAGTTTTTTTTTTTTTTTTTGCTAATAATAAAAGATACTAATAACAGTAATAGTACGTACATACTTCTAAGCAAGATAATTTGTTTGTTTATTTCAAATTTTTTTAAAATGACATTTAATTTTGTTTTTGAATTTATGTTTTAATTTTTTCAAAATTGGCTCTTTTCCAAATTTAGGTCAATCTGTCTGTCTGTACCCGACAGTCACACTTACAAATTAATACTTGTTTTTCTAAAATGTTATTGTTTTTCGTTTTTGTTTCAAATAAAGTTGTATGAACGAAAATAACTCTTACGACATCTTGAAACAGGCCGTTAATTTTTAAAGATTATGTTTCGCTGCTGTTTATGTTTAAAACAAAATGGGCTACTTTTAAAATTAATGCTGGAAACTGAAATCTACTTTTAGATAAAATATTTCCTATCCAGAAAATACATTTATTTTTCAGAAAATCCATACGTTTTACTTTTTTTTGTTTCTTTTTCTTTACTTGCATAATCGATTTTTTGACAAAAAATATTGTGCTACATTATATGTTATTTATTTGCGGTGTTTGTGATGATCTGTGCATTGTTGTATCTTGTCCATTGTTGAATTCTTTCTCTCCATGACATCTTCTTTCTGCCTATGATATTTATTTCTTAAGTCTTGGTCCGAAGAATTGTATGGAGTAGCTTATATTCAGAGTTTCTTATAATATGACCAAAGTATACATTCATCGTTTTCCTAGTAAATTCAGTTCTTATTATATGTATGTACATACTCAGTTCCCAGTTTTCGCTGCATATGTGAATTCTGCAATTTGCTTCTTAAGCCCATACAAAGTACCATCCAATAAGGTATTTTCGACACTGCATCTGAATATATAATTAAGCGTTGTTTAGTTGTAAGCCCAACCGTAATTTTCGCAAAACCGTAATTTGACAAAACTTTCCCGAAGTAGGTATATCGAGCCCTAACTGCGAAAATAACGTAAGCGCCAAAACCCAAATTTTACAGGAGAGAGTTTTTTTTACATTATTTCATATAAATTTTGTATTGCTGCCACAACCAAAATTTTTGAAAAAGTTCCCAAATGTGAAAAAATATAACCAAATTTAAAATGCCTTTTATTAATTGAGAACATCATTAAAATTTATTTTAAGTTGCATTGTAATAAAACGGTTATTTGCACTTTATAGTAAAATAATAATTATAAATAAAGAAAACAAAACTAGAAATGTAATTCTCTTACGTATTAAAAAAAATAACGAGAAACTTAATTGAAAGTTTTTATGTATTTGAGACTTTTTTCGTAAAAAAATATTTTTATTTTACATGAGTTAAATCCGTAAATCTTCCATATAAAATTCAGTATATTGAATGTAAATAAATTGAATATTTTTTCATATGCCTGTAATAAATAACAAAAATGGAAATATTGTTTTTCGCTCTTTATCTGTTTTTGGGAGTACTCTCAAATGTGGCGATTTCTTAATCCTTTTGTCGAAATTTAAGTTTGGCGAAATGCATTTTATTTAAATATTTTCTATATCTTAAATATTATAATAACTTTTTTCTCTTGTTTTGTAAATTTTATTTCAAATTAATAATTCTTATGGCCGTTTACTATTACACGATCATCTTTTTCCCCAACGAAAAACTGCACATTAAATTAATTTGGTTTTCTCAATGTCTCATTTGTTTTCTATTCTGTCGCAAAGCTAACCAGCACCAGTGCTGCCATTAGGATACGAAAGATACATTTTTCGTATCTTTTGATGACATGTTTCGTATCTTTTGAATCTGTACGGAAAATGTACAGAAATAAAATATTAGATAATTTTTAGCCAACTAATACTTATTAAGACTGATATCGTTGCCGACACAATATTAAAACAATAGCAGCTTTAATAATGAAGAAAGAAAGCATAAAATGTGTTTTAACATACGATCCACCTAAATCGATGATTACTAGTAGTGCAAAGTTGTTCTGAAGAAATATAAACATCTGTTTTATTTTCAGGAAATTTATATGAATTTTTTGATATAATCGCCTTAGTATAAACGCCTTAACGCATATATTAGTTTTTACAAAGATGAATTTGTTTTGATAACATCCAAAGATAGTTACATACATATAAATAATTTTAAAGTTTGCTAACTGTATTATTAAAAAATTGCATACCTTATATTTATGACTTAAATAATTATAAATATGAAGTTATATGGCATGTGTTCTAGAATCCATTCGAAAGTGGATTACTTCAGCATTTTTGGTGTTCTGCATTCACCTTCACATGTTTTTATTCGTTTTTAATTAGGGTAGTAGGGGTTGGCGAAAGTAAAAAATCGACTTTTTTCAAATATTTTTAACAATAAAAAATTGTATGTAATTCTAACTAATTGCTTTTTATGTTATTTTCCGACAATTTTTTTTTAATCGATTTAGCAATCTTAAATTAGTTTTAGAGTTTTTTTTCAAATCTTGCAATTTTTCGTGAATTTTAGCCATGTTTGCGATAAAAACGATTTCTTCCTGTAAGTTTTCTGATTCTTTACAGCTTTAACGATTTATAATAAAAAGAAGACTTTGTTATCATGCCGCTGTTAGCAAATTTTTGCGAATTTCCGCTAGTTTCGCAATTTTTACCGAATTTTTGCCACTCTTTATTGTTTTAGGGACTTTTAATCCATTTTATGGCTTGTTTGAAATATTAAAAATTTTCGCGAAATTTCGTTATTTTTGGAATTTTTTTTAACCCATTTGGCGATTTCAAATAAATTTTATTGTTTGTTTAAAAGTTTGCAATTTTTCGCGAATTTTATAAATAATTGTTTCAAAATTGTTCTATTTTAAATATTTTGTAAATCATTGTTAAATATTATGGCGAAAATAAACAAATACGCCTTTCGTAACGTACATTCAATGGGAAAAAGTGTATGACTGGCAGTCAAAAGTTTTTTTTGCCAAATAATTATCTTAAAAAACATTAAAGAAATATACATACCGACAAGTTATAAACAGTCAAATTTAAAATTTCTTAAAACTTATTGCCATTTCTTAAAGAAAATTCCATAAATTTTAAAATTATATTGATAACTAAATCAATATAATATCTGTATTTTTAAATATGTACTTAAATATACTTCTGGAAGTAACCAAAATTTAGAACATTAAACTTTTTTTTGAGTTTTTAGAAACACTAAAACTACTTTTGTGTAATTTTTCACTAATTTTCTTAAATCGATTCCGCATGATTTTATGCACTTCCTACTTTAAGCACTACTTATCTTTACAACTTTTAAAACCAAGAAAAACTACGCTCACTTGAAAAAAAATAATTGAAAATCTCCATTGATTAAAACTTCATTTGTTTTCGATTTTAGAACATGGCAAGGTATATTTACACAAGGTAAACTCGTTGGCCCATATGTTTGTCAGCTGTTTACCTAAGTTGGAACACCAATGTCAAATTCCGTGTATATGAGCCAAAATTTGTACATGTGTGCGTTAAATTTATATGAAGACAATTTTGACAATTCCGTTCCACCCGGTTATTTTAATAGAGCAGCATGTCTACACTCCCAAATGAGTCTACCTTGTGTAAATATACCTTGGAACATGGCGTTTTTAATATAAAAATAATGAAAAAATCGTTGTACATAAATTATTCGAGCTCGTAAATAATTGTTTCAAAACAAACGTATTCGTACGTATTATTATTTTAGAAAAAAGTAACCAAAATGAAAAAAATATTCATATCTCCACATTGAAAAAAAATATAACCAATTTTGGTAAGAAATAACCAAAAACGGCAGCTCTGCTTACCTTATGTGCCCATGACATTTAAAGAAATGATGCAAGTGTTGCCAATAAAGCCATTTACTAAAAAAAATCAAAATTGAAAATAATGTCGCTGACGTTATTTTTGCGGTTAAGCCTCGATATATTAAATACCAGAGGATATAATATTTTATTATTTGTCAGATCACCGTCGCACAATGGCCTCATATAAGTTTTTCGTTGCAAAAGCAAAACTTTTGGACCAAATGAGATAATCAAAAAATGTAAAAGGCATATGATAGATTATTGATCAACCTATGAAATGAGCGTTTGAAAAAATTTCTACACCTTTTAGGTGCCCACTTATGGGTTAGCAAAATTTAAATTTGTGGAAAAATTAATTTTATGGAAAGTAAAATAAATAATTTTTTTACATTTTTGATTGTTTGTGTTCTTTTTAAAGGCTTTTATGACTTAAAATTATTCTAGAAAGAATTAAAATTTGTAAAATATTGCTTACAAACCGTAAAAGAAGGTACATATCTGTGTCAATAAATAATAAAGGCTTAAGTTGACATAAGTGATTTTTCATTTTAATACATATTTTTATTCTCTTCTTCACTCACCTAAATTTCCAGTATAAAATGTCATTATTAATAAAACTACACGCATTTATATTTTAACTTACACAATTTACTTTAGACAAAAGCCTTAATATCTCAAAACACGAAATTTCGACATATGCTATTATTATTTATTACCACAGCTATACATATCTTAAATACTAATCATTTTTGAACTATAATTATTTTCTTACTCTTTTCGTGACTTTTCATGCCGCAGTGATGAAATAAGTGGATCGGAATATGCTGCTAGAAAGTTGAAGAGGTCCTCATTTCGACTCACCCTTGATGATTTGAAAGTATTCAGCAATCTATATTTTTTTATAAAATTTGTTTGGGGACTACTGTGCTTCTTCAGAAAGCTCTCCAATTGGCAATGTCTGATATTTAATTATATCTTTGCCATGCGACAGTATTTTATGAACTGACGGGGCCTACTTTTTCTGTAGATATAATTCTGCAAATATTTATGCAGTGTTCGAAGCATATTCTCAATATTTTTTCGAATCAACTTTTACCTTGCAGTTTAAAACATTTAAGATTGTTCCCAATCTCTTAACGATTTGATTGTTTATTCTAGAGATTCGAGTTACAGCCTCATCATTTTCTAAAAATCTCCTCGAAGTTGTTCAATCGTTTGAATTTCCATATCCGTACTCGGGGCAGTCTACCTTTAGCCCAACTTGTTTTGAAAACGTATTCGATTCTTTCTGATCCTTTCCTTATCAATGTTTGATGTATTTTCATCAAAGTGTTCCCCCACTTGTGAACGCGTATACGCTAATTTTAACAAGAACTCCATACACCTTATTCTAGCGTGCAATGGTGAGATTCCATATTAATAATTCTCTTCGTTTGGAGAATCGTTTAAATTGCCGAAGTTCTTTTATGTTTTTTTGCAAATTTGGAATGACAATGTCGAGGTTGTATTGTATTTGTCAGTCAGTCAGTGAATTTAGGGAGCAGAATGTCACAGAGGATATCAGGTAAGCATTACAGAATGAATAACAAAAATCATATTTCTTAACAATAACGAACGAAACAAAAACAATAAGAATAGGTTGACACGGTTTAGGCTGGGTTTTTGAGATCTCAGTTAAACTAGATTTAGTTAATCTGAAAACAGATTTATGCCGCCATTACCAATTTTAACTTAATCCACATCTAAAAAACCCGGTCTTAATGTCATAAATTGCCCAAAATAGCATGCAACACATTTGTTTAACCGTTTCTTCTTTCAAAATTTTACCACTACCAAAAAATGGGGGCAAGGAAATTTTAGCATAAGGAATAATCAAAGAACTTATTTTGAAAATATGGCAAATATAGAAATTTATAGTTTTTTTATTTTCCATCAAAAATTATTTTCCATTGAAAAAATGGATAGTTAGTAAATATTAGAGTATCGAACAACGACTGATCGAGTAATTTTTCCGCCTTTATTTGGCCGAATAATTAAAACAGCCAATTTCGAATAAAGAATAACTCGAACAATTTAGGTAAATTAATCGATTAAAATTATATTTTTAGAAAATTCCACTTATTTAATGTAAAAATATTTGGCTTAGAATTCTATATACAATACTCATACTTTTAAACATATTTCAGTCCATTTTTAGATTTGAGTGTGTGTGACAAATTATATAAATCACTATAAACGTCAAATTCGTACAAAAATTCTTCAGCAGTTATAAATGTGTAAACCATGTACTGTCAGATTATGGGTTACCTGTTATTATCAGACCGTCATCCTTTTAATTACCTCGTTTCTTCCCATCGGCTGGATGTTGACATGTTGACATTAAATCAGGAAAAACTGCGGTGATTTATAAAAAAATTTAACGGAGAATCTCTATCGATTTCAATTTCACTCGATTTCCAGGAATAACTGGCTGGCACCTGTCATCTCTCTTTTTCAATTTAAACCCTTTATTCGATTAATCGAGCAATTTTAAAATTCAAAAATCAATTAATTCCTTACTCGAACAAAACGAAAAGTCGAATAATTGGATACTCTAGTAAATATCGATTTACCAAGGCAAACACAAAACAAACAGTACAATTGTTTTTTTATTCTTTTCATAATAAATATTATCTATCAATAGAATCAAAAAGAAGAACGATCCGTTACCTAGTTTTTGAGATACTGTATCTGAAAGCAGAGCAAATTACCTAAAAATGGTTTGTTTTTTTAACACTGAAAATCAGTCAACTTTGAAGGGCTATATCTTCTGAACTGATTGTAATAAGAGTAGCATCCATATTTGAAAACGTTGGACAATTTTCTGTACAAAAGGTTTATTTAATATTATTTAGGGGCACATGAAATTTTAGATTTTTGCAACCTCACTTGTTCTAGAGACGCAACTGAGCGTCGATGTTATTTTGAACCAATATAGACTCTTGATACATCTTATTTCCTTCTTGTTTATTCCAAGAGACATACAAATTTCGATCAATTTGTCGTAATGTTGTGTGTCAAATGCTCATTCCTAGATAATTGGGTGGTAATTAGATCACTTTTGGTGTTTAGAAACTTAATTATTACTTGAGCGTTTGAAAAAGGATTCATATGTATAAGATTCTTTAATATGAATCTTATAATGATTTCTTAATGTTTTGAATTTAAAACTGATTTATTACTGAGCGATTTAAAAAGGATTCACATTTGATTCAATTATATGCTTAAAAAGGAATCAGAAAATTGTATCACATCTGATTCTTTAAGGTAATGCATCGGTAGGAAACCATTTTCTCACAACGAGAGGACCATTTATGATCGAAAAATTAGCTCATATGTGGTTATTTTGCTCTGAAGCTGATTCCCAAAAGATTCGATTATGATTCAAAATGCTTGCTAGGATAAAACACAATCGTCAGCTCATTATTGGTTTGGGGCATATGTATGTGCTTAGGAAAACGACAAAGAAGTTTAACATACAATTTTGTCAAAATATACCCGATAGAATTTGTTTGTATTTTCACCTCTGCTTAGGGTAGCCAGATTTTAAATTCGGAAAAACAGTACATTGATTACAAAAAAAGTTTTTGATGAAAGCAAAACTATGTATTAAATATTGTAAACTCTTGAACAACAATAATATAAGAAATACACTGAAAAAGTATAACGTCAAAGGAAATATTTATGTACATTTAATGGTATTTCATATACGAAATGACACGATTTGCGCTTATAAGTAAATCAAACACCACAAACGAATCATTTATATTTGACTTAAAAAAATTACTCATTGATTCTGTTATTATGATTTTCTTTTAACATATTGGTAATTAAAGCCATTTTCACCACAAACATAGCATGCAACTATCGTATAGAATTTCAGAAAATATTTGTTTCTTTAATTAATTTTCTGATTTCAAAAATATTGTATATTGTAAGATATATGGTTGTTAATCTATAAACTCCAAAAAATGGTTTGGTTTATATTTTAAAAAAAAATCTGAGAATATTAAATTAAAAAAAAGTTTCATATAAAATGTAAAGTTCTGGGTGCGAAATACGGCATTCGATATCGATTGAAAATATGTACAATACAATTTAAATGAAAACTTCGTTCAATATCGATCCGTAATTTGCCCCCTGTTTGTAAAACAAAATTAAAAAAGTGTTGGAAAAAGAATTTATTTTATATCAGTATCAAGGCGAATTTACACCAGGTGACCTTATCTTGCTACGTAAGCTACAGCTGATTATTAACCTTGTGTCAAAATGATATACCTTTCATGTGGTTCTGGGGAATATTTACTAAATTTTATAAGTTTCGCTTAAAATTATGAAATTAAAAATTTTTTAAAT
This sequence comes from Pollenia labialis, assembly GCA_949318255.1. NCBI lineage: Eukaryota > Metazoa > Arthropoda > Insecta > Diptera > Polleniidae > Pollenia > Pollenia labialis. The sequence goes on from OX439140.1 coordinate 130,436,640, forward strand.
TATTAAATTTCAAAACAAACAATTTAAAATTAAAAAGAAAATGAAATATTTGTTTAAATTGTTTACTACAGCATTGTATTATATTTGACACAACGTTAAAATACTTTACAGTGTTGTTAACGTTTTCAAAATAAGACCACCTTGTATGAATTCGCCTTGATCAGTATATTTAAAACAATTAAATTTTTATTATTTGATAAAAACACTGAAATTTATTGTTGATGGGATAAGCTATTCCTATGCGCATTTCACTGGTTGCTTAGGCCAGATCATCAGGAAACTTCATCCATAAAGATGAAATTTAAAATTAAATTTTAAAATATTTTGATATTTTTTTTTGTCTATCTCAGGTGTGTTAAATTCATGCAGTATTAATATCCTGATATAGGGGGATTCAAACGGTAGTCATATGTCTTAAAATAATAACATATTTAAATAATAATAATTTTGATTTCTTCAGTGTATTTATGGCAAAACAATAAACGCAGCACAAAAAGTCTTATTATTTTGGAATTTTTTTGTTCAGAACTCAACAACTATTTCTTTAAACTATATATTGTAAAATATTAGGTTATTATGACAATATGACTTAATAGCATACCGTTAAACATTCGCAAATGTTTATGACTTTAAAAGGGTTTTTCTTAATATTTTTCCTTTTTGTAGACTAAACCAAAAAAATCAGAATAAAAAAAACAGTACAAAGTAGAAAAAACAGTACATTTGCTTACTGTATTGAATGTTGTGCATAAAACAGTACAATTGACAAAAAATCAGTACATTTACTGCTAAGAACAGTACGTCTGTCACCCCTACCTCTGCTTCTGGCATATAATTAAACGAAGAATTTAAATTTTTGTGAACTTTCACGAATTAAGCACGACAAACAAAATCTTGTTTATTAAAAAAATTTTGTATTCCCAAAAATGACTTTGATAGTTAAAAGTTAATGTAATAAATTTGTCAAACTTTTTGTGGTGTCTACAGCTAAATGTAATTATTTCAGCGATAACTTTCCTGAGTTGATGAAAATCTATATGAGGTAACTGGTTGGTAGTTTTTTTGTTCTTCAATTGGTACGTTTTGAATTTCCATTTGTATTGGACATAAAATTAAACATACAAGATCCTGAGTGAATTAAAATCTGTAAGTGGGATCTTTTTGGTACTTTTTCGTTCTTTAACTGTTATTTTTTTTTAATTTTTATTAATACTGAACCTAGAAAAAAAATCATCAAAGGGAACTTTTTGGCAATTTTTATACCCTTCACCGAAGGTAGAAAGGGTATATATAACTTTGTCATTCCGTTTGTAATTTCTACAATATGGATCCTACACCCTATAAAGTATATATATTCTGGGTCCTTATGAAAAGCGAAGTTCAAATCCGGTTGTCCGTCTGTCCGTCTGTCTGTTGAAATGGGTTTTCCGAAGCCCCAAGATATGATGGGGACTTGGTTGGGGTATCTTTATGTCAGGTATTCTTATTATAATTTTGCTATTGAAATTCAGCCAGATCGGTCCACAAATGGCTGAGATATGACCAAAAAACCACGACTACCTCTAATATTTTCCAAAAATCCCTTGTGTTTGTTGTATTTTTATTACTTTTTGCTGTATATCTGGGGAACGGCAAAAGCCAAAGTTTCCAAATTAGGTACACACATTAAGGTTGCCAATACACACCATTCTACAAAATGTGGGCGGGATTGGAGAAGTGGGCGTGGTACCTCCCTTACAAAAAAAATTAAAAATTGTATAAAAACCTAAATTTTTGGGCTGCCATATGTCCTATGGATATGACTTATATATCAAAATATCGGAAATTTTAAGTATTAAGTATATTTTATAAAAAACTCGGGAAAATCGGTTCAGATACAAAAAAGTTATGACCAAAATTAAATTTTTTTTTTAAATACCCACTTGCGGGAACTATAGATCTCCCCGAGTCCAAGCTTTATAGCTAAAGTAATTGGTAAATTTTTTCTTTAACACGTCGGTATATAAATTTGTCAAATCGGTTAAAAAGTGGCTGAGTTATGAGCAAAAAACCACGACTACCTCAAATTTTTTCGAAAAATCCCTTGTGGTTGTTGTATTTTTATTACTTTTTGATGTATATCTGGGGAACGGCAAAAGCCAAAACTTCCAAATTAGGTACACACATTTAGGTTGCTAATACACACCATTCTACAAAATGTGGGCGGGATTGGAGAAGTGGGCGTGGTACCTCCCTTACAAAAAAAATTAAAAATTGTATAAAAACCTAAATTTTAGGGCTGCTATACGTCCTATGGATATGACTTATATACCAAAATGTCGGAAATTTGTATGAGTTATAACCGAAATACTGGGGTCTATTCACTGCACACGATATCGAGTAAAATTCATCGATATTATTTATTTTGGTATCTTGAAAATCGATATCGAATGAAATGTATTGAATTTGAAATAAAAGCATTCGACATCGAGTAACTCGACATTACAATTATCGAGTTTTCATTCGATAAGCCAGTGTCTATCGTATGCAAAAAAATTCAGTAGTTTATTCGATACGAAAGTATCGAATGCGGTGATTAGACCCCTGATTTCCCGAAAATTACTCTTTTTATACCCTTCACGGAAGGTAAAAAAGGTATATATAACTGTAATTTCTACAATATTGATCCTACACCCTATAAAGTATATATATTCTGGGCCCTTATGAAAAGCGAAGTTCAAAATCGGTTGTCTCTTATTTAAAAAAAAAAATTTACCAATTTTATTTAGTTTTTGTCTAATTGCTGTGTATTCTGCTCGCACAATGGTGAAGGGTATATAAGATTCGGCACAGCCGAATATAGCACTCTTACTTGTTTGTTTTTCAATTGGATCTTTCTAATTTTTTTTTTTAAGTTATTGAACATACAAAATTAAATTAAACATTCATGGACTTGAGTGGAAGATAGCATATGGACCGGATGTTAGTCCCTAGCCAAATCGATACACTAAGCCAGAAAGAAATAACTGCTCGAAACATCTAAATTTGTTTATATTTATATGTGTGTTTTCTTCATACATATTTGCATAAATAATTATGGTCGAATTTCGACTACTGGACAAACACTAGTAGTGTCTTTATATACTCTAAAATATTCAAAAATATATCCCATTTGTTTAAGTTAAACCCAAATTAAAAAACATGCAAAAGTTTTTGAGTTTTTCAAATCCACTTCATGTCAATTTCTAGAACATGCCTGATTGCCTTCGCCATAATATTGAAAAGTCAATTGTTACCTAGCTAATATTATCCGAGTTGGCTAATTTTCTATATTAATTACTATTTATGTGCATATACGAAATATCTGACGAAAATTGCGTCCTCCTATTGTTTTATTTGATGTGAAAGTTGAAAAATAAAGTTCATTAATTATAACAAGACTTTTAAAAGTAAAGATTTTTGGTTAAAACTTATTGATTTATTGGTTAAAATTAGAGGTAGTCGTAACATTTGCAAACTATTCCGGACTATACGCGTTATAAATATGTAGCAATCCATCATTTCACGGGCCTTCAGAAACCCCATCGTAAAATCAATACCGCTACCTATAAGGATTTTTCAGGTTCTAAGATCAATATGGCAAAAATAGCAAACTTGTATAAAAAACGAAGAGTATAAATAATATAAATTCTTTTGTAAATTTAAAAGAATTTTAAATTGTTAAGAAAAAGTTTGATTGAAATGTCAAGCTCTTACCGATTTCGATCTGGCAAGCCCAAGGTAAATAGGAGTATATTCACTGTGGCCTGTGGATGTAAAAATTCGGCGTTTTATTTCAACCCAGTTTGTCAAAAAAAATTTATTTATCTTAAAAAAAATTTGTACAAACAAAACTTGCTTAGGATCGAAACTGATATTAAATTTAATCCGGTATCTTTTTGGTCATTTATTAGATCGAAAAAATAAAACACTGACATATCTATGATTTATGATGATACTTCATCTGAAAAAAATTGAGGATATTGCAATGCTTTTATGATATCAAGAACTCATTTTCTGCTGATTCTGATGGTCTGTGTGCATTTTTATTCTTACACTGAACGTGTATTTACTGACCGTTGGAAGTAAACATTCATAACTCCAATATTCAAGTCTGCAAAGCATTTGATAAATTATTGCGCAATCATCTTTTAAGGAAAATGTCAGGCTATGACATTCATTTGGGTTGTAATCTCAGGTTTTCATATTATTTTCACAAAAGAATTTGCATTCTTATTTCAATCCTCAGGTTTTGATTTATAAAATTTTCTGCATTATGCTGATGATTTAAAAATATATTCCATAACTATTTGCTTGAGTGATTCCATAAAATTACATCGTAATATGAATATATGATGTGTAAAAAATTATTTGAAAATAAAATGAATAAGTGTTATCTTGCTATGTTTCATATAGTACAAGGGTTCGTAATCCCCTGTAAATTGCGAAAATAGTGAATAAAGTTGAAGACTTGGGAATTGTATTTGGTATGAAACTTACTTTTATACCTCACTTGCAGAAATTGATAGCAAATGCATATGCATATAAATAAGAATAAATACTTAAGATTTTTCCGTTACATATGGTACATTAAAAATGTTACATACATCCTTTGTCAGATCTTAATTGGAGTATGGTTCCATAATATGTATGTCGACCTCGCAAAATTTATATTAGTCGAGTTGAGAGAATACAGAGACAGTTTATCAAATATGCTTTATCGTATTTCAAAAAATTTCAAGTTTCATTAGAAGTGCACTGTATGCATTTAGGGTTAGAAATGCGCCTTTAAATTCATTTAATATTATTTATTTATAACTTGATCAATACTAATAATATTCACAGCACAATACTTTTAGGAAAAAACCTTTTTATGTACCAACTAAAATGTTTCGTCACAATAATTTATTCTTGGTTACCATCGACAAAATTATATATTTAAAAGTCCTTTAATTAGATCAGTTAAGATTTTAATTTATAAAATAATAATACATTTTGAAGTTTGATGCACCAATAAGTAATTTAAGCTTAAGCACCCAAAATCTAATGTTAAGTAAGGAGTTGGCTCTGTTATGTTTTGGATTAATGGGTAAATGAACAAATTTTTTTTATCAAGACAATGATCCCAAGAACACATCAATTGCTGCAAAGCTGTGGTTGATCCATAATTGCCCCTAACTCATAGAATCACCTGAACATAGCCCAGACCTTAATGTGATTACTACATAGAAAACAGGCACTAACAACATAGGTTTTCGACTAGATTTGTTATGTTAGATTGTTTTATATAAGGTTGTACTAATTACAGTATTTAATAGGACGTTAACATCTTTGATATTAGCTGGGTTCATTTACTAAAAATTGTTACAAATTTGTAACAATTGTTACAAGTCAAAGTTAAAAGTAAATTTACAAGTAACAAGTGTTACTTACAATTGTCGTAATATACACATTTTAAAAGATCCGGTAAACATATTTACCGAAAAGTGAGATTTGTGCTAGCCTGATAGTCTGACAGTTAAAGATTATTTGATCTATATCAAGGATGGTATTAGATTGGCATAGGTTCCAAACTGTAGGTTGTGAGTTAACGAATATGTGTTGATGCGTAATGTAGGTATGTCCAAATCTCAATCTTGTAAATTTTCTATGTCGAACTGTGACATGGCGTGAGTAGTTCTATAACGGTTGAACGTTTTATAGATGTGTTGGTAGATTGACCAACTTGCAGCTTCTGCATCTTAAATTTTGTTGTCACGCACGTTCACTTACGAATTATTTCCAATGTCTTGCATTGATAAAATATTTGAATAAAGAAAGCATGTAGGTATATAGGTGCATTTAATTATAACAAAACACGAATTCCAAATTAGTTTTATTCAATTTCCAATAATATTTTTCACTTAAAATTCTTAAAACTACATTGCTATATGTATATTTAATTTTCTAAATATATGTATGTAGGTATATTGAAAAAAACACTTTTGTTGATCAAGTGCGATATGTAACTACGTACAATGTAAATATCCCAAAAAAAATAAGATCAATTAAAAACATTTGTATAAACAATTAAAGAGAAAAAAAGTTAACAAAATGAATACAATTTAAATTAATAAAATTCAACACAAACAAAAATAAAAGTAAAAATAATTTCTTATTTATATCTTAAGTTGAGGAGTCAATACAAAACAAGAATCCCTATCAAAAATGTTAGTTTTGCATAAGGTCACTTGAAGGTTGAACAATTTATAAGCAAAACAAAAAAGCAATGTCACACAAATCAACAGAAATACCATTTAAAATTTAAAAAAGAAGTTTAGTTTATTAATTGTTTAAATTATACCTATAGGTAAATACTCTTAATAACTTTAAAAAATTTATAACAAAATGTCAACTCAGGGAGAGCTTTAATTCCGATAAGAATTTTTTGTTGTTCTTTTTTTTCTTGTTTACATTTGCAAATGAAAAATAACTTCACTTACCTTGCCTTCTGCTGGAACATTCAACATTTTTTCAATAATAATTCTTTTATTCGTGCTCAAAATTTATAATTAATTTAACTTAATACACTTATTTAGTTAATAACAAATTCTTTAATACAAAATCTGCCAAAATTTTAGCCGCCAAACCGACAACGCCACACATAAAGAACAAACGAAAATCACAGTGACGAAAAAAGAGATTAAAGAAAATCAAAGAAACTATTCTTTGCGCAATTTTTCTGTGTTTTTATGTTTTGTTTTGATCAAGTCCAATTTAAGAAGGTCTGCGCAATTGACAGATGTTTGTTTAATCTTTGAAATTGTCAAAAGTAGTTTACATTTTGCTTATACATGTGCATGTTAGGACTGCCAGATGATCTTGATTTTTCTTGGTTAACTTGTGGGTTACACGATCATGTTTTGCCTTTCACGATTCAATCCACTCACACTTTTTTTACCAATATGCTCATACATTTGATAATTGAAATTGTTCTTGCTTTTGAAATTCTCTTTCAATTTACTTCACCCTGCAGCCACACAATCAAGTCTTTCTTGATAGTCTTTTACATACACAGTTTGTCAAAATTTCCAAAAATTTAAAGCTGTGACGTACCCTGCACCCAATTTTAAAGCAATTTATCTTTAATATATCATCAAGAAAACAATTTATAAAGACAAACGTGAAATCAGCTGTTAAATTGAATGTAAAATTGCTAAACAAATGGAAAGATGAAATTGTAAGTAATATCGTGGTCATGTGAGTGTGTTAGGAACAAAGTGAGAGTGTATTGCAAATTGAAAGCAATTGAAAGGCAAAACTTGATAGTGTGGCCTCAAAGTTAAAGAAAACAGCTGATTGCAAAGTTAGTGATCAAATTTTTCGTTTGTCATTTGTTTTCTTGATGACATCTTGATTATAAATTACGTGCAGCCTACGTTTTACAAATTTTGACAAACAGTATATGTAAAAGACTATCAAGAAAAACTTGATCATTTAACTGCAGTGTTACAAGAACTTTCAGTGCTTGTCAAGATTCGAGAGATAACATGGGGTCTTCATCTGACTATTTTTGTCCATACCAAACGCCAAAAGTCAATATAAAAAAAACTAAAATTTGTGTCAGCGTTTTTTTATACGAAGTTTGACGTTTATTAGCAAGTAAAGACCCCATGTAAAATTCTTTGTCAATATTTTTAAAGCCCAACCAAAAAATATTATTATACCCACCACCACAATTAGTTGTGAAGAGGGCATATTAAGTCTGTCATTTCGTGTGGAACTTTTTTATTATTCATCTCAGACCCCATAAAGTATATATATGCTGGGTCCTTGAGTGATTCTAAGTCGATTTAGCCACGTCCATCTGTCTGTCCGTCTGTTGAAAACACGCTCGCTTTCGAACAACTCAAAAGAAATGAACAAACTTGGTGCCAAATTGCTTGTAGTTATCCTAAGCAGTTTGGGATTGAAATTCAGCAAAATCGGTGCAGCTATGAATCAAAATGTGGAACCACCACCTAAAAAAATGACAATTTTGTTACAAAAAATAACATAATGGTGGAACAGGGCACGGAATGAGATAAGATTTTGCTTAAATTCGTTTTATTCGACTGGAAATCACGCTGTGAAATTTCGTGAAGATCGGTCCATAATTTACTTTGGCCCCATATAAACCCTACTACCGGAAAACAGTTTAGTACGCTATGCTATCTTAACAAAATTTGAATTGAAACTGTTACTCAAGCTAGTTTAAATTGCTAAATAATTTAATATAAATCTAAGCCTCAAACCAACCAATTTCAATGCTGATGTCTGTTTTTATAAAGATAAATAGACTTCATATAGATATCCCTCCTGAAATATTCGAACAGTCGGTGGAGGGTATTATAGATTCGGCACAGCCGTATATATCACACTAACTTGTTTTTAAATTAGCTTGATTTCCTTAAACAAAGTTGTGTAAAAAGCAAATAAATATTTCATCGTAGACGGGACTGTTGTTTTTGTTTAAGCTTTGATATTGTTCAGGTAAAACTGAGGTTTATAATTCTTATTCGCTTAACAGTTTTATTTGTATAATATCTTTGGCTTTTCTAAAATCTTTGGATGAAGTTTCCTGACGATCTCGCCTTAGTAACCAGTGAAATGCGCATAGGAATAGCTTATCCCTTCAACAATAAATTTCAGTTTCTCAAAAGTGTGAATTGGGAATTAAGCACATTTGAAAGAAACCTTGTATATAAAGACAATTTTGACAACTTGGTTTTACTCGGTTATTTTTATAGAGCAGCATGTATACACTCCCAAATGAATCTACCTTGTGTTAATGTACCTTGAATCTGAAGGTCTAAAATGATTGGCTTTTATAAGAATCAGTGCCGGATACAAGAAGCAGATTGACAGGAGAGGACATAAAACAGAGAGTGCTCCTGATGTCCATATCTGATGAATACTGGTTCGATTAAAACAATTAAAAACATTTTTAGTTAAAGTTGGTACTTTCAAATTTTAAGGCAAGTTGGTACTTCCACGACTTATTTACTTCCATTTAAATTTCGTAGTTTACTTTTTTTTATTTCATATGGTTTTTTTGTTTTCTTCCCTTTTGTTTTTGTTATAATTGAATTTTTTGTATTTATTAATTTTTTTGTTTTGATTGAATTTTTTGTTTTTATTAATTTTTTGAAATTTTATACTTTTCTTGATTTACCCTGCAGCCACACGTTCAATAAATCACTTTCAAGTTTTCCATACAAACTGCTTGTCAAAACTCGTTTGAATTCACAGTCATCACACAGGCTGCATACACATTCAATTCAATTCATTTTAAAAATGTCCTCGACGAACAAACAACTAAAAATTGTAGCTTTCATCAAAGTTATTTTGTAAAAAATCACAAGAATTTATAAAAACACAACATAATCATTTAATTTTTAACATAATTAATTTGTGATAAGATCATAAAATCGCTAAATAAATGGAAAGATCAATTCGAAAGTAATCTAGTGCTTAATTTTAATTTCAATTTACAAAGTGCGTTAATTTTCACACACATCCCTACAAGAAGACTACCGGTCATTTTACTAGTAACAGTTCAGCCACACGATCAAGATTTTCTTGATAGTCTTTTACATATACTGATTGTCAAAATATGCAAAAGTTGACAGCTGTGACGTAGGCTGCACGCAAGTTGGAAGCAATTTACTTTTTCAAGATGTCGTCGCCGAGAAAACAACTCAAAATGTTTGCCTCACTTAAAGTTTTGGAAGAAATAAATAACATCATTTTGCTTATTAATTTTATTAATAAACATATTTCACTATTTTTTTTAGGTTTTTATTTAAAATTTTAAAATTCCCGCAACAATTTGTAAAAAAAAGAACTTCAGCTATTGCCGGCAAAATATTTGTGAAAAAAAAACAAAAACAACTTCAAAAGAATTGTAATCAGCTGTTTTCTTGAACGAAAATTGATACACTCACTGGCAAGAGAATTTTAGAGGCAAGTTCGTATCAATTTTTAAAAGTATGAGTGCATTGGTAAAAAAGTGTGAGTGTATTAAAACTTGATAGGCAAAACTTGATCGTGTAACCCTCAAGTAATAGTAATTTTTTTAGTTTTGGTTATGCATTTCTTGTAGGGATGTGATTGGGTTAGTGAAAACTGTGTGTGTGGAATGAATATTAAAGGGAATTGAAAGGCAAAACTAGATCGTGTGGCCGCCAAGTTGTGAAATGGCAGCACTGCTTTCAACAATTTCAAGCAGATATGGTAACTCTAACGAAGGTTTACAAATGAAAACACAAAACAATTGTTCACAAAAAGCATTTACAACAAAAACTAACACTCAAGCGAAAAATACTCAACAAATTGCTTAATTTAATATTAATTTAATGCGTTGAAGTTTGATTTACAATTAATTTAGCAAAATGGGAGGATTATGTTCATCATGCTGCGGTAGTACTTCGGAGGAGACAAATTTAATGCCATCACCGGTAATATAAATAACAATGGTGGAAAAACTAAAAAATAATTAACATTTATACTGTATTCTGTGATTTATACTAATAGGAGACACGAAGAAGACAACAATTGGAAGCGGCTGAAAAAAGACGTCAAGAAAACGAACATAAGGGTATAAAAGATCCCGAAAGGTTCAAAAGACAACAGCAACGTAGTGTGGAGCTACAAAGACGTGAAGATGAGGCAGCCCGTATGAAAGCTGCTGGCCAGCCCACATTAAAGGTTAGCTTTTTTAAGTGAAAGTTAACTAAATTAATAAAATTACGTTTTATTTATATTACAGTGGCAACAAGATTAATTACCTACCAATACGTTGTTTTACTACTTTTTCTTAACAATATTGAAGTCTGAAAAATGCATCTTAAGTGTTTTATTGACCACAAATATACAAAAACACTACAAATTTTAAATTTCCTTATGGTTGAATGGGGTCAATAATACTAAATAAAGAACATACATATTTCATATATAAAAAATATATAAACGGAAAAACGTATGATCAATTGTATTCTAAAATTACGTTTATATTATACCTATGTATATTGCACTTTTTCCTTTATTATTCTATCTTTTTTGTTGACACTTTTCTTTATTGTTGTTTATTTTTTATTATGGGAAGCCATAAAAAATTTTGTTTCAAATACCCGTTTCATTGTTTAAAATAATTGCAAATGCTTGTTACCAAATATAATAAATTTAAACCCCATTTATTAAATTTAATACAAAAGTAAAATTTCAATACCAAAAATATAATAATATGTAGCTATGTACTAACATTTAAAAGATATGTATGGTTTTGCTAATAAAATAAATCAAAAATTTTTATTTTCAAAATCCAAAAAATTACCACTTATTATACCTATTGGACTTGATTATAAAGTGGGTAGATACCTACCTATTAGCTCAAATTTTAAAATTTTTTAGAAGAAGCAAAACAATTCAAAATTTAACATTAAAGGCATATAAAAATGATTTTTAAAACCAACCGTTTTACATATTACCAAATGTAGACGAACGGCATAATATTTTTATGTTTACCAAAAAGCGATAAAATAAAAATTTCGAAGGTAACGCCATCTTTATGATCAAGTGCGATGTGTACAAGAGTATTTATTTGATCTTTTTATATTGTTGTAAGGAAGAATTGGAAAGATTGGAATAAAAATGTACACATTGAACAATAAACTGAAATAATTGAATTTAATTTTTCGAAAAAATCATGATTTTATGCGTTGGCAAAAAAATTTTTGACTAAAAAATATTTTACACAGAACAAAAAACGAAAAAAAATTGAATCGCTCTGGAATTAAAAATAAGAAAAGCAAATTAAAATTGAAGGGGGCTGGATCTAAAAAAGCCGCCCCGCCCACTTAGTGGTATGTGTGGGTACTCAAATTAAAGGTAATTGAACGAGAAAAACGAAAATAATAAAATTTAAGGCGGGCGGGACTTCTGGGTCAAAAAAGTGACCCCATCCACTATTTGTGGGTACTTAAATTAAAGGCAATTTGCTCACGACATTTGATTAACGTAGTTGTTAGATTTGTTTATAATGTTCGACGTAGGGACCATATTTCTGGTTTTGTGAAGAGTTTTCTAGGCTGCTCTTTTAAAAAACTAGTATCGTTTCGCAATATAAGTCTGTTTCATAAGCTTATAAAATGTGGCAAGCCCTTGGCGCTTCGTAATGCTTTCCTATTCTCGCCTCGTACTAGGAACCCACACCTTATCGTTCCTAGAATTGTTAGATCAGCATTTGCTAGATCTTTCCTCGTCAGAGTTATTTATCATTGGAAGCACCCACCATTAGAGTTATGTACGTACCTACACGCACTCTAATAACGCTTTCAGATTGAAACTAATGACGCATTTTTCAGATGAAAATTAGTAGTTATTATTATGTATTGCTTGTAAATTGATCATATACGCACTTCCCCTAATTGGACCGAAATTCATTTTATTCTTTGTTCTTGTTAATCAATATTTATAGACATATGTCCTTGTGATTTTTTTATTACAAGTGTTTTCCTAGTGGTCGAAATTCGGCCATAATTTTTTTTAATATGAAGAAAATATAGTATATCTAAGTATATACCACCTATGAATTTACATGTTTCATGTTTTAATATTGCAACATATTATTCATTTTATTTTTATCTTGCAACTTTTTAATACTTATTTTGAAGAATATTTAACGCCCTTTACAGTTGTAAAACTGAATTACAAAAGTTCAGTTGTAGAAAACTCTGCAATCATTTTGTTTACTAAATGAGTTATAAAGACCATGACACTTGAAATGGTAGGCAACACAAAAAAAAATTAATTTTAATCGCAGATTGATACACGGCTGTACCATTTGAAACTAATTTCAAACAAATAGGCACCGCGCCTGTCCTTGACCAAACGCATTGTAGGCGTCCAATTTGATTCTTTTTTTCGAGCATTGCTGGCTGCATGACACGAATAAAATGAACACCGTTTTTAGGAGAGAGGGGAAAAGAAATGGCATCCTCTTTTCCCTTCTCTCCTAAAAGCTCAAGACTTGACGAGTCAAACTTGACGTGTGTGAACCGACACTAAGATCTATGGTGCTATAAAAAAAACCCCATTATTAAGGAATGGCAATGAATATTTTTGCAACCAAATACGGAAGTTAAACTTATTATATTTCATAAGTTTTTAAGTCTTTAATGTTATTTTTGTTAATTTTTTTTAAATTGCTATAAGAATCTTAACAGTTTGACTAATATTGATCTTCTTTCAATGAGTTTTTTGTATTTTTGCATCTTTGTAAATGTCTTTTTATTAAAAAAAGTTCAATTTTATATCAGGTGTAATATTAGCTGCGTTCGAGAACACAAAAGTTTTAACTATTTTTTACTGAACTTTACTGCATTTTACGAGTACACAAAATACAGTAAATGAGAACACAAATTGAGAGCGTAAAGTAACAGTTCTTGTCTGAGTATTTACAATTTTTTACTGCAAACATTTTTGCAGTAAAATTTAGTAAAACAAGAAAACATATGTTCCAAAAGGTAAACAAACAAAAGTAACAAATAAAATGCATATAAATTGTAAAAAAATTTTTAAATAAAAGAAAAATTTAAATAAAAATTAAGCCAAAACAAAAAGTGAATAACTATTAATAAATTAATCTTGTTTGAAACTTTTGAAATTTTTTTTGTTAAGTTAATTTTTTAAGTTGTAAAATTGTGAAGTACTTGGGGACTTAAGTAATCAATAGCAAAAAAATTATTGATGTTCTTTTAAATAATTTAACCCGCTACAAATTAGTAAAATCAAATAAAATTAAAAACAAACAAACATGAAAGATTAAATAAAATAGTTTGTTTGTATTTTCCAAAAATTTTCGTGTTATAAAAAGTTTTTAATCGAGTACCGATAAAAAAACGAGTTAAGTAGTCAAAAGTGTAATCATTTTTCAACACTTTAATTATTTGACATCAGCTGTTGCCTTTATTTTACGAATTTTTACAAATTTTGCGTTCGGGTACTTTTTTGCACAACAGCTTTTTGTGAGAGCAAATTTTTCAGTTTACTCATTTACTGCATTTTCCTGCAAAAGTACTCAAACGCACCTTTTATTTTAATCGGCTAATTTTGTTTCATCTCAAGTGTAATTTTGAATTTTGCTGTTGGTAACACTGGTTTTCGGTAATACTGGGATACCGCGGGCTGCCAATGTTGAGTACGGGATCACACCTATTATGTGTAATTACACACGGATTGGCAGCACTGGCAATAACAGTATCAATAAGTTATCGCAAGTTTATTAACATTTACTAATTAATTACACATCACTAGTAAATTAAAAGTATTCTTATTCTGTTTTTAATTCTTTTTCTTTGTTTATTTTGTTATAAGTTAAATTTTTACACCTTTTAAGTTTTGTTTTTAGCAAAATTATGTTTAAAATTTTTTTTTATTTTAATATTTTAGTTATATTAACAATTGTAATTATATTTATAACACGCAATGAAGGAAAAACATTAAAATGGGGATTTTTGAATAAAAACAGTCAAGATGAGACAGCTTGGTCAAAGTTGTGGTTCCCCCATCCACCAAATTATCACAACGACAACGTTAACGCTCAAACTGTCAATGTGGCAGGAGAACAATCTACTAAAGAAGGAGCAACTGAACCCAGTAAATCTACTGATTGGCCAGGCTTGTGGTTTCCATATCCATCAAATTATCATAACGACAACGTTAACGCTCAAACTGTCAATGTGGCAGGAGAACAATCTACTAAAGAAGAAGCAACTGATGACAGTAAATCTACTGATTGGCCAGGCTTGTGGTTTCCACATCCACCAAATTATAAAGATCATGAGATTATAAAGGGCAGTGTTGTGAAATTTAAAGAAAATGTTACTAGACTTTATGATTGTGACAGTGGAAAGGTAAGACTTATTTTTGCTATTAGCCATATACCTCAGTTCAAATAAAATTGGTAAAATATTTTTTAAAACAAATCTCGTGCATTAATAACGTAGCAATTTGTACAAAAGGTAGATGATTTTTTGTTACCCTTCTCCAAGTAAATAGGTATAAATCTATAATGTATTTATGTTGAAGCTGTCATGGATAATTCAGTTCGCTTTCTGGCACATGTTGTGTATTGATGACCAAGATATTTGTAACAAATTTAGAAACTTTTGCTCATGAAATTTTAATGATATATAGCCTATGCTCATCCTTAAGAACCATTCTAAATATTGGAATCAACATCTTTGAAATCAGTCATCTGAGTTACGGAGATTACCTCCTACAAACAAACATACGAATGATATGTATATATGACGACTTCTAAATAAATTCAAGAAACTTCTTGTTATTTGTATTTTTGAAATAAAGACTATTGTTTTTAAAAAGCATTTATTTTTTTGCATTTTTAGAATAATCTTATATCATTTTTATTTTACGACAGTTTTCCAACAGATAATTTTTATGTTTTTTTGAATCGTTTTTAAAATTTTTACGGATTTTTTTGCTCAAAGACTTATTGCTCTGCGAGTTTAAAACCGAAATTCTCAACATTTAGCGAAGATATTTATGTAATATAAAATATTTAAATATTTAAAATCTTTATTACTAGAATAAAATTTATATTGAATTATGTTTTATCTATTTCTAGTATGGCTTAGCTATCGATTTTGATCCTCAAGATAAACGTCACTCCTATAATTACGTTTGTTTGGATAAAAAATCCAAATATGCTCCAGATTTAAATACAAGTGCTTTACTAAAAGAATATCTTATTCCAGCTGCCTTTAAGCCA
The DNA here is from genome assembly GCA_949318255.1 of Pollenia labialis. NCBI lineage: Eukaryota > Metazoa > Arthropoda > Insecta > Diptera > Polleniidae > Pollenia > Pollenia labialis. The sequence continues at coordinate 130,452,469 of OX439140.1, forward strand.
CCATTAACTTGTTTAAATGAAAGTATTGAGTACCCAGAAACAATACCGACTTTGTAAGTACATACATAGTTAAAATTTTCCGAACTTTAACTTCATATTTTGCTTACGTGCAACATTTTATTATATAAAATTTTGTCTTTTTTATTTTTTCGCAGTGGTGCCTATCGTCCTTTAGCTCCTAAGTTTGGCTCTTACCAATACCTACCCCCTCAACGTTGGTTACATAGCTTAGCTGATGGTGCTATTGTTTTACTCTACCATCCTTGTGCCTTTGCTGGTCAAATAAAAGAATTACAAAACACTGTAAAAGGTTGTCTATATCGTCATGTCATAACACCCTCTCAACATTTAACACCACAACGTCCTTTAGCGCTTTTGGCCTGGGGAAAAAGTTTACAAATGTCTGTTGTAGATGATGCTATTGTTGTAAAATTTATTAAAGATAATGCTAAACTGGGATTTAGACAAAAACAACAGAAACTAAAATTATCGCCAAAATTGTATGAGGCTGGTTTATTGACCGAAGCTCATTTGGTAACAGATGAACAGGACAAGGAGATTTGTGGTTACAAAACAAATGAAATAAAATGATATTTAGATAAAGAAATTAATTCTCCATATATAATTTGTTATAATAGATTTAAATTAATATACACATATTGTAAATTTTTTGAGTTTTGTTAAATACCAAAGAATTTCGGGTAAAATTAAAAATAAAATAAGTAAAAAAAAGTTTCAGGTCAAAAATTAAAACGTCTGAAAATGGATTTCTCTAACAACAAAATCCTATATGTAACTTTTTTATTAGCGAATAAAAAAATTATATAACTGAAAATTATCAACCAGATTATTACTAAAAATACAAAATTATGAACGTATGACCTTGAAAAAATCGTAACTGAAAGTTAAAGTAATAGTTTCAACTGAACTTGTTGAAATTGGCCGTATATAGTTTATTAGATAAATAGTATATCAACCATGTCACAGAGTACAATTCCGTTCGGAATCGAAGAAAACATATATGTTTATTGATAGAAAGTGTATTTTGATAGTTTTTTTGCCTCTCATGTCAAGAATAAGATTCTGAAAATGCAGTATATACTACATATTTATATAAGAGATGAAGCCAACAAATTTTTTAAATATATATCTTAGGAACGGCAAGAGCCAAAGCTTTGAAATTCAAGGGAACATCTGACAAAATATTTGTGGGATTGGAGAAGTGGTCGAAACACTTCCCTACAAGAAACGAATGAGCGAGTAGTCACATTTTTCATTTTGGTGTTAAGAATATGCCCTACAAGAAATGAATGAGAGAGTAGTCACAATTTTCATTTTGGTGTTAAGAAAATGATAGGAAAAAATTACCGATTGTGACCGCACACTTGATTTCGGTCATTTTTTCCTATCATTTTCTCAACACCAAAATGAAAAATGTGACTACTCGCTCATTCGTTTCTTGAAGGGTGATAGGAAAAAATTACCGAATATGATCGTAAACTTGATTTCGATCATTTCTTTCTATCATTTTCTTAACACCAAAATGAAAAATGTGACTACCACAGTGACTACTCGCTCATTCATTTCTTGTAGGGTTCTATAGAATGACATTACAGATAAGTGTGGACGAGGATTAAGCATTAAAAACAAAACTACTAAAATCGCTAGATTTGTAGTATAACAAATCATTTTATTGCCATCACTAACCAAGTCTCGCCAAAATACAACTAACACACAGTGTTGCCAGAGGTACAGGTTTATCTGCATTTTTGCAGTTTCTATACCCCTAAATGCCAATATGCAGATTTGACGATTTTTTGTTTAAAAATTCAGATTATTTTAACTTGGTAGAAACTACATTGCTTTTTAAATACTTATGTTTGTAGTATTGCCACTTCTTGCATAACTCCACGTCTACAACTGACATGATTTGCTGTTATAACATGATGTTATAAAAGCGTTGTTAAAACATTTGCATTAACAGCCGTGTTAAAACATGAGAAAACCTATAAAATGAGTCTATACCTAACACTAACATCATATTATTGTTAATGTTAAGCAATTCATGTCAGTTGTAGAATTACAGATATTTTTGCACGTATAGCACAGAAATATGTATATCAACAAAGATTGCATTAAAAAAATATTTAACGGTTCTCGCATCACGCGAAACAATTAGTCACAAACAATTTTTAAAGAAATACATATTTAATAAAATAAAAAGTTTAACATTTTTTATTTTTTCGAATTTATTCTATGAGCTAAATTTCAGTTATGTATTTTTATAAAGCTTTTTTGAAATAGTCCTATTCCTTTAATTTTTATAAAAATACATAACTGAAATTTAGCTCATAGAATAAATTCGAAAAATTAAAAAATGTTGAATATAATAAAGTAACCTATTAAAGGAAATAGTTTCTAGTTGTTAAAAAGTTTAACTATAACTTCAGCAAGAATTTTAAACTTAAAAATTTTCATTGTTTTGAATCATTAATTTCACCAGACATGTTGAAATTTATGTCATCTCATATATTCATATGCATATATATAACATGCATATGTTCGTATTCATATATTCATATGTATGTATGAATATTTTCAATATTTGGAATGTATAGATCATACGGTTAATTCTTAATAGGACTTTTGAAAGTTTAAAAGCCATGTCAAGCAATTAACTTTAAATTTCTTGTTTTAAATTACAGAGATGTGATTGATCCTTACGCAGACTGAGTTATTAAATTTTGATACATATTTTGAATGTAAAAATGTCCACATATACGGAGGAATGAAAAATTAAATCGGAAGCTTTAAGTATTTAAGGTATTTGACTGAATTGCATCTTTCCATAAAATTATGTATGGTATGTATGCGTAAATTTATTTTAAGTCTTATCCCTTAACTATCCAAAAATTAATTAGTGTTGAATTTAATATATGTGTTTTGTTTTTCCGTAAAAAACAAATGTATCTATATTTTAGGAATTTAATTTTGTATGAATTTTTTGAGCCACAATAATATGCAATCTGTTTTCGTTTTGTTTAAATATAAATTTTTATATTTTGGAATTTATTTTTATATCATTTTCTTATAAAAGTTCTTAATGCATTTTGAAGATTTTAAAATCTAGGCGCAAATTTTTTGATGAAAACTTATTGTTTTTGGTGATTTTATCTATAAAGTTCTGGTAACACTGCTCACACATCCATTTTATCTTTTTCCGACGTCGCCAGCAGAAAAGTTTGTCCCAACAAAAGTATTTTTGAATATTAAAATTTTATTTACTTTTAATTTAAAGAACAGCACGATATTGTAAAGTATATTAGTTATTTCTTTAGTTTGTTTCGGTATTAACGTCTGCGATCGTTTTCTACAAAAAGTTAATATTTTTTTTTTACAAATTGTTTCTTTTGTTTGTGTGTGAGTGCTTGTGTGGTTTTTTCTTCTTTTTTTAGTCAAGTAAAAAAAATACGTAAAATATACAAAAAAGAAAGAACGATATATTAAGTTCTAAAATTATTCAATTTCGTAGTCATAAAATAACTTTTGTCAATTCTTTATTAAGAAAAAACTCACTGCACTTTAACTCTTTACCCCACCCTTGCTCTTAAAACAACCAGCAGTCAAACAGCCATCCAACTTAGAAAGATATTTGACTCTACTCCACACAATCAGCCCGCCAATGTTTTCTTGTTGTTGTTTTTAAGCTCCAATAATTTGTTTTGTTAATTGACACAATTGAAGTGCTACGAACAACACACAAAAACAAAAAGCGAGTCAATAAAAAAAACAAACACTAGAATTCTGTTGTAGAAAGGAAAAGGCAAAAAACAGACTCAAGTACAACGAAGAAAAAATTTTAAATCATTTAATATACAACACGTCACGTGAGCATTACGTGACAACAAAGGAAGAAGAAAAAACATATTTTTTGGACAAAAACAAAAAAATCGAAACAATTTTTTTTAATTTTGTTAAGATTCTATTAAAGAAAGTTCAAACAGCTGTTGGACAAACTCTTAATTAGTCAATTATACCGCAATATACAAAAATAGAAATCAACATGAACAACTTGTCGGACACCCCTATACCAGATCCTGGTTCTGGCGCTGAAAAGAAAGAGGCGAAACAATCAAGTGCTTTAAAGAAAACCAGCCGTTATCGTAGTCGTTCATTGTCCGCTTCATCCACCGATTCATTTTCATCTGCCTCATATACGGGCAGCAGTTCGGATGATGGTGATGATGTACCACCACGAGAAAAAGTGCAAAAGAATTCCAAAGGTTGTTCTGATTTTTGTGTACGCAACATAAATCAAAATGCCTTTGGTCGTCGCGAAATCGAAATTGCCGAACAAGAAATGCCCGGCATTATGGCATTGAGGAAACGTGCCGCCGAAGATAAACCTTTAAAGGATGCCAAAATTGTTGGTTGCACTCATATAAATGCCCAGACGGCGGTTCTTATTGAGACATTAATTGATTTGGGTGCATCTGTTCGTTGGGCTGCATGCAATATTTATTCAACACAGGTATGTACTATACACATAATGGAGTGCTTTATTAAATTTATTTGACATGTGATTTTGATTGACTAGGTATATACAAACATATGTAGTACATACATATGTACATATACATATATATTTTGTACCTTTACTAATGGGCTTAATTTTGTTTTTATGTAAAAAATTTGTATTTTAGATGACTTTTCTAAATATGTATTTAGGAATAGGTGGGGAACATATGTAGGTTACATATCGCTGTTTGTAACAACGTCGTCATAACTAAACAAAATATGAACATTTCGAAATAAAAGTGTTAAAAGCTTATCTTGCAATACTTGAGAAAAAAAATTACACAATATCTTCAAACAGGGAAAGTTTAAAAAATATATAGAGGTTAATTTTATTTCATTATAAAGAAAAACATAGCGAACCATTCAGCATCACTAACTCCAAAATTTATTTTTTGAGTTATGACCACGGCCTTAAGATGCTTATTTTGTATTACTACTGTAAATAACTTAATATTTTTTTTTTTAATTTTTCGAGATGAAATAGTTTTGCAAGTTTTTAAACTATGTATAAACTTTTTTTGTTTCTGTTTTTAGCAAAGTTCAGATGATATTTTTGAGATTATCAGAGGTGTTCTGGAAATCGAAAACGCAAGAATTTGGAAGATGTTTTTAATACACTTTTAATCAAATTTTTATAATTTTTGTTATAAAATGATGTTTATTAGAGTAATATTTGTATATTATTCTTCATAAAATTCTTTTATTTCAGAAATCTTATTGAAAAACGACGTTTAAAATTCTTGCGGTTTGCGTTTTCGATTTAAAGAAAACCCCTGTATATTTATTTTTTGACTAATTAAAATGTTTAATTGACAAGATTTTGTTTGTCGTTCTTCATTCCCAATTTTTGTTCTTGATAAATACAACGAAATTTATTGTTGGTGGATAAGCTAGTTTCAGTGCGCATTTCTCTAGTTGCATAGGCCAGATCATCAGGAAACATCCTCCAAAAAAATGTTAGAAAAGCCAAAGATATTAATAAATAAAACTGCATAGTGAATGATTTTTAAATTAAGCTCTAACAAAATTAACAAAAAGCTTCCTCAAATGCATTTAGAAGCACAAAAACAAAATCAAAAAACATTTAATTTCATACGGAAAGTGCGATCAGTTTCGCAATTGGCTTAAGCAACAGATTCATAAAACTTTCCTAAAATAAAATATGGTTTGACACATGATTTACATGTATTCGCACAGTTGCTTAAGCCAATTTAAATAAGGTATAGAATAGGGTGGGTCGATTCAGCAATCGATATTGTGCCATAGATTCGATTGATTTTTGCATGAGGGAAAAAAATTCCACTACGACAAAAAATGTTTTATTCAAAAATTATAATTCAAAAACCTTTTTGTAAATATTCCTGTGAAAAAATTAATGATAAAGCATTTAGCGAAAAGACTTAAATTAAAAATAAAAAAGACCTATCTTTTTTTAAATGCACTTTAAATTACATATCGAGCCCTAAGCGCGAAAATAACGTAAGCACCAAAAACCAAATTTAACAGGAAAAAGTTTTTTTTTATTATTTCATATAATTTTGTATGATTTTTAAAAAAAATCGTAACGGCGCCTTATGTGACCATAAAATTTTAGAGGATAGTGCAAGTGTTGCCAATAAAGTAATTTATTAAAAAAAAGGAAATTGAAAATTATGTGGCTTACGTTATTTTCGCGGTTAGGGCTCGATAAGTATGTATTAGCTTTATAAAAAATATGTTTTCATAGTAAATATTTTGGTATAAGAGAAGCAAAAACATTACAAAATTAATAATAATTTTTGGAGTTTGAATTTTTTAATAAAGTCAACCCTTTTATCGCAGGGGTCTAAAAATGCTTGAACATGTATGTAGTTTGTTAAAACTACCCATATTAAATCAAAAACACGATTTCGAATTTTTGAGTAGTTATGTACGTCCGTTTGCATTTAAGGTTACGATATGCAGGTTTTTTTAAGAACAACTTTAAAAGACAGCTTTTTTTACAAAAAAACACATAAAGGCTTTTTATAAAAACGTTTTTAAAAATACTTTAAGATAAAACTTTTATTATTGATAAAGATTTTACATAAACTTTGTATTTATAATAAAAAATTTATAAAAAAGTTTTGTGTTAACATATTTTAAAAAATTATTTTATTTACATGCTTATGTAAAAATTACGTGTAAAAGCTTAAAATCGATTTTCTATAAAAATAAATAAGTAGGTACCTACGTACTTTCTTTAGTTTTCTTCTTTTTTATAATGTCCGCATTATGACAATTTTTATCTGTTTTATGTTTCCTTGATGCTGTATGAAGTTGATTTTTTGTTTCAATGACCTTTAAAGTGTTTTATATTGATCATTGTCCTTTGTGCTATTGCGAACAATGAACTCTTTTTGTGCATTTTAAACAATAGTTTTTAGATATGGAAACATGTGTATGTACTACTGTTGTACTGTTTAGTTATTTTGGACTTAAATTAGCGATTGAATTATTTATTTTTTATTTAAAAAAAGTATATAATTAATAAATAGTTTTTTGTTGAACCAAAAATCGCTTACATTAATAAAAGATTGTTGAAAAATGTCTTGACACTTAAACAATTTGAGTCAACAGGGCCTCAAAGTCTTAAGTTCAGCTTTGTTGGTAGTATAAAACTCTAACAGTTTCTTTAAGAATTTAAACACCTTCCCCCGTATTCATAAACGATTATTATATTTAACAAACCTTTATTAAGGATAATTTTCATAGTAAATTTGTTCTTTAAACCTTTATTTAATTTAAACAATTTTTATGAATACGGTCACTAGTAATAAAAAAAAAGAAATAAACAACTTTAATTAATATTTTATTAAAACCGTATAAGGAACAAAAGAAAAAATTATTTTTATGAAAATCAAGGCCCATCTATCAGGTCTGCTTACTTGTACAAAAACAAAATACGATTCTTTTTAGTTGTTAAAAATTTACTACCACATATACAAAGCAAAAGGAAAAAACGTGTATGTGTGGCATACCATAAACGTATACATGCACATGTAAACAACTTTTGACAACTAAAAAGAACATAAACAATGATCATCAGGCTTCTTGCACAGACCTTTTCAATGGGCCTTGATGAAAATATTTTAACATTTTTTTTTTTTTTATTTTTCGAATTTATTCTATGAGCTAAATTTCAGTTATGTATTTTATAAAGCTTTTTTGTAATTGTCATATTCCTTCAATTTTTCAGAAGGAAATAATTCCCAGTTTCTATTTGTGAAAATATTTTAAGTACGTCAAATTGTTTGAAAGAACATATTAAATTTTTTTATTTTATTGATAAATTATCACATGTTTAAGAATATTTTTTTTTATCAAGTATAAAAAATTTAAAGAAAAATTATAAATAATATATATTCAGGTTTGTAAAGGGACACCAGTAATGAATTTACCTTTTGAAAACAATAAAACTGTCAAAGCACTCATTTCCTTAACTTTTTCTGCACACTTTTTGAACCAAATTAAAACTTTAGTTAATATTAGATTTGTTTGATTTAAAAGCGTTATCGAATATCATACAATAAATAATACAAAATACTGTACTAAATCACCGCATAATACTTTACTTATCTTGAATGCTGTTATTTATTATTATATTTTTTAAAGTTACAAAATAACAAAAGTTATTATTTATAGCAACATTTTATCGACAAACTAAAACTCTGATAATATTTTTGTGTACCCTGCACTAGCAGAAGTGGTTAATGATGGGGTAATTTTTTTGTCATTCCAAAAAATACAAATATTAATTTTGGCTTATTAAGTAATTCTAAGACGTTTCACTTCCTAAATACTTAACAGAAACGTACTCCTTTGTGTCGAATATGAAAACAAGCTACGACCCAAAATGTAGGACGCATATTGTTTTTCAGAGTACATATAGTTTTTAATATTAGTAGAGATTAATTATTTTTAATGCTATATTCTAGTAAACAAATTGTTCCATTCGCTTCTGTAGTTCAACAATTATCATGGATATCAACAAAAAAAACCTTTAATACGTCCAATTTAGTTGTTAGGAACTTTGGACTAGTTACGATCTATATGTATTTTACTATCAAATATGCGATCGATCTATAATTTACTGTCTTATAAAAAGTTCAATTAATTAATGCTCTTAAAACAAAGGCTATGTTTTAAGGTTCTTCTGTTCCAAACTTAGATATTGATATTCAAGGTACGAAAATTAACATTGTAGACCAAATGTACTGTCTGGGCCTGTGGTTAGATAATACATTAAATTTCAAAAGACATATTTATATTGTTACTTCTAGAGTTAATTATTCATTACGTAGATTGTGCGCTGCGACCCCCACTGGGGTCGCGTTGTAACCTCAAAGTGGTTGTGAAGTTTTAAAAGTGTTGTCTGAGAGTATTTAACTAATTAAATTAAGGCGACATCTTGAAAATATGCTTTTTGATTATATTGATAAATCCATAGATTTCTTTCAAAGAAGACTTGAAGAGATTTATAAAAGAAAACAAACATTTAAAAACAGTTTCTGTTCCATTAAAAGCTCTGTTTGCATCATACCAAGTTTCCTATAGAATTGCAAAATGTTAAAACCCCATTCAATATGTGAAACGCTAGTACTGCCAGATGCTATTGATATTTTTAAACTTGTTTTATCTTATAAGGGGCCACCAATTTTTTTTTTCTTATTTGGGTAACAGTATCAGAAAGTTTGGAAACCGCTGACGTAGACTTTAAACGTTAACTTAAGTTGAGCAAGTTATGATTATTCATTGGTTATGACTAGGGATGCGATTTGCATGCAAATGCATGTTTCTTGTCATCATTAAATTTGTGTTAAAATAGTATCGATTTGTTATGCATATTGTTGGATACTTTGGTGAAAATTGCATATTTTTGCATATTTAGGTTTTAAATGCATATTTTGAAATTTTTGAGTGATTTTTTTTTTAAATTTCCATATTATAAAAAAAAGTTTTTAAAACACAAAAAACCTTCCAAAAAAATTTTTAAAAATCAATTACCGTATTCACAAAACCCCTTGTATCCTTGTATCAATTGTATGTTGTATTAAAAAACATAGTTCACTATTGGTTTTTATACAACACACAATAGATACAACGATACAAGGGGTTTGTGAATACGGCATATAAATAAATTCTTTGTAACTTTGCTTTACATACAAGGTTTTCAAGGTTTCGACAAAAGATACTTCTGGTTAATGGATTCCAATTGGTTTAAAATATTTTATCCAAAACTGTTACAAGTTACTTGTTTGGCACATGGGTTGTACCGCTTTGCAGAGGAAATTAGAAGCCAATTCGATAATATTGTAATTTTTAATGAAATGTATCCATTGATTTCCCTTCAATTACAGCCAGTAGTAACAAGATGAGGGCCTGGCCAGATGCTGCAGAATTACATTCAAAACATTTTCAGTAATTTAAGAAGGATAGATAAACTTGTTGATACCGATGATTATCCAATTAAAAAATTAAAAGAAATATTAAATTTAGATAACATCAGTAGTCAATTAGCATTTGTATTTTTCAATTTCGGATTTATGTATGTTTTTGTGAAACAATAAATAATTAGGAAGGGCTTAGTTCACTTAATGCTCAAATCGAATTGATTGATATTGCAGAAAGCAAAATTGAAAATGTGGAAGGAAGAATAGCCCGACAATTTAAAAAAAATTCCGACACGTTTTTTAAACATAATTAAAGATCTCAAAAAATAAATTTCCAATATTATTGATCTGATCTGGAATCAAAGTGCGATCTGAAAATATTATTTTTTTTAAAATGCATTGGCATTCTTCAAGTATAAGAAAAATTTTTACTCTTAGGCCCGATTTCACAACTTACCGATATCTAAAGGTAGTATAAAAAGTTATCCATTATTACAACTTAACTTTAACCTATTAGGTAAGATGAACCATTGTCTATTTTATCGCTCACTTTAGGTAAAAGTAACGTTTTAATAATGGAACACTTTTTATAAGGCCGATTAAAGTCTACTTTTAGCAATCGGTAAGTTGTGAAAACGGGCCTCAATAAAACAGTACTTATTTATTTAATCAAACAAACATTTAAATTAGTAATTGAAGTTTTTAAAGATATTTGAATAACAATAGACTGAATTTTTTTATATTTTTGCTTTTAGTAAAATTAACAAACCATTTTTTATGAAAATTTGTTAAGTTTTTAGTGCATATTTTCGATTTTTTAGTGCATGAAAATCTCATCCCAAGTTATGACTATATTTTTATATGATATTAAGGTTTACGCGGATACACGTTGGTGTCATATATAAAAACTTTTAGTACTATTTTATAGAGTTATGCGATACCTGTTTTGCTTAAGACTTCAAAATAATGTATCTATGTATGTTTCGAAATTTTTGGGCTGTTCATTAATTTTTTCATTAACTTGATCTTGACGCAATTGTTAAATTTTAATTACTAAGTTAAATTCCTTAGTGGAGAGATCATTTCATGTAAGAGTTCCTTGAATATATTCTGCTAATTGTTTGTTGTGTTGTTCATATTTGAGTAACATTAATTAAATAAAAAAATAAAATACGTATTAATAGCCAACAATTGGAACTAGTTCCCACATATATAAATATCTCAAAAGTCAATGTGTATTATCGTAACTAATAACGGTACAGTTTGGTATAAATAACTTTCATATGATTTTTTTTATTATAGTGCCAAGTCGCATTAAATCATTTTAAATAAAAATATAGTCACTAATAAGTTATGTATGACGAAAACTTATACTGAAAAATTATAAAAAAATCGTCTGTAATGTAAAGCAAAGTTTCTATATTTAAAATAAATATTTTTTAAATTTTTTATGGAGGGTATCAAGGATTCGGCCTAGCTGAATATAGAATACTAAATTGTTTAATGAACATAATTAATTATTATTTAGGTACAAAATTATATGTAATTTAAATTTGAAAATCTATTTATTATTGTCATCAATATTATGTTTAAATTGGCACGTTTCATAAATTTTTTTCTATACGATATTAAAATTATAATTGTTTATTGTGTGTGAGTTAATATAAAACCCATTAACAAAAGCTTGCATGTGAATTTTCTTATTCTTCTAAGAATTTATTCACTTTGTCTTTTATTTATCAATTGACACCATTTAATCAATTGTACAAAAAATATAGAAATTTTCTTATATTTTTTTCGTTAATTAATAAAATTTATACAGTCAGTCAGTATCTTATCATTACAAAAAGGCATAAGTATGTATGTACATATATATTTTATTGTGTGTACGTACTTATGCTTACATATATATGGCTTTCATTTGCCTAATTATTACGGATACAAATATGTAATGATACATAAAATTTTAGTTCAAACACTTTAAAGTTTTTACTTTATAAAGCCAATGCTTGTGTGAAATTATATTGTGAAATGTTTTTTTTTATACGTCCACTCAGCTTTTATTTAAAAAATAATTAGAGCCCTTATAATAACGTTTCAATCATTTGGTCATCATTTTATGTTTATTATTTGTCTTCTTAATGGCATTTTACCAATTAGCACTTCTGTCAGATTTATTACTTTGTTATTGAGTGTGCGAGAAATAGGGCAGGGCAGGGGTTTCAAGTTTTATTTTTTTAAAAAAATTTCTTTATTTGTCATATATCGCAAGATTTTTTAAAAATGTATATGCCGCAATGATACACTGGCTTATTACGAGCTATCCTACCAGCCACCTGGATTATTAAAATTACATAATAAACCTTTTTTTTTTGAAAAAAAAAAAGAAAAACGTTTATTAGTTCGTTAATGTTTGTGTCCAAACGGGTCAATAAGGCCTTGCCTGTTTGAATTTTCATCCTCTTAACTGAAAGGTCAACAACAATCGAGTCAAGGCATTTGACAGTTGACTGGTGCCAAAATTTTAATAACCTGCGTCATTTGGTTTGTACATATTGATTTGCGTAGAAAATGAACAAATTCGTGTGATCATTAAGCATTCCATGACAAAACTCCATGAATTAGGCTACGAATTGCTCATTATCCACCCTATTCTTCGGATTTAGCCCCCAGTGACTATTGTGTCCAAACCTGAAGAATCATATAACAAACCCGAAGTCTTATTTTTTGGAAATTAAAAAAATGGACAAGACACATTTACCAAGGTAGACTCTTTAGGGACTGACACAAACCCAGAAATTTCCTCTTTTAAGTCCATTGTACCTTTTTGTTATATGCCGGCTTTAAATAAACATAATCTTTTTTTTTTTTGTAAAAATATGTGTGAATTAAAGAAAATAAATTAAAAGTTATTAATACGATTTCCGTATGACGTGCTAAATTCCCAGTTTTTCATATTTGATAAATACACTGAAATTTATTGTTGGGGGAAAGCTATCTTCTATGCGCATTTCACTGGTTGCTTAGGCCAGCTCATCAGGATTTGGATATACAGAGTGGGCCATAACTCACTGAACATCCTTAATAAATCGGTAAATTTCTCACAAAATCTTAAGCGGGTTCTATAATCATTTGGCAGAATTTCATGTAACATTAGTATCCTTTACGGATACAGCAATAATTTTTTTTTTATTATTCTCGGCAGTGAAATTCGAGAATTCGAATTACGAGTCTCGATATTTCAGCGATGTCATTCACGCTCTCCCGAACTTGGTCCATATTACATTGGCTTCGTGCTTCAAGCGGTCATCCTCTCCTAGATTAGTCAATAAGAGATTCCGATGACTAAAAATGAGCGATGATATTGCGTACTTTATTTCGTGATGGTGCATTTCTGGTGTTAAAAAAACTTTATTTGGGTTTGAATAATTGATTTTTGTTTGGCAAAATAAAACTCAACAGCTTTTATTCGTTGCTCAATCCTATACATTTTTGTTTTTTCTTAACCAACTTCCAACTACAATTAATGTTTGGAGAAATCCAACCAATTGTAGTGATAAACTGTAAGATAAACTGACTGTTTATTGTTGGAATTTTGTTTAAGCTGTGATATCATTGGAAATAAGACTTTCGAGTGTTTGCAATTCTCATTCACTCTGCAGTTTTATTTGCTAATATCTTTGGCTCTTCTGAAAATTTCTGGGAGAATGTTTCCTGATCATCTGGCCTAAGCAAACAGTGAAATGCGCATAGAAACTAGCTTATCCTCCAACAATAAATTTCAGTGTACATATTTTTATTTTTTCTTTAATTTATTTAATTCAATCAGTAATACAAAACCCTTCTTGGCCAATTTAAAGCTTTACATAGTAATATATACATTTTAGCAACAAAAATGTGATTACATATTCAATAATGTATAAAAAGTTTTAAATCTAAACAAAAATTATTTAAAAATACAAAAAATACAAAACACAAGGTTCCCCACAAAAACCATCATCTCTTTAAAAAATAAAGTATAATATATGTATTTACATATGTAATTAAAATATTTAATTTAATATCTAAACTAGTGATTTAGATAAACTAGTATCTTACTTTTAAAGCCATGAATTGAATCTGAAAAACATTTCAGTTCTGAAGGCAAGGTATTCCATATTCTAGCAACTCGAACTTAGTATGAACGTGATCGATATCGAAAGAGAGGAATATCAATTAATTTATCAAGAATAAAAATTGGGAAATAAAGCACGACAAACGAACTGCCAGGCCCACGATGTCGACAAGAACAATTCTTTCGCATATTTATATTGAAAACAATAATAAAAAACTAAAATTTGTTTTTGTTTTCAATACAAATATACGAAAGAAATTTCAAAGGTAATATTTTTGTTGAAGCTTGTGGGTTTTTTGATTATCCACTGTCATCAAATCATCAAAAGAAATAGGAGTATTAAACGTAAAAAATTTAGATAAAAAGATGGTTCAGGTTAGCATAAATACTGTTGAAAACAAATGTATTCTGACTTGATTTCATTAGGAAATGGTTGAAATTTCTCTTTTACACACATACATAAATTAAAAAAAATATTTAATCCTTTCAAAATGTACATATGCAAATATTTCTTGAATAAATAAAAATTTTGTTTTTCTTACTTAAAAACTGATTTGTTTATTTTTAACTGGAATAAGTTATTGTAAAACTAAAGTAATTTTTTTATTATTATGGTGTCGAAATGGTACAGGATTTTTGTCAACTCGAAAAATAAAATTAATGCCAAATTTTTGTCTTTTTAATGTTGTAGGTGTGCAGGAATATTTTTAATATGGTAATGCAAAACTTAAGTCATATTTTTGTATTTGTAGCATTGTGATGACATAACATTTAACGAAAACACTTAATTTTGTATTTATAGTGTTGCTGCAGTACTTAACCCTTTCGCGGACGCCAATTTTAACGAAGGGTTTCCCGTGGGCATTTTGCTATATCTCCATTATTAGGCAAGATAGGAGAATTCTGAAAACACTAAACTGCTAGAAATTTTAAATAAAAACTACATAACGGCAAAGACTAAGTTTTTATTTTTGACGGTTATGAACGTCATGCGTATGTCCTAAATGTGATGTAAAAACGGCATGACGTTCCTAGACGTCAGTCGTATATGAGTAAGTTCGACGGCTACACACGTCATGCGTCTGTGGGAAACTCCGAATTAAAACATATGTATGGGTTTTAACGGCTTTTATTAGATGCACATTTTGGTAGTGTTTTTTGTCCAATAGAATATTTACACACTTATGATGGTATGTACAATATATTAACACATGATAGAAGCCAGAATGTTATTGAAAATGTTTACTCGTAAAGATTCTATGAACTAAACATTGTATGACGTATATAGACGTCATGTCCCACGAGAAAACTTTGTTTTGACGTCTATACACGTCAGTATCCGCGAAAGGGTTAATTATTGGTAAAAGTCACAATTTCTGCCTGGGTACATATATTTTCTTACATTGTTCATTCTCATTGTCACCAAAATGAATCTTATAAACTAAATTCTACATATCGGACTTTTGTAATCTATTCTTAGTTTTTGTGAATAATCTCCCAACATTATTATTCACCTTATGTGCCATTCTGTATTTCCCTTTATCATATATATTCGAGTTTTCTCATCTTTCCGAAAGTCCAGGTACATAAGTTAATGACTTAATAGTACGTGGTTTCAAAATCTCATCAATATTACGAGATCTCTCTATATTGTATTTTCTTACCAATTTGCAAATCAGTTTGTTAGGAAAACTACTATTCTTTAAAATATTTCATTCATTTACTTACTTTCATTTATTTATTCATTTATTCACGTAATTTTCTTTTTTTATGAAATCTATTGTCACTAATTGTTAATATCCTATTTATTAGATTCCTAGCAGTGTTAATGATAACTCTCCTCGGTTGTTAAGAATAATAATTTAAAGTTCTACCTGATGAGGTTGATTTTTGATACTAATGTGTCCAAATGTGGAATTTAAAAATTCTATTTCCTTTCAATATTATACTTAATATTCTGATCAAATGCATTAAACGTTGATAACAGAGTATCTATTCCATTCTCATTAACTATAAAAAATAAGTCATCAACATATTTCGTTGTTATCTTCGATGTAATTGTCAATTTTCCTAAACATGTATCTTATAATTTCTCCATAACAATATCAGCAACTATTGGAGATGCTGGAGAACCCATAGGTAGCCCTTTTTTGTGCATATATTTTCTTATCAAATTGAAAATATCTGTTATCTGCTATACAGAACTTTATAATTCTCTAAATTAAATCCTTATTAATATTCGTTAACCCTGAAATTTTGTCCCAATTTTCCTCTATTATTCTAATTGCCAAATCAACTGGAATACTAGGAAATAATGAAACAATATCAAGTGATATTAATTTTTCATTATCCTGAACAGTTAGATTTTCCAACTTATGTTTAAATTGTACAGAATTACTAACATTATACATACTTAGAATTCTCCGTTATCTTCTTAAGTAAATTCGTTAAATATTTACAAAGATTATGTTATGGTGAATTTATGGACGAACAAAAAGGTCTTAAAGGAAAATTATCCTTATGAATTTTTGGTAATCCATATAATCTTGGTGCTACAGATATGAAGGTTTTTAGTTTATGTCTTTCCACTAATGTTATCACATTTAATTTAAAAAGTTCTTCAATAAATTTATTGTTAATTTTCTCAAATCTGCGTGTTGGATCTTTTTCTTTCACTTAAAATCTTTTCAATTCTAGACATATAATCTCTTTTATTAATAGCTACCGTTGTGTTACCTTTATCCGCTTTTAAAATCATCATTTCCCCATTATTTCTAAGAAATTTTTCACTCAATTTCACTTTATTTATTGTAAATCTATCCCTACAATCTAATGACATTTTATTTAAATGATTAGCTATTACCGTTACAAAATTTGACCTTTTAATTTCCTGTTGTTCATTATTTTCTACAGTTTCAATTAAATCTTCACCATCACATATAACCTTCATCAATAGAAAATCCCCTTTATTTACTGAAAGTGCGTGTTTTTGCCCTAAAGTTAAAATCCATTGTACGTCATCTGGTATATCCCTATCAGTTTTATTTTCAAACCATTTCATATTAAATCTTATTCCTAATTCTTTTCTCTGCAAATTAATAAGGCAATCAAACTTTTTCTTATGTACCTGCTTTTCTTTCTTCATTTATTTATCTGCTAATCTGTCATCATATTTCTAAAAATTCTCAATCTCAACACTATTTAAAAACCTGCTGATAACATATTTTAAATATTGTAATTCATTTTGATTGTCCCTTAATTGCTTATGTTTTTGTTTGATTGATGAATTAAGAATCCTGTTTTGTAAGCCTTGAACATATTTCTCGAATTGATAAGTTATTGAAGCATTTGATTTTCCATAGAAGATTTTGAAAATATTCTTAGTGGAATCTTTGATAAACTTCGGCATAATCCCCTCATTTCGGCATCTTATCAAAAATGTAATTGTTGCCTTACATTTTATTATCTTTTTCCAACACTGATGGGATTTCTGGTACAATTGTACCAAATTTGGTGCAATCGAAACTTTATTGGTACACTGGCACAATTCATCCTTTTTTGGCACAATTTAAAAAAAAATACCCACGAAGTTTCATAATTTCTTTGAGGTGGATTAACTTTCGTTTCTCTTCAATAATACAATTTCTAATAACATATCTCCAGAACTACTAACATTTTTATTATTGTTAATTTATGTTGTTCATGATGTTATGCTAAAATATTAAGTACATACATACATACATACATACATAAGTATGTGTACTCATATTCCTGTAGAAAGCCGGAGATCAAGAGTCTCCAAATCGCCACATGACACTATCAACCAAGCATCTACATATTTGTCTGCCTTTGATAAAAAAAAGAAATAGATAAATTTTAGTTCCTTCTTAATTTTTTATACTCACACCACAATAGTAGAGAGGGTATTATGCGTTTGTGCTGATGTGTAAACACTAAAAAATATAAATAGTGCACCGATCGACTCAGAAACACTATGAGTCGATTTAACTATGCCCCTCCATTCAGCTTGTTGTCTGTCCATGTAACCTTGTGCTCAAAGTACAGGCCGCAATCGTTAAGGTAAATCGGTTAAATTTTGTACATAGGTTTCAGTTCATAAGGACAAAGCCTTCTGAAAATAGTGAGAATCGGTTTATAATACCACATGGCCCCCATACAAACTTCTTTTCGGAACAGTGTCTGTGCCTATAAACTATCTTATTACGTTGGTATTTAGATCAAATTTGTACCAGACTTGCTTCTTACTTACTTACTTGTCTTTATATAATGTGGTGAAGGGTATTAAATGCTCGGGCTTGACCAACTTTACTTTTTTACTTCTTTTGTTTTTGTTATTATTGAATAAACAAAGTGTTACGAATTCTAACTATATGTGCGTTCGTTTACTTTTCCAGTAAAATCCAGTAGGTGAGTTATATCAAAATTTTACAAATTTATGTGTACGCGAACGCATTTCAGTAAAATCCAGTACAAATTTGTACAAATTTTGGGGTAAACGAACGAAGCTTATGTATGCTCTTTTATTTTATAGCGAAATTTTGGTTTTATTTATGTCAATTTGGTACAATTTGGCCATTAAGATGGTACCATTTAAGAATTTTCAGATCCCAACAGTGGTAGAAATTATTTACGGCTTGAACTCAATTTCAGTTATACCTACAATGTTTAGAAGCTATTCACAAAAAATATTTCTTATTTTATTTAATTTGGATGAGGAATGTTTTACGTTAAAGCATTAACAAGTGAAATAACTAAATTGCATCTAAGAACAATTATGTATATCAATATATCGTCACTTTAAATGCAAACGGACAACACAAAAATTCGAAATGGAGTTTTTAATTCATTGTGGTCCGTTTGATCAAACTATAAAAAAAGCGACTTTATTAAAGAAATTCAAACTCCATGGTTTTGTAATGTTTTTTGCCTCTCCTGGAAAAAAATTAAAGTGGAATTCCGACCTTTTGCATTTTAGGTGAAGATATGTATGCATACATACTAGTAGAGATGAGCGATATTTCCGTACCTGTGATTTAATTACTGTTACTGAAAAATCACGAATCACAGTTGTGACCAACTCTGTTAAGTAACAGGTACTTGCTAAGTTGTTATTTTCTTATTTTGTTTCATACACAAATTTATGATATTTCACTGTTTGTGTGGATAATAGCGTTTTTTGCACTCATCAATGTCTCTTCTTCCTTATTAGAATTTTTTTTAAAGCCAATGTTTATTTGTTCAAGTATGTCCAACTAAACAGGTGATCGTGCCTGCAACATATTGCGCACCGAAATTTTTACGTCAACCAAAAGTGTCCAAATTATTTGGGAACCCCAAAATTACAAAAAAGACTGCCTGTGAGATTGACAAGAAGTTGCTACTTCTTTTTATATTTGATTTTCAACCATTCAGCGTAGTTCAAGATTCTGGATTTCAATCATTTATTGCTTCTTTAAACCCATCTTATCAGCTGCCAACTAGACAGTCAATATCGAAGACTGCTATTCCGGCACTATACGAGGAGTGTCAGCACAAATTTAAAGAACTTATAAAACATGGTATTAAGTTTTGCATCACAACAGATTGTTGGACATCCAGAAATACGGTCAGTTATATTGCTGTAACAGCACATTTTTTAGATAATAATTTCAATTTGTACACCGTTTTGCTACAGTGCCATTCAATTGACGTTTCTCACACGTCCGACAATTTGGCATTGTTTTTATCTGATATAGTGCAGAGCTGGGGTATACAGGACCAAATTTTACTAGAGAGAGATTTTTAAAATTTTAAATAAAATAAAACAAATTGTAAGACATTATAAAAAAAGTTCTAAATCCAATCCAAAACTGATGGCATACCAAAGAAATGTCGGTAAGGAGCCATTAAAATTGCTACAAGAAGTTGAAACCAGGTGGAATTCAACATTATACATGCTCCAACGGCTTATACTTCTCGAAGATGCAGTTAAATCCACAATTGCACTAATTGACAAACAATTACCATCTATATCACAAAGGGAGTGGCTCATAATTAAAAATCTGTGCTTAATACTAAAACCTTTTGATGATGCAACTCAAAATGTTAGTGGAGAATCGTACTGTTCTGGATCTATTGTAATTCCAATGGCAAATAGTTTAATTAGTGTATACTCAAATATTAAAGCAAGTGAATACTCGTATGAAATTACACAATTTATTATACATTATTTTATTTATACAATTTATATTACAATAGTGAAATTTGGCATTGTTGATCGTTTGCGTAACATTGAAGAAAATGAGACATTAGCAATGTCTACCTTTTTAGATGCAAGATTTAAAACGTTTGCCTTTTCTAATCCTACTTGTGCAGAACATATTAAGGAAATTGTTACGAATTCAATTTCGTTATTATATAACTGTCAAGCAAATACCGCAGAAAAAAAAATCTTGGACAATGCTATCCCGAATGAACTTTCTATTTGGAATTCTTTCGATTCGCATATTTCTCATTTTAAACCCAGAGGAACCACAACATCACGAGCAATCATTGAAGTACAAAGATATTTGGAAGACGACCTTATATCGCGAAATGAAGACATTTTAAAATGGTGGAGGATAAATAAAATCAAATATCCCAAGCTCTCTCAAATTGCCCAAGAAAAATTATGTGCCTTAGGTTCTTCGGTACCATGCGAAAGAATATTTTCGAAAGCTGGACAAGTGTTAAATGAACGGCGAACACGTTTAAGTGACAATAAAACGAAAATGTTGCTGTTTTTGAACACAAATTATAAATATATGTATGTAATAACAAAATGTACAAAATCGTGTTTATATGTATTTACATAGTATATAATAATTTTAACTAAAATTTGTTGCCTTTTTATAACTTTTTTAGTTGTGTTTGCGTATTTGGAAAAATACTCAAACACCCCCTTTTAAAATCAAACCAAAAATTGTTGTTTTGTTATAGTTTTTTAACCTGAATTTTGCAGTTGTTTGTTAGTTTTGAATCTATTCAGATTATTCGTGTAATAAAAATTTTCAAATATAGTAGAACAAAAATAAAAGTTGTGAGCACAATCACAGTTTTAAATAACAGTGATTTTAAAATCACGTTCACTAATCACGATGTTCCTTAAAAATCACGGGATCGCTCATCTCTAATACATACATATTTAACTCTTATACACAGCAGGAATTTTAACAAAACATGAAAATAATTAATAAATAACAATAACGAATAAATAAATACATACTAATACAATTTAACATTGATACTCTAAGCTCTTTCAAATCACGCGACAGATACTTTGTGCTCGATAAATTACGTGATTTAAAACCGGTCAGCTAAATGACTGACGGTTTAAAAATTACTTACCTATTTTTTCTTTGTATTTTGTAGAGAATCCACCAAAAATTTTATCTTTTTGTAATAAAATTAGTTTTTTTATATGCATATAGTTACATACATACATATGTTGTTATGCTAACATTTATTTTAATTTACATATGTTTATGTTTTGCGAACATTTTAAAATCTGTTTTCTTAAAGCAATTACTGCCAATAAATTAGCTGCCGGCATTTTTAATTTCTTAATTGTAAAAAAAACAAAAAAAAAAAATTTCAGTTGTTTTCTTGTGCTGTCACGAATTAAAACCATTCCGAATGTCTTAAACTCTCGTGATTTAAACAACATCATCAAATTTGTGTGGTTTCAAAACGGTTCTTGATATAAAACCATGGATTTTCAGCACAGACCTGTATACATATCTATCTATATGCATACATATCTAACTTGATTCATAAAGAGGGTATTAATTAAAAATGTTCAGTAGAAGCAAAACAATTTTTAATGAAAAAGATTTTTTAAACCAACCGTTTCGAATGGATCCAAGATGGAAACCGGCACTGGTGCCGATGAATATATCGCGGACACCGAAGTGAAAAGGTCATTCAGACTCACTGATGTGTGCAGTATCTTCCAGGCTGAGATCCTAGCGATCTGGAGGGCCAAGGAAGTGATACTGGATCACATCGTGGGTGGATCGTCGATAGTCAGGCGGCGCTTAGGGCATTGACAAATTATACGGTTTGATCGTGCCTGGTCGCTCGGTGTAGGAATGCTCTTAGGGAACAAATGGAGGCATTCAATTTAAGGATGTGTTGGGTACCTAGCGGACGAACTCGCGATAGGGGGTTCGAATCTGGACTATGTGGTAAGGGACAGGGGGTAACGCCCCCCTGTGTTACTACTTTGGGGTGATACGGGAAAAATTCCGTGAGGATGTCAACCGGTGCTGGAGGGTCTCTAGGGCACTATGGCCCAGATTGGACGCGGGGGTAACCAGGGTTCTACTGGGATGGGACAGGGGTGTTCTTAGAACACTTATAGGGTTCTTGACGGGCCATTGTCGTGCTTAGGCTTTAACAGGCATTTGGGACAACACCATACCGGACTTCTGCAGATTGTGCGATGATTTAAATTTTTGTTTTAATGTCCGAAAATTTCTTTCTGCTAATCCGTTTGTGGCTGGGTGTCCAGGAGCAATCAATTTCTGGAATATTTTATTAATGTCACAAAATGATCGAAACTCTTCGCTTGTAAAAATAGACGCATTATCAGACACTAACATGTATGTTCTAGGTTTAGAGTCGAATTGAAAACGAAAAATTTTTGAATCCGCATAAGTCATAAATTGGTGTTTTCAAAACCGCATGTTTTTGTGTATTCGAAGTTTTTGTTCGAAAATTTTTTTGTTGAACTAAAGATCGCTAACTTGCTAACCGCAGCATGATAGCAATGTCTAATATTTTTTAAAAATCGTGAAAGCTTTAAAGAATCATGTGTGTGAAGTTAAATTTTAAAATTTATAACCCTAGACACATTCTGTTATGTTTACAGAACAATGTTAACCACTTAACAGAACTTATGTTAACGCTGTTATGATGCATGCGTCCAGATTTCTGGAAAAGGAGTCAACGTGGGCGATAAAAAATGATTAGGATTTGTGGACAATACTATTCTTTATTGTTCTCCATAACCAGAATTTTTAACAGAGCGAGTTGGAGTGACTAAAGGCCAATTAACTCTTTTTGAATTCTCTAGGGGATGAGTCCAGATTTCTGGAAAAGGAGTCAACGTGGACGATAAAAAATGATAAGGATTTGTGGTAAATACTATTCTGGGGATGGATTATTTTAATTTAATTTTATTTTATTTCCCGTATTCCCGGGATTTTTGTTGCGGGATCCCGGGAATTAAAAGTTCCTCATAGTTTCAGAAAAAAGCTATTTATACTTTGAAATTTAGTTTTCTATTCTATAAAAATTAGCATCTGCTGATGGGTTGTCGATTAGATCAATAACAAGAAGTGAGTACGTTCGTTAATCAATGTCTACTGACGCAATAATCTACCAAAAGTAGAATGTGCCGCGCAATAGTTGATAATTAATAAATTTAGTGAAGTGAAGAGTTAATAAAGAACATAAATTCAAAATAAGGCAGTAAATTTTAATTGTCCATGGACAAGTCTTAAAAATAGGAGATATCCAAAAATATCGCTCCGTTATTGCAGCAAAGTCATATCTACTAAAAAAAATCGAGCTTTGTAAAATGCAATTAAAGTTTTCAAAATGTACTGATTTAAAGATATATTTTGCTATAACTTCGGTTCAGTTTAAGATAAAATACCGATTTTTTGTTACGAGAAAGTATGAAGGAACACTTTGCTTAATAAACTTAAAATTAAAAAAAAATTTTGAGATATGACGATATGTTTATAAGGTGATAAACATAAATTTGTTTCATTTTGTGACGGCTTATATAACCGGGAAGTACAGGGAAAACGAAAAAAAACTAAGAAAACTCGTGTAAGATACTACAACATACAATTTTAAAAACACATTGTCCTAAAGATTACAGGAGGATATTGTAAGATGAAGTCCGTTTTTTGCATCAACCTTGACATACATTTGACTGATATAGACGTTGTTTATAAAAAAGAAAAATAACTTCGGTCTGTGAATTAGAAATATGCAACAACTTTAAACTTTTGTTTTCTTTTTTAAAAATTCAAAAACAAATAAGATTTAGTTATTTAAAAAAAAAGTTGCTTATGAATTGTTTTGTTAAGTTTTCTTTTTTAAAAATTCAAACATAAATAAATAATGTGTTGTTTATTTAAAAAAGTTGTATATTAAAGAAACACATTGATCCCGAAAAATCCCGGGATTTGTTAAAATCGATCCCGTTTGGCATCCCTAGCCGTGATCATATTAAAAGTTTTTGCTCCAATCGAATTTAACAAAGCTTTGCGTAATCTTCATTATTGGCAATATTTTTCATCTCAATGTAGTTTTTAAAACGTTGCAATTAATTTTTAAATGATTCTTTTGATACATCAAATGCATCAAAATTTACTGTAGTATGATTCTGCACGGCACCACCTTGTGATGTAGCCAGTTGAGCAATCAACTGTCATTGTATACCCATAAATTGAGCAAACTGTGTTGGGTCCATCTTTTTGCAAATGTCCATTTTTTTCACCTCGTCGCCAATTTGTTGTATACCATATAATTGAAAAGACAACGGTTTCTTATGTTTGAATTCTTTAAATACTTGCTTTACTGAATGTCTGACAGGTATTTTTTTATAAATTTGTGTATGTATCCTTTTTCCCTACGTATAACTAATAACTTACAATTAGTAGTCAACATAACAAAACAGGTAAGGGTTGCCAGAAATTAAACATAAGATACAACAATCAGTCAGTTAGAACGTTGTTACCTGAATCTCAAACGAATAACTTATAGTTAGAACCTAGTTATAAAAAATATCTCAGAAGCTGTAAGAGATAGACAGAAACATAGAAGTCCAATCGAAAGACCGTAGTCGATTTATAGCGAAGTAATATATATGTAATTATTGTAAAAATTGTCAGATAGAACCTTGTTGTCATAAGGTCGCGACGTACCGAGTGTTAGTATGTATCATGTTTATCATGCACTGAGTATTGGTATCATGTTTATTTTATACTGGCGTATGAAATTCATTGAAATATTATTAATGATTTTTCTTTTACAAAACTTTACAGAAAAACTCATTTAAAAAGCTTTACTTAAATTCAATTGAAAAAATGCGTGACACATTTGCTTTATACAAATTTACTAAAATTTAAGTTAAAATGTCTACTAAAAAATCCCCTTTATAAATTGTTTTCAAGTGTACATACTTCATTACCTATCAGTAAATCTTTAAAAGTTCGATTAAGAATCGGCTACTAATTTCTCGTTTTTGAAGAACTTAAGTATTTGTATATCGAAGCCTTAAGTATATTCAATGGGTCCTATCTCTATAAATACAATTGTTCACAAAAAACAAAAAAAAAATTATGTATTTTCTAAAAATGTTGCCCTTTGCCAATTAGAATATATTGAAAAAAAAAACTTAAATTTTCGTTACATGGCCACTTGTTTCTACGAACGCATAAGGTAATCGTTTCCATACTCAAAAGAAAAACAAAGTCATTTTAACGTGAGTGCGCTGTTCATCCTTTATTCCAACCTCAGTCTATCTGCCCGCTCGACCGACCCTTGATCGAATGCGAATCATCGGCTGAATAGCTGAACCGATTTTGATGAAATTGGAAATATAGGCTTTTTATATTTTTAAAACTAGGACCAGGACGGGGACATAGGGAAACTTACTATCTCTCTGAAAATATCTAACCAATTTTGATGAAGCACACAGGGCTTATATATTTTTCAAAGATAGAAATATAAAGGGGCAGATGGGCAATTTCTGCCTATCCTAAACTGTCTTACCGATTTTGATTAAATTCAAAACATAAGTATGTATGTAGACTGATCTACACACAATAACACATACAGGCTTTATATTTATTTGTAGCTTATCAAAAATTAATTCTCGGCGGGCACACCGCTGGCACGGCTAGTATCATATAAAAATATACTTCTGTTATAACGATAGATTTTGATTATAATAAAATTTATACTGCAAAAATTTTGTTTGCGTAGTCAGAATATTAAAAGAACTTGCGTTAGTTAGCTTTATCAAGTAACTATCTACAAATGTTAATGATAGTTTAAAAATTAATTTGTTTTTATTAATACTAATAGTGTTTCAATAATTTATTTTATTTTATTGAGTTCTAATAACAAAGTAAATTGTTTTTCGATTTCAAGTACTTTCATAAGAACGTACTTAATTTAGCAATTTTTAATTTGTTGGCGCCGTTTTCAATTATAAAGACTTAAGTGTGCTCTCTAGGTAAGTATGTATATGGTTTATTCAATAGTTAGTTTAAATAAAATAATTAATTTTGCAATTTTTTTTAACATTTTCATAGATCATATCGAGCCCTTATAGCAAAAATTATGTAACCAACAAAAATAAAATTTTACAGGAGAAGGTTTTTTTGAAAATATTTTTGCTTCAAGTCTAGGGTTTCGTTTGAATTTGCTTTTGCTCTTATTTCGTAACGGTACTTCCCAGAGACATGAGATTTTTGGAGATGATCCGATCAAAAATTATCGATTTTCATCAAAAAACAAAAATCTAAAATGTTGTTGGTTACATCATTTTTGCTATTAGGGCTCGATATTTCCATTTCTATCCATTCATTTTCATTTCTATACATATTAAGTACTGTAATGTATAACAATAACTAGTACTTGTTATCGGTTAGCATCTTTATAAAATAAATATGTCAAATAATTTATATATAAATAACTGACAATTTATATATATTTAAGATCAGACCTGGGACAAATTTTCTATGAATTTAAATAGATTATAATAAATAGTAAAACACGTACCCCCGTATTTATAAACAAATATTAAATTTAACAAACGTTTATTAAGGCAAATTTTCATACAAAATTTGTTTTGCAAACCTATTTTAAATTTAAAATTTTTTATAATTTTATTTTTTTTTATTAAAAAGGAATAATTTCATAAAAAAGGATTGTAGCCTATGGGCAACAGCATGTTAAAATGAAAAAAAAACTTCATAAAGCTATAAACAATTAACATATAAATTCTTAGGAACTTTTTTATAATAAAAAATTAATTAATTATCGAAATGAAATTTCTTCAAACAATTCTTTGCTCTCATGCAGCATAAAGCTACACCGCATTTGCCGCTGAAATTATGCCCTTGACCGGAAGATTTTTATATTTGCATATCCGTTTATAGAGCAACCAAGAGTTTGACATCGTTATGTCTAAATAGTGATAAAAATGCGTACCTACCAACGTTTGCTTCTTAATCTTATCTTGTAGGTGCCCATTGTGCTGTCGATAAGATTCACACCGCCCATATGTTTGTTATACTCGCTAATGATTTTTTTCGGTCATATCTACGGACATCACCTACAGGAGTTTGGCCAGCAAAGGTGGAAGCCACCGTAACTTTTTTTGTTGTCCTTCCATACAGTTGTTGAAACGTCTACAGCGCCGACATTAGCTTCATACTCTTCGGAGTATCCCCGATCCTTTTTCAGAAGTCCTTTTCTGATGGAAACTTACAATTGGGAATCCTATTTCTTCTGATGGTACCTAGTCCATAGATACCTTCCTTAGCTCGATATTCCAAAACATGCAACGACGTGAAGTAGTTATCAAAGTAGACCATGTAAAATTGTCGTCTAGGAATCATACGCGAAAGTCGCACTACTACGTTGGAAGAAGCTCCTAAATCCGCCTCTTCATCTCTCACAATATTTTTCTTTACCAGATTCTATCTCCGTATTATAAGCAAATCCAGAAAGGCCACTTAAAACATTTAATTTATAGCCCCACTTATGAGGTTTTATGGGGTTATATCTTTTATCTTATGGCGGTGAGCCATTCTATAATGAAATAATCCTCCTATTATTTTCATAGCAAGTATATGAAATAGATCCCTTTTTACATAATGTAGCCTACAAGACACAAACATTAAACTTCATGTACTACATAAATAACTATAAAATTTAAAAAACACTGAAGTAATAACTAATCTTTAG
This sequence comes from Pollenia labialis, assembly GCA_949318255.1. Taxonomy (NCBI): domain Eukaryota; kingdom Metazoa; phylum Arthropoda; class Insecta; order Diptera; family Polleniidae; genus Pollenia; species Pollenia labialis. The sequence goes on from OX439140.1 coordinate 130,480,609, forward strand.
ACACTTACCTTACGGATAATCATAAAATAACAAAACAGATATCACAAAACAATTTTTTTATTAATTTTTTACTCTACAACATGTGGACTTTTTGGAATTCCTCGACACACTAATAAAATCGCAAAATTTCAAAGAAGAAGATACACTTAGCTTATGTTTTTTGCACATGGTGCAAATAACAGAATATAAACTACAGTTAACATAGTTTAAAAGGTGACAGTAACTGTTTCTGTGGCTGTTTATTGGAGATGACCGGTATGTTGCCTGTGGTATACTATATGTTATAGAATATGCATAACACCAAATCAATGGAAATGGAAATGGCATAACCGCATTATTAATAATAACACTGATTGACAAAAAATAACTTTTAATTCGTCACATGAACTTTTTTTGGTCTTTTTTACTTTATTTTGACTTCCTAAGGTGGAAAAGAGAGGTAAAAAAAATTGTACACCCATAGTTTTATTTTGAGATGAATTATATATTTCATAAAAAATACTGATACTTTACATACAAATATACTTGATAATATGTTTTTTAAAAGCTATGGTTTTCTGGAGTATTTGACGTGAGGCTGGTCTCTTGCAAGTGTCCAACAATAATCTGCCAACATTCGAGGTCTCCATTTCCCCTGGTATCGTTTTTCCATGCTGGAAATATCCTGATGAAAGCTTTCGCCGTTTTCGTCGCTAACGGCTTTTAGGTTCTCGGGAAAAAAAATTGAGGTGGGGGTATAGAAAGTGTATTTTGAGCGACATATTACAACCCAATGCTTGATACGTATAGTTCTCCTATCAGATCTTTGTAGTTACTTGCTTTGTGGTTGCCCAAAAAATTTTGTACGACATTTTTAAAACTTTTCCAAGCCGATTTCTCTAACAAATTTAACTTTTTTTCGAATATGTTATCCTTTAACAATTCCTTGATCTGAGGTCGGACGAAAATTCATTCCTTTATTCTTGCGTCACTAACTTAAGGAAACTGTTCTCTCAAGTACGACAAACCTGAGCAGTTGCGATCCATGGCCTTGAAAAATTTTTTTTATCAAACCTAGTTTAATATGTAGTGGAAGTAAAAGTACTCTGGTGGGCTCGACACTCAAAATATTACACTTTTTTGAATGAAAACTTGATGCAATTAAAACGTACTTACAGAAGGAAAATAAGGTAAAGTCATAAGTGGGTGTCACAACAAATCTGAGCTTGACAGAAACAAATCAGTTTGTGTTTTGCAATGACGGTATATAGTAAAGTAATAATTAGCATACAGAATCCGTGTGACAAAAATCTTGCAAAAAGGCAGCTCAACCAGACCAGGGCGATTTGCACTACTTTTGTATTGTCATAAATTGATAATAAAATATTTACGTGCTAAATTTTTGCATTCCCACTAACTTTGTCACTTTTAATGCACTACTTTTGCACTACATTATTTTCTTATCAAAATAGTGCATTATTTTTTAAATACCACTAAAGGCCCAACCATAATATGCATAGCCTTGCTAAATCTACTGTCAAAAATTAACAAAATGTCTCAAATGTATTGAAAAAAAACAAAAATAAAATCAACAAACATTTGATTCCGTACGGAATGTGCGATCAGTTTCGCACTTTGCTTAAGCAAATGACAGTATCATAAAATTAAACAAAAAGTTTCCTTAAGTTCAATATGGTTTGCCTCATATGATTTACATGTATTCTTACATTTGCTTAAGTCAACTTAAGCACATTATGGTTGGATCTTAAGGTGTATGACAATCAATACACTACTTTTGCTTTATAATTGACATCTTTGACATTAATCAAAAAAATCGAAATATAATTATCGTTTTCGGTTTTTATGTTTAATTCGCAAAATTAAAAGTTCATTATAAATTGCTTGCTGATTTTTATGATGAATGTCAAAATTGTTACGATCTTTGTTTATTTGGGTTATGTGGGCAAGAAGTTTCATTTAAGATTGTTCTTAACAATAACGGTTTCCATGAAATTGCTTAAGATTCCCATTTGTGCAAATTGGCTAACGGGATATTATTTAAGGAACTGCTAGTTGGAAAATGTGCAATTTTCTTTGATTTTGTGCTATTGCATTTGTGTGAAATGTTCATTATTTTTGCATTGTTCTTTAATTTTGACGTTATTAGCAAGGTTTAAGATTATTTTGGTAGCGAGATAAAGCTTTCGGATCTAAATATAATGAGATTCCCATTGATTTCAAAATGTTTGAATTGATTCGCGATTCATTCATGCACTGAATTAGCAAATTTTGAATTAATTCTTTTCACACAAAAAAGTGAATTGAATGCAATTTGAGTTAATTTAAATAAATTTGGTAAAAAATAAATTGCAATTCATTTCCAATTCAAATGAATTTGTATAATGAATTGCAATTCGTTTCTAATTCAATTGAATTTTTAACAGTGAATTGCAATTATTTTACAGATTCATTTGAATTAATTCAAATGAGCTGGAAAAAATAATTAGCAATTAATTTCTAACTCATTTTAATTGAATTGATTGAAGTTTGAATTGATTTTGTATTAGAATGTAATTGTCAGGTAGCGGCAGAATAGCAATTAAAATATTAGGTATAGGCGAAAATCCTATAAAAATAGAAATTTTTTGTTTATTTGCTAAAGGTAGGTAGGTAGAAAGGCTGGTGTAAAGTCTCCTTCACACCCTCACTCAGAGACCAATATGGTCCATTGTGACGCCTTATTTAGAAATAGATATGTAGAGACGGAAAGAAGGCGAAATAAAGAGCGAAAGCATAAGATAAATAAGATAGATAGAAAAAAACAAAGTTTCGGACCAAACCCAAAAGAAATCCTACTCAGCCAAATTTGCCCTGCGTGCGGCCAGCGCCCAGTCTCCTGACGCGCAGCCAGGCCATCCCTATTACGAATCCTATCAGACCCTCGAGTCCGCAACCTGAGAAATCCACTAATTCGCCCAAGAATCTACTGCCCAGCCACCTCAGCCTGCTGCACAGTAGCCTTGGACAGTGGCACAAAATGTGCTCAACTCTTTCTAATTCCTCCGGGTCCTTACACAACCCGTATATATCCGACAAGTCGGATCGCATACTTACCGCCATCCGGCCTATCATACAGTGGCCAGTGATAATTCCTATCATGGTCCTAACGCAGACCCTTCTGCTGCCCAGCAGCGACTCCGAATCGGACTTCCTAAGCACAAGCCACAGCGTCCGCGATGCCCAGAAATCCGTTCGGTTCCCCCAGGCCAAATTGGACGCGCCTAGAATACACTCCCTGATCCTTCCAAAATATAAGCCTAACCGCTTCCATACAGTAAGGATTATCCAACTCTGAGCCATGTCTCGCTAACTCATCAGCCCCCTCATTGGCGCCTATGTCGCAGTGACCCGGAACCCAGCACAACCTTAACACATAATCCCCTTGGACTCCCTCCAGAGCACAGAGGGGTGAACAGTACTAAAAACGAGGATTAATTAAAAAATAAAGTTAGTTTTTCGTGTAAGTTTTTTTTATCATACAAAAGTAGATAAAATTCAACACGAATAACTGTAAAAATTGTGGATCTATGTTGTTTACTTTTTTTGTTATACGCTGCCAAAGTTGAATAATATTTTATAATTTGGAAATATTTGTTAAAAAGTGAAAATCTAGATATTTTATTTGCGATTTGAGAGAATTGTTTCTTAGAAAACACAAATTTTTTTAATAGATCCATGAACTTCAGCTATTTAACTAATTTACTAATAAATTGTTGTAAAGAAAAATATTGAGGAAGTATTCTTAATTTTTTTTTTAAGGAATTGTTGATTTTCAAAATATTTGTGGGAAAATATGGTATTTCAACTTACATAATCTAAAAAAAATCTTGCCCGTTTTTGCCCCATTAGAAAATATTTGAGATTTTGTGAAACACATTAACTTGTTTTTTCTGTTTTGTTTTGTTTAAATGAACAAAGTCGTGACCAAATACATCTGACAGCTTATGTAAAATTTTCCCCTGAATCCGAATATGAAGTCAGAATTGTCAAAAGTAGAACAGTTTTTGAGATATTCCAAAATAACTGTTATATGTGTTTTTAAAAAAGATGATGTGACTAAAATGCAAATATCTTCAAAAACGGATTATGTATGTATTTCTTTCTTTTAAGTGAAAGCTTATAAAATTTCTATATTTCCGATTTTTTTTCATGAAGGTGACGATAATTATAAAGATGATTTTTAATTCCATATATTAGCAATAAATGTGCCTTGTTTCAAAAAAAATATAATTTTCGAAAAAATTATATTGATTTTTTTTAGGTTTTTAGTGTGTTTAATAAAACAAAATTAAAATTTTACAACAAAAGTTGTTTTTATTAATCAATATACACAGAATCCAAAAAAATGGGTGCCCTAAGTAACAGGCTTCCCTGAATCAATCCTCGTTTTGCATTTGTTTTAATCATCGACTAGCTTGGAGTTCACATAACAGCCCCTTACCGCCATAAGAGCCGCCTGGCTGTCAGTTCCACGGCCCTCAAAATCCCCAGAACCTCCGCCTGAAAAACACTGCATCCGTCAGGAAGCCTATATGACGTTCTGATGTCCAGATCCTCAATGTAGACCCCCGCACCCATGCCCCTTATCTTTGAGCCATCAGTGAAAATTGAAAATTCACTAAATAATCTGCTCCTACCTGAGGTGGCCCTAGAAGGCACTATTACCTCCGGCAAACGCCCAAAATCCATCAGTGGAGCCGGGCGAAACAGGCAATAGCCACCAGCCTCAATCTCACTCAGGATTCGTGAGTGACACTGCGTGACATTCCCCATCAATCCTAACACCCTTAGTCTAAGAATGCTCCTGGCTGCCATTCCCATCGCATACTGCTCAATAGGCAGAAGATGTAGAATGACATCCGCTTGAGGAGTACTTCTGATGGCACCTGTCTTGCCGATTGAAGCACACCTCTGAGCCTTAGACAGAAGTTTCTTTCGACTAGCCAATCTCAATGACTCCCACCAAACACAGCATCCATACGTAAGAATGGATCTAACCACCGAAGTGTACAGCCATCCCTCTACTGACGGCCGTAGTCCCCAGCTCCTACCTATCGATGACTTGCAAGCATGGTAGGCATTGAGACCCCTCTCAAGTCTCTCCTGAGTATTTGTTGCCCATGACAGCTTGCTGTCCAGGAAAACTCCCAGATACTAAGCACTATCAGATAGTCCAAGCTTCACTCCTCCTAGTACCGGTAGCTTTAAATTCTCCACCTTGTACCTCCTAGTAAAAACAACCATCTCCATATTCTCCGGATTAACTCCCAGTCCTTTATCACTCGCCCATGCCGACAGTTCGCCCAGCGCCTCTTGCATGATTTCGCTAATTGTCGGCAGAAACTTGCCCATCACCAATGTCACTACATCATCCGCGTAGGCCACTACTTTCTGACCCATTCTGTCAAAAAGTCTCAGAACGACATTAATGGCCAATAGCCATAATAAGGGGGAGAGAACTCCCCCCTGTGGGGTCCCCCCAGTTACCAATTTACTTAAACGTTCGTTTCCCCAGTCCGAGTGAATAACTCTGCTGCTAAGCATCATAGTTATCCATTCGACCAAGAACAACAGCCGCTGACGAGCCGACGTCAATCTTCGTCTTCAGATGTAGATCAATCAGTCTTTCCAACGTTTTCAAAAGAAAAGACGATAAGCTGATTGGTATAAACTCCTTGGAGTGACCGGTTTTATCTGCCTTGTGTATAAAAACTACCCTGCCTCCCTCCACCCTTTAGGAATGAACCCGTTTAGCACACATACCCTAAACAGTTCTACCAGCAACAGGAGTGATGATTTCCCAATATTCTGCAGCATTGCCAGAAAGATACCATCTGGTCCAGCCGGATTTGTAAGACCCAAAGGTATTTACCGCCCATGTTACCTTATCCAAGGTGATCATATCCCCTACCATCTACCTTTCCTCACCGCCTGAGCCCGACCCAGAGATGGGGTCACCACATACAACCTGTTCCCACGACCCAGGGTCCACACACCCCAGAAAATGAGTCTCCATAAGCAGACAGAGAGATTCAGATTCCGTCCATGAGTTTTCCGGTCTCTGAATAAATCTAGGGTCTACCGGGTTATTGGATACAATTTTTCTGAACCTTGCCATTTCATTCACAGACTCAACAGACTCGCTAAACTTAATCCACGAGTCCCTTTTCGCCCTTCTTATATCTCCTGTATCTCAAGCTGTGTGGGCCTACCCGGAAAGTTTAATGGACAGGATCGCTCATAGCTACTGTCAATACCTACCGTAAAGGTGCTTACCAGTTGCTCCAAACCGGTCGGAGTAAGGTTACTTTGTACCAATCCCAAAAAATTCCCAATCCGTCCTCGGATTCCTATACGGACACTTTTTCGACCTCTCAATCACTAGATTAAAGGACAGGCGACTACGGTCAGAGAAATAAAATTCCAAAGCCACCCTCCAAACCTCCGTCAGTTAGCTTCGTTTTGTTGCCTATTAAGTTTCTTGTACACAAGCAACTTGTGTTAACATAGTTCGTACTCAAACATTGTTAAGAAAATAAATAACTTTAGACAAAAATAAATTTAAAAATGGTAATGCAAAATAATTAATAAAACATATATTTTTTATTTAAACAATTTGGCCCGGAAATGAATTACAATTTAAAAAGTCCTACTTTCAGAACCCGAAAATGGGTCAAAATTTAAATGGTGCTCTTTTATGGACTAATAGGGTTGATAGTTTAGGTATTCTAGATTTCAGAACTATATAGTTAATATTTAGAATTTGTATAGATTTTTTGTAACAGGTATAGATTTTTTGTAACAGAAAGTGAATTTATGGGATTTCTAATAAAAAAGTCCTACTTCTAACACTATCGCGTTTGTGTTTTCCACAATCTATACCATTTGGGATATAATCCTAACGAAAACAAATGTAAAGACCAAATAAACAATATATGAAAACCAAACTTACTTATCATTTCTTTGAACAAAGTTATAGGCAATCAAAATGGTAGCGGGACTTCTACACCACCTTATGTAGGGTATATACATAAATACATATACACCTTTGTTTACAAAAGTAGACTCATTAGCGGATTTGTCAAATTTCGTATGAGCCAAAATATATGCATCTGTGCGTTAAATTGTTTTTGTTTTATATGGCGACAAATTTGACAGTCAGGTATTTTTGTTTTGTATAAAAGTACCTTGTTTCCATCACCATTTTATTTACTGTAGAATCGCTAAAAAGTTAAGCAAAATGTCCCAAGGGTTTTAAACTTTTTCAAACTTTTTACTTTTCCAAGCGGGCTTAAATTTGAAAAAAATACAGAAATTAACATGGATCTTTCAGAAATAACACACTAAACTTATTTCAATGGCTTAGTTTTCATAATACATAACAAAAAGAAACTCAGATTTTTCATATTTATTCGCCATAGCCTCGAGAATTTCAAACATTTTTTACTAATTTTTGAGATTTGGATTAAAAACCATAAAAAGTTCAACAAAATAACCACAATACTAATTATTGTTGAAGCTAAGGCACGAGCTCTATGTGTACATTTGTCCTTCAAGTTGTGCTGAAAAAGGTCAACAAGAAAAAGAAAGACAAAAATGAAAAAACACAAAAATAAAAAATGTACTTTGGACTTCAAGAAAAATTCTTGACAAAAAGTACGGAAAAACAGAAGTAAGAAAAAACATGTAAAATCAATTAAAATGGATAATCATTCAAAAAAGCAAATTTCGATCTACCAAAGGTTAAAATACAATTTGGTTTAAGGATTGATGTTTGAGTATTGACGTCAGTAGTCGTCAATGGCTGCGAATGTAAGACGGCAAATCCATCTGAGGAGATCGAGTGGTTGCGATCGAAACATGTCAAGGTAACCAACCGCCTGGGTTCGAATCTCAGGTCAGTCAAGAATGAATGATTATCAATAACAATTTTAATTAATTTTCATGTTGTAAAATTCCTTTCTTCATAAAAATTAAATTTGATGAACTTGAGCCGAATTAAAATATTAAAAATTTTGGATTAAAAATTTTTGAGATCCATAATCCAACGCTATTAGTTTCCCTTGAATATCTTTATTAATTTTGTTAAAATTTTCTACTTTCTGCTCATTTCCGATGTTTTTTATCAAAACTTTCAGAAAAGTTCACTAAAAGTTTTATCTTTTTAGAGCGACGCAGGCACGCTAAAATTCGGTTAACTTATCCGCGAGATTAACTTTTCCGAGAGTTAACTTTTTCGCGATTCTACTGTATTTAGTTTAAACAATTTTTATTCTTTATATTCAATTTCGTTGATGTCATAACCATATACATACATACATACATATCTCATCTATTTTTTATTTTAAATCTCCAAATACAAACAGGAAAGCAATTATTGTGAAACAAGTAGATAATTTGTTTGTCATTAAATTCAGTAGCTGGTATAAAAAAAAATGTATCTGAAAATATTAATTCAAATCTCAAACTGTATTTTAATACACAAATACAATGATTTTTTTTTTAATTTTAGTAAACTATTGTAAACATGGGTTTTTACATGCCCTTTATATCACGTGTTTAAGTATGGTATACTTTAAACATTAGCTCGCATTAATCAAATCTTTTTTTTTTAATACTTAAGAATATACTTATAGTATAAGTCTTATACTATAGAATATAATACAAAATATGTATGTATGTTAAAATAATAAGTTAATTTTTATACAGGGTGGCGGTTTATGATGTGTATGAATTGACAGGATTAAGACTACGGAGATTCCAAGAGCAGTTCATCTTTGAAAACTCGATTTTTGTTAGTTAACAGATAAAGAAAGAACTTAATAAAATCCGTAGAATTTGAGACATAAAAACAGATCCAATAGATTTTATTCTTCTGAAATGCATTTGGCATTTCGTCAGCTAATTATTGCTATGACCTACCGACCATTAAAAAAAAAATTAGTTAGGTACGAGACATATACATATATTTTTTTATTCTCCTCTTTCTTAATCAAAAAAATGTGCCCATGTTCTGCAACTCTCGTGTCGAAAAACTTTTCGATTGAAATGTGTGAAATGAAACAAAAATGCCATATATCGAAACAAACAGCTGTTTTTCTCACTAAACCATGTCTGTAACTTTTTTTTGGCGAATACTAGCTGTCACGTAAGGAAATTGCTCACCAATTTACAGAAAAAGTGTGTCTGTAACATTTTTGTGAGAAAAGTTCCCGCTTTAAACTGTCAAATAAACTAAAAATGGGGCGAGAAAAAATTTCAACACAAAAAAACAATAAAAAATGCAAAATACAAAGAATAATAATAATATTTTATTCTTAGCACATTTTTTATTGTTTAATTATTTTGTTTTTAACATTTTTATAAGATGTTTTCATGCTCGTTTGCAAACAACAAACGTTAAATTCGTAATATGTATTTTCGCAACCGTCGTTGAAAAATTTTCAATTTTTGTAAATTTTGGTCGCCGTCAACGATATGTGTGACTGGCGTACTCAATGTCTTCAATGTCACATCTTCTTCGAATATAATATTGTGTCATTTATAACGTAACGACGTAATCTCTTTGATAGTTTTCGACATGAGTTACTGACAAACTTTTTTCTCACTTTTCGAGAAACGATGGAATATTTTGTTTCGATTCTTTTCGATGCGAGAAGTTCTCACTAAAGTTACAGAACATGGGTACTGTTTTGCGAAATTTGTTGTTGTTTCCTGAGATATTAAGCGTTAATTTTGCTCCATATCAACTATTTTTAAGTTTTTAAAGTATTGTTTTGCTCTACACGCCACATTTTGGTGATTACACCAAATTCTTCATATAAAAACGTACAAAATAAATTTCACTCTTGATTTGCTTCATTGCCGTAAGAAAAAAAAGTAGCTTAAGCAAAACGTCTATGCAAAACGACTGCTGATTTTTTGTAAAGTTGTGTTTTTTCTTGTAATTGTTTTTAATATCTTCTTCATGTTATACACAAATAAAGTGCGTGTTGTTGTTTTAATTGTTGTATTTCTGCAAAGACCTAATAATTGGACCATGAGCAAAAGCAAAATAAAATTGTTTTCTAAAATAATCAACGCGTTTTAATTAAAATTTTTTATAAAATAAACCAAATAAAAGAAAAAATCATTAATGTTGACTTTTTATTAGGTTGTTAATATAGAAACTTTTATTTCAGCAAGTTACTTAATGCATAACTATGCATAGCAATAAGTATACGTATGCAGCACAAAAAGCTACTTTTTAAAAATATTTTTAGAAAAGTGGCGTATGCGGCACAAAACAATATTTTTCTCTTTCAATAAAATAATATATAATAACTTCTAACTTCATTCATGAAAGTTGACAACCATTTAAATTTTTCTTTAAAACATATGCCGGAAGCAGAGGAGAAAGTATTAAAAATTCTATCGTATAGATTTTGACAAATCTACATGTAAACCTTCTTTGTCATTTTCTCCACTCCGATTTTTAGAATATGCGGCAAACCAATAATGAGCTGACGTATCGTCTACCAGTAGCTCGTTTCTGTGTTTCTCACATCGCAAAATTTCTCACATGAAGTATGAAACAAAAAGTTCTATTTATCCTTTGTATTAAAAAGAAGAGCTAAAAAAAATTTTAAACAACAAAATATTACAATTGTTTTTTATTTATTATCATTTAAATTCTTCATTCATCATTTAAGTTCTTTCTAGGTCTTTTCTATTCAAAGTAAAAAAAACAGTTGCAAACACATTCTTTGTACATATTTACATGTGTATACGTATGTACATGTGTATGTATGTATACTATAATTATTCTTTTCAGAAAATTTCAGCTCCATATTTATTTTATGTATTAAATTGTATAATCAAAGTTGTTCTTATTCGACCTTTAGATTTTTAAATAAGTAAAATTAGTCAAGCTCGAGGCCAGTGTTGTTTTGTAAATAAAAATTTACACTAATTTTACTTATTTATTAAATTGTATATTAAATTTAAAATTTCTATTAGTATTTTTTGAAATTTTGTATTCCACGTACTAATTTGCAATATGACTTATTCCGACAGTTCTTTTTCTCACATCCTTCCAATAATTTCTGGGAAATTATTGAAATTACAGATAATCGTCGCAAAGTAAAGAAACAGAAGCACTTGTGTGAGAAAAAGTATTTTTTGTTACATATCGCACTGTTTTTGTTCCAATTCACTCGTTTTATACGGAAAATTTTGCGATGCGAGATATACAGAAATAAAACAAAAATCTTTATGTATTTTGGTAAGAATTGAGTTACGCCTTTTTTATATTAAGCCATCGAAATGTTGTCTCTTAATTATCGAAACATGACTGTGATGACTGGGAGGCTCCCTTTTATACATATAAGATTATTAATTTTTAAATTGCTGTCGTAAGCATTAGACTAAGACATTAATAGTTTCAAATACTATTAACAAATCATCGCATTTAAGAATTTACAACACAATTGTAATCAAATTAAAGAGTTCTCAATAAAAAAATCTTATCAAAATCTTCATCAGCGATAATTGCCCTTACTTAAGTGTACATCCAAAAGGGTAATTAGTCCATATGTCTGTCTGCATATCGGACTATGTGGAAAACTTTTCAACCTTGTGGTTTTAACAAGATGAGGCCACAACACATACTGCAGGTACTTCAATGAATTTGGTAAAGGGCACTCATATTTAGCTCCTAAACCAGTTTTTTGGGGAAATTTGAAAAAAGAGCTTATGTTAACAAGTCAAGAACAATCTTCCAACTAAAAACCAACATTGAAAATTAAATCATAGTCATTACACTTTAAATTTTAAGGAAAAATTATGGAAAATTTGTTAAAAAGAGCTCGTTGTGCGAAGCAGAAAATGGCCACAGCTTATCTAAAGCTATGGTCACACTTGTCAAATATTTGACGAAAAACGAGACCAACAAGAAAACTAAATAATCATTTTCTTTCATTCCAATATTTATTTTGATTATAAATCCAGATCTTACCAAAAACCGTTTTTTGCTATGTGTAGTAGTGTAATTAGTTTGTTTTGAGTTATTAAGACAATGTTAAATCTCACTAACTATTAACAAAATTAGGGGTTACGCTTATTTGGTAAAATATTTAATAAGTGTGACCGAAGCTTAAGATATTTAAATAAAAATTTCAATAATCGCATAAATAAAAAAGTTGTAAACAATTGTAACATACGTACATATATTAGCTAATTTAGCGCTACTCTGCATAATAATAAATAATTTACAATTTCAACATAATAAATTCTTTTTATGTATAGTATTTAAAAAAAATTAAAATTTAACTTGTGTTTGTTAATTTATAGAACAATGTTTATTGGAACACATGACATGAATGGCCTATGAAAGAAATCCATTATTTCTTATTATTATTATGTCCTGTGGTTCCTAAAAAATATTTTACAAAAATAAATAACATTTATTACACAAATTATCATA